>JAJEJH010000042.1:496539-839697 GCA_026122585.1 Anacardium occidentale
ATTTGGCCGCCTCCACCAAGCGGGGAGGCCAGATCTGGCCTCCCCTGGAACCAGGTGGCCGGAAATGGCCACCTGGTTCTATTTTGGGCGGCCACCGCCAATTTCAAAATTTTTTTTAAAATTTCAAAATTTTTTTTAAAATTTTTAAAATTTTTTTTTTTTTAAAATTTTTTTTAATTTTTTATATTTAAAAATTATTTTATATTTTTATTATAAATTTTTAATTTTTAAAAGGGTAATTTAGTAATTTTAATTAAAAGTAAATAAAAAAATGGGCAGTGGGTGGGAATCCAGGCTTTAAAACTTATGCGGGTGGGACTTTGTCCCCGCCTCAAACTATGGGTGGGAAAATGTCCTTTGGCCTTTTCCTTTTTAAATTCCAGTCAGAAGGAATATATTTTTTAAGGTAATTAATTAAATTAAGAACAGGTTAATATAATTAATGAGATTGGGCGATAAAATCAATTAGACTGAAACCTAATAATCAATCTGAGTTGTACTAATTTTTAAATTTGATCAGAGGCATGCAGCGATTCAATGACGATTGTCTATCATATATATATATATATATATATATATATATATATATATATATATATATATATATATATATTCTAATTCTTATTTAACAACGCAGTTTCGTTTCAATTTTATATTATATCAATATTTGATTGTCAATTGAACTGATTGGGTCGAGATGGACTTGTCAAGACCCGATCCAAGTCAGCAAATATTAGGCACATGTCAGCAATATTTAGTCGAAGAGAAATTCTTGAAAATATATTAAATGCAAGCAGAAGCAGTAGTAGAAGGGTTGGCACTGAAAAACTGTTAACTGCAACATGAGACTGATCAAAGGCTACGAAGAAGAATGCCTTCGAATGTAATGCCTGGCCCAAATGCCAAGCCAAGTCCCCATTCTTCCACTTGTTTATGCTTCAACGCCTCCCTCATATATTCCATGACATAAAAGATAGTGTTGCTGCTCACATTTCCATAGTCCATTAAAGCCTTCCGGCTACACTCCAACTTTTCATTGTTCAATCTCAATGTATTTTCCAGGCGGTTCAGAATTGCTGGTCCACCAGGATGGACAGCCCAAAACAGATCATTGAATTCCTTTAAACCAGCTTTTCCCATCAGCTTCTTGCAGAACTCTTCTATATTATCGTCAATCTTCTGGGGTAGGTCCCTGCCGAGCTTAAAGTTTATCCCCTCTTCAGAAAGACGCCCGTCGATTACATTTTGTGTCCCGGGCAAGAATTGTTGAACTGCATGGTTTAATTCCATGAAAGGATACTCTATATCCATTAATGGGTTCGCTCCGATGATGACAGCAGCGGCTCCATCGCCAAATAGCGCTGCCCCAACAAGATCATAAGGGCGAGCCTTGTTTGGTGGACGGAAACCAAGTATGGTAGTTTCAGAAGTGGTTAACAAAACACGGCTTCCTGGATTGTTTTCTACTATATCTTTAGCAACACGGAGGCCAGTGACACCACCATAACAGCCTAGAAAATACAGCATTACTCGGCCAACGTCGCTTCTTAGGCCAAGCTTGCTAGCAAGGTAAAGATCACCGCCAGGGAGGCGAATCTCGCTTGATGAAACGTAGACAATATGAGTGATGTCTTCCACAGGCCTTCCCCATTCCTTTATGCAAGCAAGGCTTGCTTCCAAGGCCATCTCTACAACCGCTGGGTTCGCTATTTCAAGTCTTTGTCTGATAGTTGGTGAGCCTTCCGTCACAAGTTCGGGATATTTGTCTAGAATCTCCTTAGACATGACAGTGTATCTTGTCTTCACAGTTGTGGTTTTACCTAGTAAAAGAAGGGAAAAAACACACACAATCAGCCCAATTTCAATTAAGATCAGATTCAAATCTAGATCAAATCGAGTCCCAGGCTATCTTAAAGTTGAATCAAATCACAGTTCTGAGTTCGAAAACGAGGTCCTACTCATTTGAACTAGCACATAATATTGCAAGAATATCATCAACAATATAAATAGTATTATCATCAAGACGAATGATATCGTTGGTAAAATAAACAATATCACTAAATAAATAAATTAATTAATTAAAGTTTTAATTTAAAATTAACTCATTCAAACCGAATCATAAACTGAACCTAAACTAACTGTGACGGAATCCACTCTCACTTTGCATATGAATAAAAGTAATGAAATTAATTGAGTGGCCGTGTGAAGATCACTTACACAAGCGTTCCAGTTTCTCCTTGATGGACAAATCATCGCATTTAGTGTCACGAATGTAACCCTCAACCAGGCATTCCTGGGGAACAAGCTGACTAGGGAAGGCCTTTCCTATTGCAAGAACGGTGGCTTTCCCAGGTGTAGGAATCCGCCTGACTGGTGCAGAGCAGTGCCTAGTAGTGCCCTGATTGTGAGTTTTTGACATCTTAAACAGGGGATAGCGACAAGAAAATTAGTTAATTATGAGAAGTTAATGGAGGAGAGGTTCAATAGAACAGGGGAATATAAATGGGAGCTAATTTGTGTTCTGGAGAAAGGTTGGTGCCAAGCAAGAGTAGCATGAAAAGGAAAAAATGATAGTTTATTAAGGTTGGTAATATTTGGTTCTTGGGTTTAAAGTGTGAAGGCTTTTCAGAGAATAACAATCTTTTCCTATCACGACTCAGCAGACCTCCTCTTAAAGATTATGAACATATACAAAAATTCCAGGAAAATCAACGCCCCTAAGTGCATGGCTTCCCACATTTTTACTTCCTAATACGAAGGAAAAATTATTAAAAAAATAGAAATAGTCTCTCTAAGTGAAAACAAATATGTGCAGGCATTAGATAGAAGCAGTAACAAGAAACGACCCTTCCCTTTTTCCATACAAATATTCGAGGAATTGAGCCAGCAAGTCTAATAGCACTTCAAATAACTGGCAAAGACTTCAGATATATGCCTTACACGAGTCTAATGTAAACAAGTCACATACAGATCTATTCAAATTGTCGTTGGTGCAAATGCATATAAACTGAAATCAAATTTGATAATGCAGTTTGAGAAATACATCAAGCATAAGCAACTCCAGATCTCAAGTAACACCTTTACTGGAATGAACTGGCCAATATCCTTAAGATGATTCACAAGGGAGTTTTTAATAAAAACATAAAACAATATGTAAGAAAAGTTATCAGATATTTGAGTCCTAGCTTTTAAACACTACTAAAAGAGGAATCAGTATAACTACAACATATTGTCCTCTATAAACCATCACTTGACATTGTTGACAATGTTCAGCCCCCAACATCAAGATGACCGCCGGTAATAGTATCTGAGAAGAGTAAAAACAAAAGAAAATCAGTGTGCATTAATCTATGTGCCCATACGCTAATAAATAAAGAGAGAGCACAAAGGACATACACAAAAATCTTTATGGCATAAATAGAAGCATATTTTCGTAGAAGCCGCTCCACACTATACCACAGTGATCGATCAAATCCACCCTGATAACCAATTCGTGGCATGTGGATTGAAGCTTTGGGAAATCGACAAAATATCATAAAGTTACAAAACGGAAATCAAAAGCTTCTAAACAGATATTTGAAAAAAAAAAAAACAAAAAAAGGCATTACGAGCAATCATACAGACACTGAAATAGCCCTGAAAAGAAATAAAATATCCTGAAATAATATTATGTCTACATTAAGTCAGAAAGTGAAAATTTAAGGCAATATAAAAAGGACACTAGTTGGTTATTAAACGATAAAATTATATTAATTATAATAAATACTAATTTAAGTATTAATAATAATATACCATGATATAATTAAGTGATTTTGAGTTAACTATAAAATAACACTCAATTATATCCATATATCATTAGTATTATATAAATTAATATTTATTATAAGTACATATAGTTTTAAGCAAAATGACTAACCAGAATTTTGAGCTGCGGAGAATGTTGCTTTTGATAAACAACATTCTAAGTCAGAAATAGATATATTACTCCGAGGGACTTTACGTCTTGGATTATATGTTTGTACAACAGCCAAAGCCACCCACTTACGAGCATTATTTATTCTACCTTCATCACAATCCTCTAGGCATAGCAACAAAATGGCTTATATTTAGTGATAAAATGTTTAGAAGAGCAAGAAAAATAATATTTCCTAATATAAGAAATTAAAAAACTGGCACATGAAGTGCATAATGTCAGAATACAAAATTTCAGTTTCAGCTCATAAAAAATAATTAGAGCAAATGTCTCTATCTATGAGTTGAAGGACTCGTATGCTTCAGAATGAAGCTTAGCTTCCCCTAAAGAGAGTCAAAAAAACAGCAAGAAGTCAGTTAATTTAAGCACTTCTCAAACAAAATCCCAAGAATTATAACAGACCAACCAAAATTTCTTCATCCAATCAAGTTGTGTTACTCTTTTTTTTCCAACATCAAATACAAGTGTTTGTACGCAACGTTTCAGGTCCATGTCTGGTTTTAGGAATTTAATTTTTCAGTAGCCAGAGTATGCAAAAGGGATAAAAGAAATATCCTAGAAGAAACTCATAAATTTCTGTGACATTTAAGTTCTTATAGATGAAATTGACTAGCCCAGATAATTAATTTCAGCAGAGTTCCAAACTGAATATACTCTTGTTGCAGGAGATATATAATTACCTCGAAAACTGCTTATGAGAATTTTAGATGCAAACAAAATATACAGGCGAAATGTATCTCTACAGCAAACAAAACCAATTAAGAAAACCATCCTCAAAGCAAACTTAAGCAGTCATGGTACTTGTGATATTAATGAGTAATAAAGATATGATAATGAACAGACAATATAAAAGAGATGAACAAATCACAAGTCTGTCTTGTCTGCACTATGAAGGACTTTATCTGCAAACAATAGATGAAAATTGAAACATGGTATGAAAGAATATAACAAACAGCAGACCATTGATTCTTATAAGATGGAGATCGCCAAGATGAAGGTCCCCAAATTCACAAGCCCTCTGATATGCATCAGCAATATTTGAAGAAACTTTCACCAATGCATCAAACATCCCTCCATTCCCCCAGTTTCCAGAGTTATCAACACAACTGCAAAATCAATGTATGAAGAATTCATGACATTAAGCTTAACGACACCAAATTTTATTTGGCAGTTTCAACAGAAAAAAAACTCACTGTTCATGGGGTTGAGGCTAGTCATAAAATTTCAATTTCAAATTGGTTTTACATATTATCTAAGCCCATTTTCCTCCCACAATTCTGATATACAAATTAAACAAGATATCTAAACATGCAATTAGATCATTGAAAATAGAGAAAGAACAATAAGAACAAGCATAACCTGAATATAACAGCAGGCTCAGATGGACAAATTTTTGAAGGATCTGTACAATCTCCATAAACAAATTGAACACAGCCTGATTGTGACATTGTATCACCAACTGCTGGGCATATAGGATCTTTAACAGACAATGAATGGTATCCACAGGCCTCCCATTTAGCCAGCTTCTTTTCTTCGGCCTTCTTTCTAGCAGCCTCAAGTTTCAAATCCTTATTGTCAGGTAAGTTCCTTTTACCGCCCAACTCTGCAACAGAATTACAGCTTATTTGTGATGCCTGTTTGAACTTTTCAAGCCATGAGAGATATGAAGCCTCATCAAGACCAGGATCAAAAAGCACAGAAGCAGAACTTTCCTGCCTAAAATCAATTCCATCCAAAAGATCCACTGGACTGACTTTGAGCTCCTGGCCAGCCTCAACTGGTATTTTTTCTTGGCGCATTGCAATTACCTTCTCTGCCATGGTATTTAATTCAGACAACTTCAAGCCATTGGATTCTTCATCGTTGATTTCTTTAGGATCAAACATATGTAACCCATATATAATAGATTTCAAATCACCCGTTTCAACTCCGGTTTTTTCTGTCTCTTCCCCATGCCTAAAATCTTCTCCTACAACATTATGGCTAAGCTGCAGCTTCCTCTCAGCTCTTTGCATAATAACCTAAATAACATGTTTCTATTCAGTATTAGCAATAATAAATTATATAAATGAGATAGGAACATCACCTCCTCCACACTGTGTCTAGTTACAAGGTTAATAGACAACACATGATTCATTTGACCAATCCGATGAGCCCGCTGCAGAGCTTGTTTGTCCACCTGAGGATTCCAATCTTGCTCATAGAAGATAACCTGCACAGAAATTGAAATAATTAAAATATCATTAATAATTAAATTGAAAAAAAAAGATTGTTTTTAATATTAGAACAAAAAGAAGGATGTTTATTTCAAAACTAGATCAAAAAAACAATCTTTTTTGGAAGCCAAAGTAAAACTTCCACTGATCAGAAGAGAATTGATTAAAGAATTTCATAAAGCTCACCGTATCAGCAGCTACAAGATTCAAACCAACTCCCCCAGCTCTTGTAGATATCATAAAAACAAAAGCATCATTTCCATCAGCTTCAGAACTGAGTCTCCCCATAGATGATGAAGCACTGAAATTTCTTATAGCAGCAAAACGCTCCTCAGCCCGAACAGATCCATCAAGACGCTCATAGGAATATTTTCGTAACTCCAAAAAGTCCTACATTTCATTTGAAAAGCAGTGCCTATAGTTTTCACTATCAATCAGCTTCAGCAATCAAGCTGAAGACATAAACTTAAAAAAATAATAATTAAGATTCAGAAAGAAAACCTGTAAAATGTCTAGTGTATGGGTCATCTGAGCAAAGAGAAGAACACGATGCTTAGAAGCATACAACTTTTGAAGTAGCTGGTCCAAAATTACAAGTTTACCACTAGCCTGATTCATAAAAACAGGATTTTGGTTGAAGGAAATGTGTGGCTCAGAGAAGTAGCAGATAATTTTCTTATCCACATTCATCATCATTTGTCTACAAAACCTAGATGAGCAGGCTACCTGAACCAGGTGTTCACCTTCTTCAAATGGTTCAGGCTCAATACCAGGAAAGAGATAAGGATGACTACATGCCTTTCGCAGTTGTATTACCTAAAAAAGACAAGCAGATTTAATAATTAAAACATCATTTATATCCAAAAGTAGAGAAACAAGGTGATGAGTGAGAACAGTAAAAAGAGACAAAAAAATTCAGTCAGCTATTCAAACTTAAGATATGCAAATGAATTTACGTTATTTCCTTATGAAATGCAATATCTTTACGTTGTGCAATCCATTGCCTACATTAACCATATAATATTTGTTTTTAGGATGAACCAACTCAGCAACTTTTCCATTGAATAGTCATCTAAATTACACCGAAGTCCATATGGAACTAAATATCTCAGAGGAAGAATCTAGGCTGAAGGTCATCAAGCACATAAATTTTTGAGTCAAAGAAAAATAAAATTATCATGAGTCAAACTAACTTCTCCTTTGAATTATAATAAATAGATTACTCTTTAGGTCTTCCAAGAGAAGAAAGCATTTAGTATGTGATATATATGTGGGGCAATGAAGAAAAAGATATCAAGGGGAAAATTTTGAGAAGCAAAGACATACAATATTCTGTAAAGACTGATGGTTAGAAACACCAGAAGAAAATGCCAGAAGCTTTGGTAGCTCCTTCCTCAATATTGAAGTATACACTTTCTTTTGCAACAAGACCATAGGAGCCATCCTGTCATGATTAAGTCCAGAATTCTGTTACACTTGATAAGTCTGTACAGAATTAATTACAACAGGAACCAAGAAGAAACACTGGAGTATAAAATCAAAAAAGATAGTAAGCCTACATTGTTATCTCAGTAAGAGGTGGCAGCTTTAAACTCCCAGACTCAATCAGTTTAGATTTTGTTCGCCGAAGCATGAAGGCATGCAATATAAATTTCAAACTCCTAAACCCTCTCTTGGCTGACATAAAAATCATTCAATTATTACAAAGAAAGCAGTTATTATATAAGTACTATATAAGGAGATAAACATGGAGATTTAGTAATTATACAAATATATACACAGTAAAGAAATAAAAAATTACACATGCACTGATCTTGTCCTTACATAAATAAGGTAACAATCAGATATCATGCAGTCAAGTCTTTATGTGAATAACATAATGCTACATTATTCTCAAGAAGAAACAGAATAAAAAGGAAAAAGCACATGGTAAGTTCAATGATCTAATTTAGGAAAGAATGGTAATTAAAAAGCAGATGCATCAATCTACCAATTTGAGGCTTCAAGTTGATGGTGCAGAAAACATAATGACCAATGTAATAGAGCGCTGACTTCAGTATCAAATACCTAATACTATTTTAATGCCAATAAGTTAAATTTTGAGATGCCTTGTTTCCAACTGTAATTCTGTTTTTCATCAATGTTGTACAGCCTATTCATGAAATAAGAAAATAACCTAATATGCAATGTCCTGCTTCATTAAAGGTAGAAAGGAACTCTTCCAATGTCCCAAATACTGAAGGCATACAATATCAAATACCTAATACTATTTTAATGCCAATAAGTTAAATTTTGAGATGCCTTGTTTCCAACTGTAATTCTGTTTTTCATCAATGTTGTCCAGCCTATTCATGAAATAAGAAAATAACCTAATATGCAATGTCCTGCTTCATTAAAGGTAGAAAGGAACTCTTCCAATGTCCCAAATACTGAAGGCATACAAAAATGCATCAAGGCCCAAAGTTCAGAAAGGTTATTTTGTATAGGTGTGCCAGTCATCAACAATCTTCTTGGCATGACAAAACGCTCTCTGAGGACTTTGTACAGAATCTGTCATGGTTAAATCATTGAATTCTTTCAAATGAGAAAATCATAGGAAAATAGAGAAAAAATGTTTGCATTAAAATATAACTCTTCACCTTCTCATATCTAATCTTAGTTTAGAAACTAGCATATTTTACTTAGAATCCACAGTAGTAATCACCCTGTAAAATTGAGAAAAGAGAAGAGAAGAGAAAAATAGAGGGAACAGATCAAGAATTTATGAACATACAACTGTTTTCAACTACAATTACATTCATTTTATAATTGTTAAATTTGATGATTGACAGCAGCATCTCTTATATTTTTTAACAGTAAAACTAATTTAGTCATCAAACAACCACCAATACTAAATATATAGTCAAACTTACACTGGAAGGGTTTTTTAATCTCTGAGCTTCATCAATTATAGCATAGTGCCAAGGTATTTGACATAGAAAATCCTGATCCATCAAGGCTATGTCATATGTTGTCAACAGTATATCAAAAGGCAATGATGATACCTGCAACATAATTCAACTTACAATAAGCTATTAAAACAGATTCATGATTCACTTAAGATATAATTCCATCAATGAAAAGTTTAATCTCTTAGAAATCATGTTAGGAACAAAAACTCACATTGGACAATGAGGATCTGTCTTTCACTTGCTCATACATTGTTTCGCGTAAACTGCGCCGGTGTTCTTTCTCACCCACATACTTAAGAACTTTAAGTTTCGGTGCGAATTTGGACATCTCAAGCACCCAACCATCTGTCACACTTAGTGGACACATTACTACTGCAGAAAAAAAAAAAAAAAAAATCATTAACTCCAACACTTTCCATGGATGAAAACCATCATGACTCATAGTTGAATTAAAGGCTTTTTGACTCACAGAATGGCCGCCCAGGTGACATCTGATTCATCTTCAAATAGCTCATGAAAGCTATGGCTTGTAGAGTTTTCCCAAGTCCCATCTATCAAGGATGCAAAAAACTGTAAGCAATTAGAACAGCCTTCGGTTATTCCCAAACGTGATGAAAAAGATTCGAGGCTCAAAGAACCCTATAAAAATATAAGATAGTCCTGGATGAAGACGACAATAATAATGTGCAGAGATTTCTAGTGTCATATTGAAAGTAGAATTTCAACCATTTATCAATTCATATTTTATCAAGAATTCAAGACAACAAAAAACAATTTCACTCTTAAAATTTCCGTCGGTGCCGCAGATTAAAATACTAATAAAGATATAAACAAAAACAAACTAGCGTGTAAATAATTACCTCAGACGGTTTCAAGAATTTTGAAATGGTAGAATTTAAAAACTGGGTGTTGTGTTACTTATGAAGAGCAAATGAATGTTACTCCAATGTAAACAAGAAAGTTTCCATACCTCATCTCCTGCAAGTAAAAAGAGTTCAGTAAGACTGGAATTTTAAAATCATTTAATAATCATTTCTCCTTAAAACACAGTTGAAAAGGAAACCCTAACCAAGAATAACATTGACGCCCAGAAGATATCTCCGTATGAGCCAGCGAATTCCCTCTGTTTGGTGAGGTTTCAACGTGGCAGTGACACCAAAGTCGGTAGAATTCCCAGACAAGAGTCCTCCACGTGCATCCTCTTCAAGTATAATTTTTGCTGCTGTTAAAAGTCTCCGCTTGTAATTCATCTCTATTATTATCTGTCTCCTCACTGAACTTCTGGGTTACTACGGCTTTCCTCTTAGATCTTTGCCTGTTAAAAGAGCATACAACCGGAAACATGAAACTCAAAATTAAAGCATTTTGTAGCAGTTGAGTCAGACGCTATGTAATTTTGCCACGTATACTACTAAGTCGGTGCCTCGGTGGTAAAAGTTACATAATCCATTATAATTAAAAGAAAACATAACCAGTAGCATTTAAGAGCAAATTATTATTTTCACCGGAGATTAAAGAAATCAGGAGTTTTCTTTCATCAATGTTTTCATATCTGAATCGTGCATTTGGCAAATAGCTTGATCAGTTTGGCTGATAATTTTAAAATGAGTTCTTGATGTATTACATTAACACGAAAATTAGACAAGTCTGACCTAAGAGTTGAATTGAGATACGATTTTATTCACCCAATTTAATCCAATTATTAAAACCGTTTTCCTCAATCATACAGATCAGTCTTGTTCAGGATACATAAAAATGGTTTTTCCTCTTTAAATTTTTAGACTGCAAACTCTCTGCTCACACCTTAGCACCAATTAAGGTGTGTGCTATAGAGATCCTATATTGATTATACGATTAAGGTCTGAGAGAAAAGAAAACGAAATATTACCAACAGTCGTCTCTGTATCCAAATGGCTGCTAATCGATGACTCCCGTGAGTTCGGCGCTTTCATCTTAAATTTTAAACTGCAAATGAAGTCGTGCTTCAAACACTGTTTTAAAACTCGTTAAAAAATCCGATTCAGGTGGATGTCTAAAGTTTAAATAATTATTGAGTCAAAATGGATCAATTCATGATTGAGTCTAGTCCAATCCAAATCAATGTTTAAAGTTTAAATACTCATTGTATGGGATTAATATGTAATTAAATCAAACAGATAAAGGAATGTGCCATGCCATCACAACACAATTATGTTTGATTATGTATATAAGGTTTTCCCAAAATTGTCGAAAGGGTGGTCAAGCAACAAAAATTTAAAATTCAATCAGAGTATCGGAAAAAACACACAGAGGATACGCATTTGTCAAACATTTAAGAAGGCACATGGTATAAATTTAAACAATGATTGGATGTTTGTTTAAAGACCTACCTGGAATTGAAGTTTTTCAATTCTTTTTGTGGCTTAGAACCTCTAATAACGAGCTTTATTATGTCAAAATGGCCAAGGACACTCACAGATGTTCAACAGGAAGCAAAGAGGAGACTAATTTTGTGATAGCAGAGGGATAGGTCATGAGTGTGAGCACAAAGAAAATCAAGTCTGTATCTCTAAAAATTCATCGTGTTTGCTAATATAAGAAGCTAGTCAAGAGCACGACCCCAAAACATCTATGCTAGTGACCACGATATGTACACTTGTATACAAAATGTCACGACCCATGCATATGTGTATGGTAACCTTTACTGTTTATACACATTGCACATAATTTATAACATTCATACAATTCAATAACCGTTCAAATAATTCCATATATACCCACACATAAGGCATACGTGCCCATAAGTCATCAAATTATTTGAATTTCAAATTAGTCAGACTAACTTTATCTAAACACGTCAAGATTCCATCAACTATGGAGATGCACGTTTGTAACCCATGGAGATGCACGATCGTATATTAAGGCAAATCTTTAATCTTGACTTGTCAAACTAATCTGAATGAATTCAACTAGTCCAACACAATATCAAACCATGATACACTTACCAAGACAACAATTTTTTTTTTTTAATCTATTAACTTTATAGTGTGTGACTCACAAGCCACCTACTATCTTAGTAGCATCAAAATTCGAATTGAATCTACATATAGATCATGAGCAACCTTCCGTAAGGCATCATGCCCACTTGAGTAGTAGAGTATCAGCAATCAATTCAGGATTTAATCAACTTCACAATTAACATACAATACGATTTCTTCATCATTATGTCTCACGAAGTTGACATATAGATATGTGTCTATCTCACATATCCCCTGTAGGACCTGTCATCACACGTACCACTGTTGTTGAATAATATCTTTTCTTTTATTAGTGTTCGAGACATAACGATTATGAAAGTTACCATGACGAGTCAATTAATGGATACGACTCGTTGCATGGTAAACAAATTGAATGACATTCAGATGAACAACGATAAAGAAATAGTTTCTATCAATTTTGGCATGTTCATCATATTTATGGCCATTAATTTGGGGATTTTTATTGATGACTTTAGAGCACATAAGATTTCATCTGAGAAAGTGCATATATTAAATGTTGATGCTCTTTACTGAATAGGGGTTATTGAAAAAGGTCGTGTGAGTGGTTGGAGAATACCTACGAGTATTAATGAAAACGAGCCCTCTATCGGTCTTTCAGTTAGGTCTTCCATAGCTCCTTCAATAGCTATTAGAGAGACTAGTTCTAGTTAAGGTCGATATGTTTGAGTTGATGTTGGTCTTAAGGCTCAGTTTGCATCTGAGTCGCAAAGACTTTTGAATTCATGCAATCTTTTAAAAGCACCTTGGACACATACACTGAGCACTTTTTGTTCATCTTAATTTATCACTTGCCCTTTTTATTTACTCCTTTATCTTTCGATTTGTTGCTTACCCCACTTCAATTTACCATTTAACGCCTATCATTTTTGTAGTTAACTCATATTACTACTAGATTCAATCAACACATAACAAATTAAATACAAACTAGACAAAAAATAAGTTTAATTCGACAATTTATAAGTATATATATTTAATATCACTTAAAATACAAAATATATTAGATTTCATAGCTACCAACAACATATTACTAATATATGTTACAAACATTATAATGAGATTATATTTACTTGAATCAAGAGTTTGGTATAATAATTTTTAACTTTTTCAACCGAATTTTTGAATTTATTCATTATGTTTTTCTTAATAAATTTCTTTTATATAAAGTGTAATCAAAATTTAAATTAAAATGATTAAAGAGAATGATAAGATTAATATTCTCTTTTATAATATGATATTTTTAAATAGATTTATTTATTTTCATATAAAATAACATAAATGACTGATTTTTTTTATATATTTTAATTAATTTCTTTTAAATAATATCATACACCTTTCTTATTTGAATAATAAGAATATTATGAAATATCTTTTGCAATAACATATTCATAATCATATGTATATCAACAAAATTCGATTGCAAGGCAAAACCTCCCATCATAATGAATGAGAGAAGATCGTGGGTTAATGTTACGTGAGTAGCGTCCAGTCCGTCCAATAGGAGAATGAATTGATGGTGATGAGATCAGCAGATTCCTCAATAAACGACCAGGTTAAAAAAAGCGAACACGTGGCAGTCCTTTTGTCAGTTTTCCCGGCAGTATCACAACAACTCAACGCTGGGTATCAAAATCCTAATCATTGTACTTTTATTAGTGCCTTCATTTAAATATTCTATTATCAGTAGTGCATAATCACAATACGCCTTTCGGTTATTCTTAAACCACCAAAGTGCCATTTTAATCATGATTCCTCGCCCAAGTCACTACAAATTTCCCCTTCAAACCCACTCTAATTTTTCAACAGAAAATTTCCACGTTCCGATTTTTAATTACATGCTATTTCTCGATCTGTCGGTTTTTATTAATAATGGAGCAATTTGTTTCGCAACTTGCCGTCTTCCTATACCCTCCACTTCCCCAGTAACCCATTATAACTAAACTAGCTGAAACAAACCATGAATGAATTTTCGAATTCAAATCAAAAATAAAAAAAAAAGTCAAAATTAAAATAATTTCAATTAATTTAAATCAAATTTAAAATAAAGACATTTTGAAACAAGATTCAAGCATTAATCGATTGATCTCGAATTAACATTTTAAATTTAAATTATTTAAATAAATTTGATTTAAATCAAACTCAGTCTTAATTAAAACTGTGACCTTAATAGTTATAGGGCTCTTTAACCTTAAAATATTGCTTTACATAGTATTGTATAATTAAATTTTTATTAGAAAAATCATAAGATTTATACATGTTATCTATATAAAATTGACTTGGTAACACGGGAAAAACAATTTTATTTAAAAACACATTTTCGCAGCAGTGAAAATGGAATCATAAGATTTGACAACAATAAAAGTAAATTTTTAAGTAGAAAATGGAATCACTTAAAAATTTTTATTATTTCATGTATAAATATGTACTTCTGGTTTGCTAAAAATTTGCCATCACCATACGGTAGAGGTAAAATGTCAATAAAATTATTAATATTTTATCATATTTTCTCAAACTTTATTTTCATTTTAAATAATCCTCTATATTTTACCGTTATTTTGTTTAGCACTTTATTTTCATTGATATTAAAGTTCGACCCCTTACATACAATGTTTGAGCCCGTCCGTCTAAAATAAAACAATACAAAATAGTAAATACGGCACAAACTTCTGCCATAAGATTGAATATCAAAAGAATTTAAAAATAAAATTTGTCTGCCATTTCATGTGCAATCGAATTCATGTCTTCCACATTACACCCAAGCTGTGTCCCACCATGCATATTCAATGTAAGGCCAAATGACGAAGATTTCATATCCTTAGAATTGTTTATTTAGTTTATTATTAAAAAATTTTATAACATTTGTAAAAAGACAAAAAAGTATCATGTCTTTATAAACACTGAATAACAACTTTCTTCAAAAGATTATAACATTTTTATCCATTTTGATTAATAATTATAAAAACTAAAAATATATAAAAATTGTTAACAAAACTACCGTCATTGAATTTATTATTGACAAGTTTTATTTTAGTTGGATTTTTCCACAAATCTAAATATACGAGTTTTTCTTAGAGTGTTTCTTGAAGAGTTAAAAATGAAATTAAAAGTAAGATTAAAAGTAAGATGAAAGGAAAAAGAAAGACAAAAAATATGAAATTATTAAGATAAAAATATAATCTATTAATACGGGTAAAAATGTAAATAATATTAATTTTATTATATATTATATAAAATAATAAAAATATTATTTCACTGTCTATCTGCTTAAGAACCCGCCTTCTTCATCTTGGCGACAGTGTGGCAAATCCGTAATTAAGGTAAATTTTTAAGGTGATTACATTTATTGTGTTATATATTAACCCCTTCTCCCAGCTTCTTCAATAATCGAAACCATTAGCGACTTAATATTTTTTATTCAAGCCAGAGAATGCAGGCCATAATGCCCTGTTGTTTTACTCCTACAAAATTCTTTTCTCCGGTAACACTCCCTCCGCCGCATCAAGTTTCATCTTCAGTTAAAATTCCACGAGCCATATCAATTTCCACTCCAGATAGCCAAGTTTCCACCAACTTTACACCTGAAGTTGATGACTCTATCGCTGCCTTCTGGGACTACCAGTTTTTGTTCGTGTCACAGCGTTCAGAAACAAGCCAACCCATTACTCTTCGCGTTGTTGAAGGTTCAGTTCCCTCCGACTTTCCTTCCGGCACGTACTATCTGGCCGGTCCGGGTTTATTCACCGACGACCACGGCTCCACTGTGCACCCTCTTGACGGCCATGGCTACCTTCGAGCGTTTGACATTAACGGCGTTACTGGCCAGGTCAAGTTCATGGCGAAGTACGTTAAGACGGAGGCACAAGAAGAGGAGCACGATCCCGAGACTCTTTCATGGAGGTTTACTCATCGGGGTCCGTTTTCAGTGCTGAAAGGAGGCAAGAAGATTGGTAATACAAAGGTGATGAAAAATGTGGCTAATACGAGTGTTTTAAGGTGGGGGAGAAAGTTGCTGTGCTTGTGGGAAGGTGGGGACCCGTATGAGATTCAATCTAGGACGTTGGATACTGTTGGGAGGTTTGATATGACGGACGGATGTGATTCTTTTCCGGAGGGTGCAAAGCGAAGTACTGATGTATGGGATGTGGCCGCGATGATGTTGAGGCCGATTTTATATGGTAAGAATATCTTGAGTTTTGGATTATTATATGAATTTTAAACTATAGGTGAAAATTTCATAGCACACAACGACTATAACAACAAAAATTGTTTATTAATTCTAGAAATCGCAGTTGACGTATTAAACGTCAGATCAATAATACTTCGTGTCTTGTTTTGAAATCATATATCAAATAATAATAATAATAAAATGTTAAAAAAACCCAAAAATCAAACAACATAATATTTCATGTGAAAAATCTAAATTGATAAAAATTATAGGCAACAAATAAGATAAATTTCACTAAAACTGAAAAAAGAATACAAGGTGAAAGAGAGAGATTAAAATTTTTTCTATGAACTAAAAAATTGCAAAAACCCTAGATCCATGTATGTTCGACATCACAATTTATATTAGTGTACAATAATACACAATAACCTATAATAATTGGACTCTATAGACAATAATTTATAATATTAAAATAAATAATACTAGATCGGTGTATTCTAAAAAGTTTATACTAAAAGAATTTTCACATTTTGAATCATCACTTTCAAAATTTGGATAATTTATTATAAAATTCATATTACTATTTTATAACAGTATTAGTATATATAAGTAAATTAATATGTCACTATATAATTGAGTAATTTAATTAATTAATTTAAAATTTTTATTTGTCAACACTTGATAGTGCCAAAGATTTATACTTTATAAAGTATTATTGTAGATGTAAATCCTAGAGTACTCCGAAGACATATTTTAATGCTAATGATCCTTACATCTCATATTTCACACTAGACAGGGATGGGTTTTATATCAAATCCCGTCTAAATGCATGCAATTCTTCCCAAAATTTTGATGATAATTAATTGAGCGAATATTATATTTCTAATAAATAACTTTATATGTACAAATAGTAAAGATAATTGATGCAATTAAATTAATATATTATTATTTGATTAAGTAATTTAATTATTTTTTTATCTGTAATTAAAAACAGTAACACGTCAATTTGTTTTAGATTTTATTACTCAAATTGAAAGTCCGTATATGTTTCTATTTTTGATTTTTTTTTAACGTGTGCAGGTGTGTTTAAAATGCCACCTAAGCGACTGCTGTCTCACTATAAACTAGACGCTCAAAGGAATAGACTCCTTACGGTGGCATGCAACGCGGAAGATATGTTACTGCCACGTAGCAAATTTACATTTTATGGTAAAGCTTATACGGTTAATCCAATGTTGGTTTGGACTGGACTGGACTGTAGTGTGTATTTCTTGTCATGCCCAGTGATTTATTTACTCATGTTCGCAGAATTTGACTCAAATTTCAAGTTATTGAACAAGCAAGATTTCGATATCGCCGACCATTTGATGATCCATGACTGGGCATTTACAGATACTCACTATATACTATTCGCCAACAGAGTAAAGCTTGATGTGGCTGGTAATTAATCAAAAGTATTGGTTTTTTTTTTATTTTTTTAATCAAATTTTATACATTTTAATTGAAATAAGGGTAGATATCAATTGAACCGGATTAAAACACTCTCTAAGTCAATTTTGGCTCAAAATAAAGTATTAAATTCTAAATTAGTTTGAGTTCATCCAGTCAAAGTTAGAAATAGTTTAAATTTGATTTGATTATTTAATTCGAGATTCGAAGTTTAACTTAAATTTATAATTTAAATTTATGGTTTGAATTTATAATTTATTGATAAAAAGATTTTTTTTTTATCTAATAATAGATAAAATAACATTGTTTTAACAATTATATAATATTGTTTAAATCGATCTATAGGTAAAATTCAAATCAAATTGAATAATCTATTTAATTCACAAATCAAACCAAGTTAAACTCTTTTTAACTCGAGTTTATCTTATTTAAAAAACAAATCAATCATTTAAATTAGAACTCAATTTGAGTTTAATTTAAATAAATTTAAATTGACTTAAAATGACTTTTAATACTAAAATAATTTGCATAGAGTTTAACTTTATATCGAAATTACTATACTTTAAACTTTTTTATTTTAAATTTTTTTGTTGAATGAATTAGAATTTTACTATTAAAAAAAAAAGTTAAAAAATTGATAACTTTGCTTCAAAATAGAACAAATGAGCAAATATGAAATGTACATGTTTAGTACTTTTAACAGTGAATATTGAAAATTTGATTTATTTTTTAGTAAAATCTGAATATTCCATGTATTTAATAATAAATTTTAGGAGATCGGTTCCTCGCGGAACGACGAACCTTCAATGACTCTTAAGCTTCCTTATCCTTGCAAATATAATGAATTTCAATTGAGGCAGTTTTATACACATCCAGTTAAACATTGTGCAGGATCATTGACAGCAGTTTGTGGGTTATCTCCAATGATATCAGCTTTGTCAGTGAACCCCAGCAAGTCCACGAGTCCTATTTACTTACTTCCTCGATTTCCCGACTGCGAATCTGCTGGAGTTCGCGATTGGAGAGTGCCTGTCGAAGCGCCTTCACAAATGTGGCTGCTGCATGTTGGCAATGCTTTTGAGAGAAAAGATGCAGACGGGAACTCAGAGATTCAAATACACGCTTGCTCTTGCTCCTACCAATGGTTTAATTTCCAAAAGCTTTTCGGTAAGGCCTTCAACTCTTAGTAGCATTAAATTTTGATTCAATCATGCCGTATTATATTGCTGCTTTACTTAACACAGAATTCGGAAATTTTGGTTGTTTGACAGGATATAACTGGAAAAATGGTAAACTAGACCCCTCGATTATGAATGTAAAACAGAGGGATAACGAGTTGTTGCCTCATCTTGTCCAGGTACTCTAAATAATATTTTCATACTGGGACTAAGCCTTGACGAGGTCAAGTGCTTATGGCGAAGGTCGACTCCTTTAAATAAATATTAAAACAATATTCCAACCAAAATATTTGATGGTCTGCATCGCATGATTTTTTGTTAATAAAATTTAGTCAATAACCAAATTAGGGACGGATTCAAGCGAAGCTGATTAGTTACCAGTTTGAACTTAGTTCAAATACTTCATGCTTAATTTAAGTTTCAGTTTGTTTGAACTAGAATAGTTTCATTATAGAGTTGCAGACATCATAAATAATGCTGGGGAAGGATGCAAAGTGCCACCAAAAAAGATAAATAAGTTGAATTTGATCCGATTTATCAAATTGAAATTTTAATTCGAATTTGATTTGTTTGAACTGAAATAAATTTAAATTTAAATTTAAATTGATTTGATTTAAATTTAATTTTAAATCAAATTATATTTAATTAAAATTGAATTTAACATGATGACACACACAAGCATTCGTGGTTAGTAAGATTCAGGTTTGAATCCTAAACATCCATCAGATGAATCCGATGAATTGGCCAAACTTGAGTAATTTGGGTTAGTCTCACTGGAATTACAAAGACGTTAACATTGAATATGATGAATTTTTTAATTAATATTGATTAATGCGATGTTTTTATTTGCGTCACAGGTTTCCATCAACTTAGATGCTAATGGGAACCGCCAAAAATGTAAGGTGGAGCCTTTGAATAAATGGAGCAAGCCATCGGACTTCCCTGTTATAAATCCAGCATTTTCTGGCAACAAAAATACTTTGATTTATGCGGCAACATCTTCTGGCTCTCGCCAGGCATTGCCACATTTCCCATTTGATACGGTGGTGAAGCTGAATGTTTCAACCAATACTAATCGTACATGGTCCGCCGGTGCTCGAAGATTTATTGGGGAGCCTATTTTTGTCCCTAAAGGTGTTGAAGAAGACGCTGGTTATATTCTTGTGGTTGAGGTGAATGAAAATCCAATTTATCATACATTTTAATTGAAATAGATATTTTTTACACACTTTTAAGTATTTATTTAGATATTCAGATAATACCTAATTAAATAAGTAAATAATTTTAAAATAATATATTTAAGTACATAATAATACATTGCCTGAATGCAAAAATTGGTTTCTCATGAAAATATCTATTTTTTTTATTATATTAAGGGGATCAAACATTTTTTTATTTAATGTATTGAACTTTTACAATCTTTATTTAATTAATTAAAATTTCAGATTTTTGTATTAAAAATACTAAATGTTTTTTTAATTAAAAATACTAAACTAAAATTTCTTTCTACAACAATACAAAATAAACAACATTAATTGTATTTGTGCAATACATTTAATAAAAGAAATTTGAAAGTTTTGTCCTCTTTATAAGAAAATCTAAAAGTTTAGTTTTTTTAAGTAAAAAAATATGATAATTCAATCTATTTAATAAAAAAAATGATAATTCAATAATCTTTAATTGTTAAAATCAATATTTTTATAAATAAATAATAGTATTTAAATGTATCAACGTACGACCGATAATCTACTTAAGAATCTAAAATTTGTTTTTTTTTTTTCATTTAAAATGATTGAATTATCAAAATTTTCTATTAAAACGATAAAACTTCTATAATTTTTTTATACCTTCAATAAAAAATTTTAAAAATTCAGTCATTTTTATAAAAAAATCACAAAATTTGGTTTATTCAATAAAAGAAATTTTAAGTTGAGCGTTGGTGCTTTAAATTGAAAAAAAGTAACTGATTGATAACTCTTGATATTGTTAGCCCATTTTCTAAGTTTAAAATCCCAATATATTAGGGTTGTTTCATTGTTTTGCAGTATGCTGTGTCAATACAAAGATGTTTTCTTGTTATTCTGGACCCTAAGAAGATTGGAGAAGCTGATGATGCGCTGGTAGCTAGACTTGAAGTCCCAAAGAATTTCAACTTTCCTCTCGGATTTCATGGTTTTTGGGCTAACCTCTAGTGATTCTATGATGTCTTCTGCTTACCAATTCCAGCTCTGTAAATCTCATCAGCCGGAGTTGCACTTATACAGGTCATGGATTTAGTTGCACTCATAACTTCTTTCTTGTACAGTTCTAAATCTACCGCACAGCTACTCAAGAAGGGCTACATTGGCTTTACACTGATATTTGGAAAATTTGTATGCTGAAAGTGGGGATACAATGCACCCGGGCAGATCATTTACCCATAACTTGAGCTCAATGCCCAGAGTAAACATATGAATTTGATTTGAAAAATTGTAGTTGAACTCTATATTTATTATATTTATTGATTTTCTCATATTCAAAATTAAGTTATAAAAATTACCGGAAAAAAAAAAGTTACATGATATTAAGAGTTTAAGATTAAGATCTAAAATTTTTAAGAATTTTTTGATATTATTCTTGAACGAAGGTAAAAGGTTATTGAGGTTACTTATAATGATCATTGTGTATAGACTCTTTTTTTTTTTTTTAAGTTGAAGGCTGGGAAGATTGGCCCCAAGAAGCCATACAAGCCTCCTAAAGATTCCTAAATAGTGTAGCGTGGTTAGTGGTGTAAATGGATTGGGCAAACTCGCGGGCCTTCGGATAAACTTTTTTAGGTCCGAGATTTTTAATGGGCCAACCCCATTAACAGTATAGATTGGCTCATAAATAACGAACAGGTCATAAAGAGTAATTTAGTATATTATTTTATGTATTTTAAAATATAATATATAATTATATATAGGCCAAAGTACTATTTCCCACCCATAGTTTGAGGTCGGCAAAAACTGTCACCCGCAAGGTTTCAAAAGCCCAGTCTCCCACCCTTAGAAGAATTTTTTATAATTTTTCTAGTAAAATGACTAAACTACCATTTTACAAATTAAAAATTTATAATAAAAATATAAAATAATTTTTAAATATAAATATTTTCAAAAAATAGTAAAAAAATTAAAATATATATTTAAAAAATTTTTAAATTTAAAAAATTTAAGCAGCCACCGCTGCCGGCACCGGTGGCGGTGGCCACCCATAATAGAACCAGGTGGCCATTTTCAGCCACCTGGTTCCAAGGGAGGCCAGATCTGGCCTCTCCGTTCGGTAGAGGTGATCAAATCGGTCGTCTCCGACAAAATTAGGAGCTGGAAATGGCTGTAAAGGGTCGGCCTTGGCCTCACTGGCTGTTTCCAACCTTTATTTCGGGCGGAGGCGGCCAGATCTAGCTGCCTCCTCCAAAACTTGAGGCGGCCGATCTGACCGCTTCCGCCAAAACTTGAGGCGATCGATCTGGCCACCTCCACCGAACAGAGAGATCATATCTGGTCTCTCTTAGAACCAGGTGACCGGAAATGGTCACTTGGTTCTATTATGGGCGGCCATCGCCGCGAGTGCCAGCGGTGGTGGCTGCTTAAATTTTTTTATTTTAAAAATTTTTTTAATATATTTTTTAAAAATTTTTTAATTTTTTTAATATTTTATATTTATATAAAATTTATTTTATTAATTTATAAAATTTTAATATTAAAAAAATAAAAATGCCCTTGTATTAGTACTATGTACTATTATTTTTAATATTAAATTTGACTTGGGGTGGGAGTTTGGGCTTTTGAAACCATGAGGGTGGCAATTGTCCCGCCTCAAACTATGGGTGGGAAATAGTGCTTTGGCCGTTATATATATTATAATACATATTGTTAAATTCAAAATATATAAAAATAAAAATAACAATAAAAATTAACGGATCAATCCGCAGGCCTAAACTTAACCTACAGACTTGGTCTCACGCGAAAACTTCTATGCCGGGCCGGGGACGCATCTAAAGCCTGGTTTGTAATAGCAAAACATCCCAATCCCAAAACCCTCCAGCTCCAATTCAAAATCCTACGCAGAAAGCAGAGACAAAGGAAAGCGCGATAGTCTGAGTGTCACTACCGACCATCGCAATGTCGGGCTTCTCATTTTCCCAGTCTAGCCAATCCTCAACCTCCTCGCCCTTCTCGTTTGGATCCTCCGCTTTCTCTTCAAACCCTAGTACCTCTTCCCCTTTCTCTGTCGCTTTCAACACTTCTTCTTCAAACCCTAGCTCTACTTCTTCCTCAACCACAGCCCCCCCTTTCTCTTTCTCTCTCAACGCCTCCTCCTCCACCACCACCACTACAACAACAACAAACCCTGCCTCCGCTCCTTTCGGATTCGGTTCAGCTTTATCTAGTACTGGCTCAACTACAACTCCATCCCTGTTTGGTGCAACTTCATCGCCGGCCACAGCCGCATCCTCTCTCTTCGGAACGCCTTCAACCTCGTCCAACACATCCCTGTTTGGGACTGCTTCATCCGCCGCTGCATCTGCACCCGCGCTGTATGGAGCATCTACATCCAGTACTGCTACGACGCCGTTTTCTGCCTCCAGTACCTCTTCACCGTTTGGAACAGGTTTACCCGCAGCAGGAACCTCTGCCTTTCCCTCGTTTGGATCGTCTGCTTCGGCGGCAGCAACTTCTGGTTCTTCCTTGTTTGGAGCATCTTTTTCGACTGCTGCGACTACACCTTCGCTCCTGTTTGGAACTTCTTCGTCTACAGCTTCTCCCTTGTTTGGATCACCTTCATCCACGGCTTCGCCTCTGTTTGGAACATCTTCGTCCCCGGCTGGGACTACAGCTTCGTCCCTGTTTGGAACATCTTCGTCCACGGCTGGGACTACGGCTTCGTCCCTGTTTGGAACATCTTCGTCCACGGCTGGGACTACGGCATCACCCCTGTTTGGAACATCTTCGTCCACGGCTGGGACTACCGCTTCGTCCCTGTTTGGAACAGCTTCATCGACGGCTGGGACTACAGCTTCGCCTCTTTTAGGAGCATCTTCATCGACCACAGGTTCTGCGACATCCTTGTTTGGAGGTACTGGTGCTTCCACTTTGTTTTCTAGTGCAAAATCAACTTCTCCATTTCCCAGCGTGTTCCCTCCGGTTTCATCTTCAACTTCAACTTCAACCGCTGGTTCATCTTCCTCGGCTTCTACTGGGTTCTCGATCCCTTCTAATTTCTCATTTTCACAAACTACTCAAAGTTCAACGTCTGCAACTTCACAACTTCTGCTAGCATCGTCTTCATCATCGGCAAGCTCTTCTAGCTTTTCATTTGGAACACCGGCTTCTCAACCTTCATTTAGCTTCAGCAATGCTACTTCAGCTTCTTCCACTGCTACAATCTTTAGCACACCTGCTGCAAAGGCCCCTTCACTGTCTTTTGGCGCAACACCTTCAGCGCCATTGTTCTCTACTGTCACTACCACCACTCCTTCCACCCCGGCTGCCACAACCACTACTGCTACAACCACTACTGCCACATTGCCTGCTTTTGGTGTGATTTCTTCGTTGGCTGCCACCACATCTTCAACATTAGCACCTGCTAGCTCTGGTTCCAGTTCTAGTTCTTTTACTGGTTTTGGCATGACCAGTAGTACGTCTAATTCCACTGAGACTACTAGCTCTTTTACAGGTTTTTCATTGTCTACTAAATCAGCCACGCCTGCTTCTTCATCACAAGCACAATCTACAGTTGCTGCGCCTGTTCTCAGTGAGTTGGCTAATTCTTTTACTTGAGAGTAGTAAACTGTTGATATCATCATGATTTATGTTAGTGGTGTTAGATTGCAAAGGAAGTAGATTGTGTTGTTGAATATACACTTTTTAGTTAAATTCGTTTATCAAAGCAATAATGGGTGCATTTGAAGGTGATGTTGATAATGATTTGGTATTTAAGAAGTACTTAGTTGTTAATTCTTTATTAGGTTAGAGTGTTTTGATGCCTTTCCGGTCACTCACAAAAAAAGTTTTCTGAGTGTTCTGTATGCTATTAAGCGTTCATATAGCAAAGGGGATGGCGTGTGGCTAGTTTAGAAATTAATGAAATAGCCAAGGAAACCCAATGAAGTGCAAGAGAAACTTCAGGAGGTTTTTTCTAGGGCTGATAGGAGGGATACTATGACGATGAAAGTGGTAGGTGTGTAGAGGTGGCATGTGCTGCTTTGTTTAATGTAGGTTGCATTCTTAGGTGGTCAGTGTTTATACTAGTGGTAGTCCTCTTGCTGCTTTTCCAACCGTCACAAACTATGGAGGCGTATTTACTTCAACTTCTGAAATTTTCATACAAATTCATTTTTACAGGTATCCCCACCTCAACTTCTGCTGCAGCAACAACTCCAAGTACCAGTGCTCCTGCTGCTCAAACATCTTCCTCTCTTTTTGTAGCTTCCAGTAGTGGGTGTGTATGATCTTAAAAATCTGATATCATGTTTTGACTTTTTTCGGCTACTTAAGCTATCTTGACCTTCTTCAGCAAATTATTGTTTGCTCTCTTATAGGACAACTACAACAATCAGTACAACAGTGTCTGCTACACCAAAATTACCATCTGAGATCACGGGCCGAACTGTTGAGGAGGTATTTTATAATTTGTTCTTTTTGTGGCATTGCCATGTGGCCTTCTACTTTCTACCCTCAACCAAGGTTTGAAAGATTTTATATGTTGTAATTTTATCAGAAACAAATTACTGGTTGTCATGTTTTTCTTTATTAGAATGAAATACAGGTAATTCCATCATGTAAGGTAGATATGCCCACTAGAACAAATTGTGTTAACTGCGTAGACCAAAATTCCACCTCATTTTTTATTCTTGGAGTACATGCATATTTCCTTTGTGGAGAGGAAGAATGGCAACACATTTTCTGTATCTTGTTAGTCAGCTTATTTTTATTTTTAGGGTTTTGTATTATTTTATTCTCCTTTTGTTTTGTTTGAAGATCATCAAGGAGTGGAATGCGGAGTTACAAGAGCGCACTGGGAAGTTTCGGAAGCAAGCTAGTGCCATAGCTGAGTGGGACAAGAGGATCTTGCAAAACCGTGATGTCCTTCTTAGGCTTGAGGTAACATATGGTTTATATATTATATGTGTGTAGTAGTAATGCATGATTTCTCAGTCTCTCTTATTTGTGTTGATGATGGAGTCTAGTCCTGCTAAAAAGGTTTTGACTGTCAAAATTTACTGATACCTTTAGGAACTGATTAGCTTTGTTTATATAATTAAACGAATTATATGATTGTTTGTCCTGCTAATATATAATTTTGTAAGCAGATTGAAGTGGCAAAAGTGGTTGAGACCCAAGCCAACTTGGAGCGACAGCTTGAGTTAATTGAAACTCACCAGCAAGAGGTATTCTGATGAGTTTTTTGGTTTGGATATTGATGTGTTTGTTGAAAGGAATATGGGTTTGTAAAGTTGTAGAAACAGTTTCTTTTGTTTCATTTATTTTTTTTATTATTTTACAGTTTCCCCTTTCCTTTTCATGAAATTATTGATGACTGAGTAATCTTGATCATTGCTTTTTTATCATGTGGAGACATCTATATATGTGCTCACTCATTACTTCTGATCCTGTTACCATCAAGCAACATGCACCTATGCGTCTGAGTATTGTATCTTGCACTTTTAGACCTTTCAATACATGTTTTTTCTTTCTGTATCAAAATCAAATAGATTTTATTTTTCTAACAGAATTTGCTTTTATGTCCTCCAAATGAACCTCAGATTTGATGCTCTTGCTATTCTATTCCTTAGATGGTGATCCCACCTCTCAGTTTATCTCAAGCATCTAATGTATATGAGTAATAAAAGTGTTCAATAGTGGTGGCATCTTTTGTGACTACTTGTGATTCTCTCTTCTTCTTTTTCGGAAATATTGCTAGGTTGATAAGGCCTTACAAAGTATGGAAGAAGAAGCTGAGCGGATTTACAAGGATGAGCATGGATTACTTCTTGACGATGAAGCTGCATCGACTAGAGATGCAATGTGAGAATTCTGTTATGATGTTTTGGCTTAATCTAGTTTAGGATTGAATTGAAGTTGAAACTCTATTCCATATACCCACCTAGTAATTAGCTTACCTGACTGAATAATATGTTGAGGATATGGGATATATGTTGGAAAAGACTATTAGAATTTATATAGAAAAGAAGTCATCAGAACTAAGGATTTAATATATATATATATATGTATGTATGTATGTATGTATCTATGTTCGCAGAGCCTTTTGTGCCATCAGAAAATAGCCAGCTTTGGCTCAAAATTCACCAGTCAACAGCTGTCTTGAGAACTTTTTTTTGGTTCTCATTTTAGGTATGAGCAGGCTGAATTTATAGAGAGAGAAATGGAGCAGATGACTGAGCAGATAAAGTCGATCATTCAGACTTTAAATGCTAACCAGGCAAGACCTAAGTTCAATTTTTTTATCCTTTTTATTAATCTTTTTTAAAGAAATGTCTGCCATATGAGACAATTTTGGTTTGTTTTAGGGAGGAGGACTTGATGCAATTGATGGGATGACTCCACTGGATGTGGTTGTCCGAATCTTAAACAATCAATTAAGTTCTTTAATGTGGATTGATGAAAAGGTTTGTAGTTATCATTTTCTTCCATCTATTATTGAAATATTATCATGTGAAAGACATGTTAGCTTGAGATTTTCATATGCAGGATCAGAAATCCTACTCCACTTGCACCCCCTTTTAGCTTGTGGAAAAATCAGAATGAATTATGAAAATGTTCTTAGTTTTAAAGTATATTTAGTTTCTCTGGTTTGTGTATTAGTTGTCCTTGTTGCAAGAACACTTATGTATTACCCTGACATCTTACCAGGCTGAGGAGTTCTCTTTCCGCATCCAAAAGCTTGCTAACCAAGGTTCTGCTGCAGATCGTGAATTGATAGGTCCAAAATTATGGATGTCTTGATCCCTTTTTTTAGTGGATATGGTTTCTGGTGAATATTTGGAGCCATCCGTAGGCTTTTTCCATTTATGGATCCGAAAAACCTTGGAAGTGGATGCTTGAACTGTGTTTTTGGTGCAGTGAGATTTCTGTTAAACAAATTCGCATTGGTTTTCCCTTCCATAACTCCATTACAGTTGAACTTAAAGGGAGTAAACATGAGATTTTGCATTGAGCATTAACGTAGATATGATTTTTGTTTTTGTTAGCATCCATTTGGGCAATGTTAGTCAAATTTGTTTTAAGGGATTGGATCCCATAGATTGAGGATAACTTTATGTGGAGGAAATGACAGAAAGGTTTTCGATGGATACAACAATGTTATAATTGGTGGTGGATCTAATCTGAATTGGCTGAGTTCAAATTTATTGTTTAGCTCCTTGAAGTTAACTTTGAGTTAGAGTTTTAATTTGAGAATTTAGGTTGAAATTACTTTGTTTACCTTTTCAATGTTATTTATTTATTCTATTGGTTTGTTTTGAAAGGCCACAGGCGATCAAATCCACCCCTAGACATCATTTCCCAGTGACATGGGTCATCCAGGACAATCCTTTGACTCTTTTGGAGCCCGATATGAATGGGTCAGCTTTTCCAATTCCGGCAATGAAATTTATGGGATGGAACTGAATTATGAATAAATTCATTGGTAACGAACTAGCCATGGTACTTCCCATCGGAAATGTCTACAAATTGGTATTGGAAATCTGTCTTCTACATATATGATGATTTTGCCTTAAGATCAAACCTTATGAAAGCGGGCCACAATTACAAGCAAGAGGATCACAAGGGAAAGAAGCAAGGATGACCTCAAATTCTCGTTCAAATTGCCTGGCCCTGGCGTTTCTTCAGTGGGTTTTCCCTTGTCATCAGGAGAAAATATTTCATTCATCAGCAATTGGAATTTGTCAATGAGTTCCATAATTTTTGCTTTTGTGATCTCTAAAATCCACCTCAAGACATCACTGCCTAAATTTGGCTCTTCATCAGACAGCATGAGCCTTGGCGTTTCAGCTGCACAGATCAATTGGAATTGCTTAATTAAGAATAGACGGCATGGAAATTATATTGCTTGAATTATCTCTGAGCAATCTGTAGAACAGACCTAGAACGGGTGAGTGGAGGAGCTTCCTGACCAATTCATTGTTCAGAACAGCATCCCAAACAGCTTCATCAGATGATAGTGAAACCACCAGTCTCTGCAGGCAATGCAAATCCATTCACATGAGACATACAATCTAATATATGTGTTTCCTACCTCGACCATTTTTGACCCGGTGAAGCGGACGATATCGGGTAACCAATGGTTGGACCGATGGATCCACTGTTGAGGTGATGTACTATTTAAATAAATATGTTCATAGTAACAGATTATATGAACATATTTAGGAAGAGGGATCATACTCATTCATATTAATCTCAGAACAACACCCATCAATTATAAATGATAATAGTTAAGAATGAGAACAACGCACTTTAACTGATGGGTCAGTCAGCAGCAGACGAAAAGTGTCGAAAGCCATTCCATAACCTCGAGTTAGCCAATCACGGTTCCCCAGCAGTGGCTGGAGCCATTTCAACTCTGGTCCAGAAGAGGGAGAAGAAATCCCAAGAAGAAAACTGATTCAAGTAACAAATTTTATCATACTTGTTCCAATACCTTCCAATTGAATCAAACTAACATAGCAGAAAAAAAAAAAAAAAATCCTTGAACCACTTACTTCTGAAGAGCGGTTACTGCATTTTCGACTTCGGATTTTGATGGAATTGAGTAGAAAACCGTATTATATAAGGACCCACTTGCTTTTTCATCTCCCGTTCCTTGTATAGACTCTAGTTTTCTGCAAGTGTTAGCGTGCGAGGAGCAGCAGGCAGCACAAGATTGTTTGAGAGGAGCAGTAGTTTCATTTGCTGGATTTAGAAGGTTGAGGTTAGAAGAAGCTGGAGAAGAGAGAGGGCGAGGGTTTGATGTAGAAGAGAACTGAATCATAGGCAGGTCTACGCGCATGGCTCCTCCTCCCATGTTCAAGATTTTTCGACTGGGGTTAAAGCTTTCAAGGATAAGAGAAGAAGATAGTTGTTCTTGAATTTATGAATTCCATGCTCCTGCCAATGATATTAGTACATGTCAAGACACCGTTGAGATGATTGTGAGAATTGTTCAGTGTCATTTAGCTACGGATAAGCTAAAGTCACATTTGTCCTATAGGAACGGATTCTGAGGATCCATCTCGGTTAGAATGGGCGTTTAGTTTTGGTTAAATTGAATACTTTAATTTAAATACAATATGTGAATAATAATATTATTTATTTTGTTAATAATATTTTTTATTAATATTTTTCGATAATATATTTAATTAATTTAAATAAGTTTAAATTTAAATTTAATTTAGTTATTTAAAATTTAAATCAAATTTAAGCAAGTTGATGTCCATGCTCAAAACCATAGCGCTCATCTGAATAAGAAGTAACGTATTTAGAGTGTTCCAACCAGTGACACTGTCAGTTGAGTCACAATAATGTGAAAGTAAATAAACACGTCCAAGTTATTCCACTACAGAACTGAGCTTCTACCAAGAGTTTTATAGGACTTCACTTGAAAGATGGGGCCAGGAGTGGCATACCATAGTCGCACAATTTTGTATTTTGTGTCATTTTGACGGAGTTTTAACACTCAAGTTTTATTTAATAATAAATTATTATCTATATAAATTTTAAAAATTAAATATTAATCTGTTGATTAAAATCAAAAAATATTTTTATATTTTTGAATTAAAATTAAAAATAAATTATATTAAAATATAATTTTAAAATAAGATAATAATATATATTTAATAAATTAATACAATTTAAAAAAATAAAATAAATAATTAAAAAAAGTGACAACAGTCGATAGCATCGTCAGCCCGACATAAACCTCATTAAAGCTAGAAACGATCAATCGGTTCTATTTGACGGTCGGATCTGACTGTTATGATGATGAAAACGATTAGATTTGATCGTTTCTACTATCATAATGGCTAGATCTGGTTACAAATAAAACCAGGTAGTCATTTTCGACCACTTAATGAGGTTTATGTCGGTCATCGTTATCGACAGTGACAATTACTTATTAATTAATTATTTTATTTTTTAAAATTTATTATTATTATAATTATTATTATAAATTTATTTTTAATGTTATTTATATTAAATTTTATTTTAATATTAATATTATTGAATTTTATAAATGGTATTTTGATCTTATAAAAAAAAAAAAAAAGAGTATGACACTTGGTTGGCAAGTGAAACCTTGGGTGGCAATGCTGTTCGGCCTTTTCAAATTATTATACGGTAGGCCAAAAGACTATTTCCCACCCATAGTTTGAGGTGGGGACAAAGTCTCACCCTCCAAGTTTCAAAAGCTCAGTCTCCCACCCATGAAAATAATTTAATATTAAATAAAATAGAAAACAGTAATATTTAGGGGTAATATTGTCATTTTAAGATTAAAATTTTATAAAAAATAGAGAATTTTTTTAAAAATTAAAATATATATTAAAAAATTTTTAAAAATTTGAAACAGCCATCGTCGCCACGGCCGCGGCGGTGGCCGCTGTTGACAGAGTCAGGCGACCGTTTTCGACCATCTGGTTTTAGGGGAGGCTAGATCTGGCCTCCCCGTTCGATGGAGGCGGCCAAATCTGGCCACCTCAGTTTTGGTAGAGGCGACCAGATTTGACCACCTCTGTCAGAAGAAGTTATCGAAAACGGTCGGAAAGGGTCGACCTTGGTCCCAACAGTCGTTTTCGACCTTTATTTTTGACGGAGGCGGTCAAATCTAGCCGCCCCCACTGAATGGGGAGGCCAGATCTGGCCTCCACTGAAACTAGGTGGTCGAAAACGGTCACCTAACCCCTTCAGCGGCGGCCACCGCCGCGGCACTAGCGGCGGGGGCTGCTTAAAATTTTTGAAAATTTTTGAAAATATTTTTTAATATTTTTTATATTTAAAAATTATTTTATAATTTTATTATAAATATTTATTTTTTAAAAAGGTATTTTAGTCATTTGAGTATAAAAATTATAAAAAATATTTTCATAAATAGAAGACGGGGCTTTTGAAACTTGGAGGGTGGGACTTTGTTCCCGCCTCAAATTATGGGTGGGAAATAGTCCTTTGGCATATACGGTATAATTAACTTAAGTGATCCACAACTTTATATTTTATACAAATTGCGAAACGACGACGCAATTAGTGAAGCTCAAATTGGCTATTCTATACACAGGAAACGGGGGTGCAAAAGTATAGACGCCAGTTGGACGAAATGCCGGGAGAGAGATCAGTGATCTTCTCCCTACGTTTCTTGTCTTTCCATATACATGCTTGTGGTTCACATTTTCTCATTTCTAAGTGAGTCTTTACAATTTAATCTTTTCTGTATTCCCTACTGCTTGAATTTTCAAACTCAAAAGTCTTCTCAGATCAGATGGCGGACGGACGAGCGCAGTCCCGTTACGTTAAGTTGACGCGAGATCAAACACCGTCTGAAGATATTACCCCCGGAGAACTCAATCAACCTGTTCAAGTTCCTCAGGTTTTGCTGTGTTGTTGTTCTCGTTGAATGTTATTGATTTTGATGCGGTTATGAAACGATGTCTTCGTTCTGTTTGACCTGGTAGGATTTGATTTGTAAATGAATATGACGTGTATGAAATGTGAGAGAAAAAAGGGAGATTTGTATCTATTTTCGAAGAATTTTGGGATTTGTTGTCAAATCAATTGAGAGAATTTAAAAAGAAAAGTTACCTGCATTTTAAAAAATGTCTGTTATTCGTTTGGTTATTTTGCTTACTATTTTGCAGTTGAATGTTCAAAGATGCTGTGAATGTGGACAAGTGCTACCTGAAAGCTACGAGCCTCCTGCTGATGAAGATTGGACAACTGGAATTTTTGGATGTGCTGAAGATGCCGAGAGTTGTAAGAGTCTCATTAGCTGTGGTAGTGTAATAATTATGCACCAACATTCTATATAAATATGGTACAAATAGTTAGTTTGAAGCTATCTTTAATTCAAAGTGCCCTACTCACATGATAATAGGACAAGGTTTGTATAGGTGCCATCGTTAGTGCACAAAGGACTATTGTTTATGAATATTAGTTTCTGACATCGGTTTGAAATATATAATCCATGCTTACTCCATTGGCTTCAGTTAGATAAAAGAGTATGCAAGAGTAACATTGATTGAATAGTTGAAATCCCGGAAAGGAGACTCCGATCTGGATTCAATTTGCATCAAGCCCGAACATGACTTAGTTGGATAATTGTTTGAATCTAAAAGAGTCCCAAACATGACTTAGTTGGATATTTGTTTGAATCTAAAAAATCAGCTTGAGGTCAGCGAACTGATATTCAAATTTGGTTTAAAAACAATTTTATTTTGAATTCAATTCAATTTAACTCCATATTGAATCTTCGGGTTGTCTAGAATTCGACTTGTTTTATAAAAATAAATTCAATTTTTAGCTTGAACTTGTTTGATTTGACTTTGACGTCTCAAGCATGTTAAGGAATCACAAATTGGAATGAAAGTGACTGATTGAGTTCACCCTTCAGATGATGATATTACAGTGTTTGATTGAGGGATAATGTTTACTGGCGAGTAGTGACAAGATTTCCACATTTGATCTTTTATTGTAGTTATTGATCACATTGGAATTTTTACTGTGTTTGACAGGCTGCGCTGGACTCTTTTGCCCGTGCGTGTTGTTCGGTCACAATGTTGAAACACTGAGAGAAGAAATTCCTTGGACCAATGCATGTGTTTGTCATGGCATGTGCATTGAAGGCGGATTGACACTGGCAGCGGCGACTGCACTCTTCCATGGAGTTGACCCTAAGACTTCATTACTCATATGTGAATGTCTGCTCTTTGCTTGGTGGATGTGTGGAATCTATACTGGCATGTTTCGACAAGCATTACAGAAGAAATATCATCTCAAGGTTATATACTTAATTGCTAGTTGAGATTTTAATAATTGAAGAAGATTAGTTTTATGCAGGAGCAGGAGTAAGTGCTTGAACATATGTTTTCTGGAAGTAGAATGTAGCATTTAGGCCATGGACGTGCTGCAAATTTTAGTTTGTCATCCTTCAGATCTCCTCTAGCATCATTTTTGTTTTTCAGATTATCACCCTTATCTTTCTTAGATGAAATTTTTTAATTTGGGTAGCATAAGATGTTATCCTTCTAATTGAATTTGAAGGTAAACTTCATTTATCTGAGTCTTAGTTTCAGTCACTTTGTTTTTGCTTGCCTGGATTGGACACTTGAAAAATTAGATAGATTGAAAAATTAGATAGATGATAAGAGGTGCTATTTCTAATTTAATTTATAGAAAGCTACCAAATTCAAGACTTGGATGCATATGCTGTTTGCTTACTCATTCTGCTGCTGCTTTGCAGAACTTGCCATGCGATCCGTGCATGGTTCATTGCTGCATGCATTGGTGTGCTTTGTGTCAAGAGCACAGGGAGATGAAGAACCATCTAGCTGAGAATGCAAAAGAGGCTGTTGTTAGCCCTCCACCAGTTCAAGAGATGAACTCTGGTGAGAACAATCGGTCTGCTGAATCTGCACCATCTACAAACATCGAACATCGCAATTTGGAGTTGCAGTTGCAGCCAGTATAGGATTTTTACTCTCAATAAATATTGAAGTCACAAGGACTTGCTGCCAGGTAAAAAATTCTGGATTGCATAGTACAATTCTGTTGTGTCATTTTTAGTTATTTATTTTGATTGCTGTCGCTTTGTAAAAAATTGAAATTGCAAAATAGTTTCATTGAGTCTTACGTGATTGCTTCTTTAATCTCTAACAACAGTTCTGGCTTTTTGGTAGGGCCAAAGGACATTTTCCCACCCATAGTTTGAGGCGGGGACAAAGTCCCACCCGCTCACTTTTAAAAGCCCAAACTCCCACCCTTCATTCAATTTTCATCCAAATTCATTAACCCATTTGATGAAATGACAAAAATACCCTTATTAATAAAAATTTATAATAAAAATATAAAATAATATTTAAATATATTAGAAATATATTAAAAATTATAAAAAAATTTAAAAAATTTTAAAAAATTTTATAAAATTATAAAAATATTTAAATTTTAAAATAAAGCAGCCACCGCCGCCGCTACTCAAGGCGGTGGCCGCAGTAAATGGCATCAGGTGGCCGTCTCTACTACCTGGTTCCAGTGAGGCGCTGTGATCTGGCCTCCCGGAAATGACGAGGAGGCCGCATCTGGCCGCCTCTTTACAGGGCGCTTTATCCGCCACCTACCAAACCTTGGCCGAAACGGCAGTTGGGGCCAAAGCCGACCATCTCCAGCCGTTTCCGACTTTTTGTCGGAGGAGGCCGATCTGGCAGCCTCGTCGACCGAGGGGCCACTGCCTCTCTCTGGATCCGTGTGGTCGGAACGCCTACCTAGTGCCATTTGATGCGCCACGCCGCGCCGATGTGGCTGACTTTTATTTTTTAAAATTTAAGTTTTTTTATAATTTTATAAAATTTTTATAAATTTTAATATATTTTTATATATATATAAATATTATTTTATATTTTTATAAATTTTAACTGTAAAATGACAAATTTTCCCCTTGACTCACTGTTGATTGTTAGATTTAACAGTCAATGGGTGGGACTTCAGGTTTTCTAAACTTAGCGGATGGGACTTTGTCCCCGCCTCAAACTATGGGTGGGAAAATGTCCTTTGGCCTTTTGGTAGAGCATTCTTTAGTACCACCGGAGAATTATAGTAGCATGACGAAATGACTCGTTTATTACCTTTTCTGGAGAATAAACTTGGGATTTCAATGTTTGAATATTTCACGTGGATACATGTGCAAACCTTTAAGTTGATGTATCATCTAGAGGCAGTTGGGGTTACATTCTATCCTGGTCAAGTCCAAATAAGAACATTGTTCGAGATTGATTCAAATTTAAAAATTAATTTGAAACCAAATTGAGATTGACGAGTAAAGGTTAAAAAGCAATTTTTTTTTTTATTTGATTTGAGTCGATTTGAATTTAAATATTTGAATCAGTTTATTTAATTGATAACATTATTTATTGAATTAATAAAACTATTTATTCAATCATTATATTTTTCATCTTATTATTATTTATTTTATGGGTAATTTTCAACAATAACTCTAATCAATTTAAATGAGTTTAAATTTAAATAAAATCAATTATTTAAGATTTGATCAAACTCGAAACAACCTATTGGAACCCTTAATTAGCTTGAATTGGGCTTACATATAGATATTATTATTTATGCTAAAAGACTTATTTCCAAGTTTTTTTAATGACAAAATCTTACTTGTAGATTTTTTTAAACTTATTCATCTGTTTATTACTAAAATTAATAGTAAAATTTAAAGGTTTAATATTTATGGTTAGAAAATGTATTTTTTATTTAAAAAAATTAAAAAATAATAAAATAAATTTTATAAAATAATAAAATAATAAAATAATAATAAATAAATTATAAAATATTAAAAAAATAAAATAAAAAAATAGCCTCAATAATATTATCAACTATAATAACTGTATAAAATTTAACTAAATATTTTAAAAAACCATTGATTCATAAGACAGCTAACAACAATAATGATAAAAGGTGATTATTGAAAATAGGATCAACTATTATTGATGAAGTTATTTGATTTATTTTATTAAAAATATTAATAAAATTAAATAAAAATATTTTATAAATAAGTATCTAAAGTTTAAAAAATGAATGAATAAAAATATTAATAAAATTAATAAATAATATTTTATAAATAATTTTCTGGATTTAAAAAAAATTGACCAATAAGATCTATTATTCAAGAAAATTCTGGGGGCATAAGTTCTGTGGCCTATTATTTATTATTTTAAAAACTACTGCACGAGACCCGGATGTCTCAAGTTCCCGCCCCAAAATAGCGTTCCAGTACTAGTAGTGGTCTCCAAAATTCTAAAACCCCCGAAACCCTAAGTAAGCGTCACAGATTAGGGTTCTGGGTTTTACACATTCAAACACTCCCCAACATGGCTCGATTCCCTAGATCCAACACACCACGCCTTCTCTACACCCTCTTTTCCTCTTCCAAAACGACCCCCTCTCATTCCTCATCACCTTCACCGACTACCGCCCTCCTCCTCGGAAACTTCCATTTCCAGTTGCGGCAATTCTCGGCGGGGGGGAACCTCGCACGTGCCAAGGAGGACAAGCAGCCATGGTGGAAGGACTCGATGGAGCGCTTACGAAATATCGGGATCTCAGCGCACATTGATTCCGGAAAGACAACGTTGACGGAGAGAATTTTGTTTTATACCGGAAGAATTCATGAGATCCATGAGGTTCGTGGCCGTGATGGTGTTGGGGCTAAGATGGATTCTATGGATTTGGAACGAGAGAAGGGTATTACAATTCAGTCTGCTGCCACTTACTGTACTTGGAACAATTACCAGGTAAACGGGACAACAAATATTTTTATTGAAAATTTAAAATTTTATTTAATTTATTGAATTTTTTTTTTCTGTTTCAACAAAATCAATGGGTAAAAAGTTTAATTGAACTAGAAGGTAATAAAATAAAAGATTTAGTTGAATTTTGACTTGAATGAGGATTCGTGGAATCTGCTTGTGGTTGCAGATTAATATTATTGACACCCCCGGACACGTTGATTTTACCATTGAAGTTGAAAGGGCTTTACGTGTACTTGATGGTGCCATTCTTGTCCTTTGTAGTGTTGGCGGTGTGCAAAGTCAGTCAATTACAGTTGATCGCCAAATGAAGAGATACGAGGTTCCAAGACTTGCCTTTATTAACAAACTTGATCGAATGGGAGCTGATCCTTGGAAAGTTCTCAGCCAGGTGAATTTGAATGTCCTTATTGACCTTTGATACAACTTAATGTAATGAAATCCCTTAGTCAACAGTTTTTACAAGCTTTTGAGAGGTTTTTAACTATCTTAACCTGAATTTGTACTTACGCTTGAAAGCACAATGTGTATTATGTGTTGACTTGCTGATTAGATTGGTATCTTTCATAGGCGAGGTCAAAGCTACGGCACCACTGTGCTGCGGTGCAAGTCCCTATGGGATTGGAAGAGGATTTTCGAGGCCTTGTTGATCTTGTGCAGATGAAAGCCTATTATTTTCATGGTTCCAGTGGGTCTGTTTCTTAAGCTGTATGGTTTGAATGTATATGTTGTCTTGTATATATATATCCTGTCACGCTTATCATTGTTGCCTATTACAGGGAAAAAGTTGTGTCTGCTGAAATACCAGCTGATATGGATGCATTTGTTGCAGAAAAGAGGCATGAACTAATTGAAACAGTGTCAGATGTTGATGATAAACTTGCTGATGCGTTTCTCAATGATGAACCTATATCAGCTAATGATCTTGAGGTGTGTTGAAAAATGGAAATATTATGCTATCTGAAAAGGAGTGAGGCGGCTGGTATTTGTGCCATTGAAATCTAATTTCCTTTTCCTCTTGAGTAGGAAGCAATTCGCAGGGCCACCATAGCGCGGAAATTTGTACCTGTGTTTATGGGTAGTGCATTTAAGAACAAGGTATATTGATTTAGTTTCTCTATTTATTGCCTTTGAATGGTTTCTAAGGTGTTATGAGTTATGAGAATTGAGATTACAGTTCTTTTTTATATTCTTGGGGTATAGAACTGAACAATGTGAATCCACTTTGCTTGTTATTTACTTCCTTTCGTGGATGACAGGGAGTGCAACCGCTTCTGAATGGTGTACTTAGTTATTTGCCTTGTCCAACTGACATTAGTAATTATGCTCTTGACCAGACAAAGAATGAAGAGAAGGTATTTTATTTGACTGACATTTTGTCCCAATGTTTGTTTAAAATAACTGGTTAATTCAGTTTGCATGTTCTCTTGTAGGTTATGTTAGCTGGAAATCCGGATGGACCCCTTGTGGCATTGGCTTTCAAGTTGGAGGAAGGACGCTTCGGTCAATTGACATATTTAAGGTATGCCTAAGAAGTTGTACCAACTATCTTAATACATGTGTGAGTTGAGTCCAGTTATTTTTTATAAGTCAGTATTAATCCATTTGTAAGTTGCCAAACTAATTACGTGATGATGGATGCAGAATTTATGAGGGTGTGATTCGGAAGGGTGATTTCATAATAAATGTAAATACTGGCAAGAAGATAAAGGTGAGTTCAAGGCATATTATTTCAAATTACAATAGTTCACATTTTTATATGTTGTGCGCCACTTATTTGGCAATTCTGCCACCACACAATCATATTAAACCATTTATAAAAACAAAGGTTTTATGTAGTTGTTTTTCATCCATCTTGGGAAATAGGCTCTAACAGTATTTGATTGCCCTTATATTATGATGGTGTTCTGCGTTCCAAGGTGATTCATTTCTATGAAATCTAAGTAGCACGAGAAACTTCTTGACGTAATTGGTTGCTTGTTGCATGTTGCAAAAAACTATTTTGTCCACTTTTATCTGAACAAGTGCATTTGGATAACAAGTCCGGTGTCTTTAAGATTTTCTTATGAGCATAGCTATTAGAGTATTTGATGTCTAATTTGTAAAACAAAATTTTAGTAGCCAAGATTGTCTGATACTCTTACTAACGGTTCTTAAATCTAATTTCTAAAGCTGTAACATTGTTGTGGACAGGTTCCTCGTTTGGTGCGGATGCATTCTGATGAGATGGAGGTTTTTTTCTTTTCCTTTTTTAACTTGGCTTCATTCATCTTAGTTATATAAGGGAGCACCTTTTTTCTGCACAATCTATGGAAACCTAACATACTTGTTCTTTTTAAACTTGATATATTGTAATTTAATGTTCGTTTTTCTTTGTTTATTTATTTATTTTATCCATAGGAAATTCAGGAGGCACATGCTGGGCAAATAGTTGCTGTCTTTGGTGTGGATTGTGCATCAGGTACCAATCTCTCTTTTGCATAAGTCATATCATGCATATGATTTTCCTTCTTCTTCGTTGATTACTTTTACCATGTGAGAGGTATGAGAAGAACAAGTTTTGAAATTTTCAATGGACTTTGATAAGCTCTTTTAGTCAGGGGAGGTGTTTGAATTTACATGTTTTTGCATAAGATTCAGTGTTTGAAAAACATTAATTGGATAATGTGTTATGCACTATATTTTGTTGGTGTGGGAGTTTATAAGAGCTGCTTCTTGTTGATTTTTTTGGACATTTTATGCACTTGAATAATCTTTGTTTTGTTTCTCTCTCCAATTTTTTTAATATATGCTTTTTGGTAATCAGGGGACACATTTACTGATGGATCTGTTAAATACACCATGACTTCTATGAATGTTCCTGAGCCAGTGATGTCACTTGCTGTTCAACCCGTTTCAAAAGATTCTGGAGGACAAGTAACTTTCATTTAAAGTTATTGCTTTGTGTTCAATATCAAATGAATTATAGTCATTAATTTTTCTCCTTGTATTAGTTTTCAAAAGCATTGAATCGTTTTCAAAAAGAGGATCCCACCTTCCGTGTTGGTTTGGATGCTGAGAGTGGGCAGGTATGCTTTGCAAATTTGATTTTATGTAATAGATATTATATAATTTATTAACATTACAGTTTATGCTTTTGTGAGCAGACAATTATTTCTGGAATGGGAGAGCTGCACCTGGACATTTATGTTGAACGCATCCGTAGAGAGTATAAGGTGCCACACCCTTTGTCATTGCTCAATAAATTATATGAGAGGTTTGGATGCTATGGGTACTTGAACATTTTCACCTTGCTGAAATTTTGTTTGATTTCTTTGAATAGGTTGATGCAACTGTTGGAAAACCTCGTGTTAATTTCAGAGAGACTATTACAAATCGTGCTGAATTTGATTATTTACATAAGAAACAATCTGGAGGGCAAGGTCAATATGGACGAGTTTGTGGGTAAGTATGCATATTTATGACCGACCACTTGATGGGTTAATATTATCATGGCACAAAATCAAGAAGGAAGTGTAATAATTGGTCTTGTAGATGCACCTTTTATCCATATCATGTTGGGACTGATAACTAACCCAGTTTTTTAACTGTGGAAAAGGAGTTGCTTTAATTAATAACTAGATTGTTGTTGTGAACACCTGACATATTTGACCTGTATATTTCACCTGCATGTGGATTTAAACCTTGGTGCACAAGGAAGTTTAGTCTCGTGATGGCAAAGGGTCGGCTAATTGTGGTGTGAAGCAGACTTTAGACATGCTGACGAAAATTTGGCTTTTCTTTATTTGGTAGGTACATTGAACCACTTCCTCCAGGCTCACCAACTAAGTTTGAATTCGAAAACTTGCTTGTGGGACAAGCTATTCCATCAAATTTTATACCTGCAATTGAGAAGGGTTTTAAAGAAGCTGCCAATTCGTGAGTTTTGATTCCCTTTACCTTTTCGGTACATAGATTAAAGCTAGTGTCTGAATACAACATTGATTTTACTTCTGGTTTTGTCATGGTGGCTTATATTAGGAAGAGGTCATAATTATGATGTTTGGTTCTCATTTTAATTCTATGTTATGTTCTATTGATTTATTTCTACTTACAATTTGCAGGGGTTCATTAATTGGGCATCCAGTTGAAAATCTACGTGTTGCTTTAACTGATGGTGCGTCCCACGCCGTTGATTCTAGTGAACTTGCATTTAAGTTAGCTGCAATATACGCTTTTAGACAGGTCCTTCTTATACCCCTCTCTTCTGCCATTTGGCCTTGTTTTTTCCTCCTGTGATGCTATTTTCCTGTGACATGCCCATTAAAATTTTTTATTTTTGATTTATGAAACAGTGCTATGCTACTGCAAGACCTGTGATATTGGAACCGGTTATGTTGGTAGAGTTGAAAGTGCCCACAGAATTTCAGGGAAGCGTTGCTGGTGATATCAACAAGTGAGTTTTCATCTACCTTTTTTTATTAGAGTATCAGTGGGAGCATTCTTTTTGAATTTTGTGTCTGAAAATGTCTGCATTTTTGGGCAATATTGTAGGAGGAAAGGTGTGATTGTTGGAAATGACCAAGAGGGTGATGACTCTGTAATTACTGCTAACGTAAGCACTTTCTTTGTTTCTTTCATGTCAAAGTGATTTATACAAACTAACCCTGCTATGGTTTCTTTATGAGTATGATTATTTGGCTTGTACTTGAGGATGGATCTAGATTATAGGACTCATGTCCAGGGACAAAGCCATTGGGGGTGAATTTGATTTAAGTTGAATTGAGTTTGGAGCTGATTCAAATTCGGTTTGAATCCGTAATGCGAAGCTCGAGCTCCTTTAAGTTAGTGCACAATTTTTCCAAAAGGTTATAGTGGGATGAATAGTATCACTGGAGGGTCAAACAAGTCGAACTCGAATCGGGCTGCTATGAATTCAAGTACAAGCCATCTCTATTTGAATACTCCCCTAAGAGCCACATTATTGGCAAGAGGACACTGGACCCCTTCAAATTTAAAAAAAAAATGAGGGTTTAATTGTAATTTACATACACGTAATATATATATATATATATATATAGAGGGAGAGACACGCACACTAGGGCTCGTGACAGAAAGTTTATTTACGCTATTTAACTTGAGCCCCTGAAAAAAATTCTTGTCTCTCTCACTGCTTGAACTCGACTGTTGAGAACATCTTTTTCGGTCTTTGCTTGCAGGTTCCTCTGAACAATATGTTTGGATACTCCACAGCACTTCGATCGATGACACAAGTAAATTAGAAATAATTTTTCTTGCACCTTCAGCGGAACCATCTTGAAATAATGTGTGGTCTGTAATTTGTTGGTTCTTTTTGGGTTTGCAGGGCAAAGGTGAATTCACGATGGAATACAAGGAACACTTGCCGGTTTCTCACGATGTGCAGATGCAATTAGTGAACGCTTACAAAGCCAGCAAAGGAGCTGAATAATTAGTGCTTCCTAGCTACTGGACATGCACGAATCACAAATATTGTAGTTTCAATCAATTATTGATTGTATTGTGATATTTATTTAGGCGATATAGGTTGATCCTTACAGTGCTCAACAAAATTTTGAAAAACATGATAAGATCTGCCTGATTTGGTGGATTGAACTTGAATATATGCAAGCTAAGTTCTCTCCCAGTCAAATCAATAGAAACAAAATGACAATCTGTAGTAAAAAGCCTTCTTTGAAGTGGAAAAATTTTGGCTCCAATGGCAGCTGTGCAATATTTAGATTCTTGCTGGGGTTTACACTTGATTCAAATGTAATTTAATCTCGAATTTAATTTGAGTAATAATAAAATTTAAATGTTTAAATAAGGCTGAACCCAAATCAATCCTTGATTTGAGCTTAATCTTTTCAAATTTGAATTTCACTAATTTGATTTGATCTATGAAGCGAGCTTGTTTGAATTTAACTTGAATATAATTTGATTTTATATTCAATATTAATTTAATCTGAATTTAAATGTTTAAATCAATTTGATTTTAACCTGTTTTTAACTTTAGCTTAAGGTCAATCTATTTAAGTTTAAATCTTGCTTGTTTGACTTAACTTGCTTAAACTTAATTCGAATTCAATTTGACATTGACTTTAATCTAGCACAAGTTCGAACCTAAATGTTCAAATGGAATTAAATCCAACTTGTTTCCAATCCTTGGCTCAATTGCAATCCGTTCAAGTTTTAACCAAGCTTGTTTGAATTGAATTGTAAGTCAAACAAACCAGTTCGGATTGAAATCAGCCTTAATATTATGTCCTTGCAAAAGGATTAAAGCAAAAATCATGTGTCAATTACAAAAAAAAAATAGCAGCGCGTAATCTATTACCTGTAGAGCTGTGTCGTCATAACAGGGCACTGCTAGCCAGGGAGCAGAAACAATTTCTAATAAAAAGGGCTGTGATTATCCAACATTTGTAAATTATCGTGCTGGTTAATTATATTAACTATAAATTAATAAATTGTCGAAGGAACATTTGGCTAGTAGAAAAATAATTGATTTTAGAAGTTATTTTGCTGTTCTGATCCTGCAAGACAGTACCTGTACCCCCAGAGAGCGAAGCTTCCAAATCATTCTGAACAACATCCACCACTGAGCTTATGAAACTAACTAAAAGCTTCACGCAGTTTTGTGGGCAGCTCTAGGTCAGGCTCAGATTCACTAAGCGGGGAAAAATAGCAATCAATCATATCGTCCGACACCTGTTCCAAACTTGGAGGACTCCACTGCACATTTTGAAAACCATGTGAATCTAACACTGTACAATTATGTATTCCAACTAGGGTAGATATGAATCAAATTAACTTAAACTTAATTGTTAGTTCCATTTATTTGAGCTTGAGCCATAGGTATACAACATTATCGAACTTGAACTTAAGTTATAGGATAATCAGTTTGCTAGGCTCGCAGAGAGCCTGTGCATATAAACAAAATAGTGATATTTTGTTAAGTTCAAAAAGTATCATCCTACGTCAGTATTACATTATTTAAGCAGTGCAAAATGATCATTTTTATAATATTTAAAATCAAAATGATGTCATTTTGCTCTAAGTTTATTGAGTTTTACTCGATTAAAATTCACCTCTAATTACCATTATTATTCAACTTGAAATTTAATTTCATCTTTATTCTCAAAATCCATCTTTATGATTTCATCTACCACCCTCACAGGAAGGTATTTGATACCTACCTTTGGGGCAAGGTCCTTGTCCACCATTCGTGCACGAACTCCCTGCCAAGGAATTACAGAAGCAAAATATGGTTGAAATTTCATAAACATTTTTGTTTATAGGTGGAGAATCAAAATATTGTATACCTCACAAAAGTCACAGGAAATTTGCTTAGATATCCCTTGTAACGACATTCGGTATTCACGGACCAAACTTTGATCAAAGGTCTCAAATCTGCCTTCTCGTATCTAATGAGACAATAACATTTATCATATCACTATGCAAAAATTACCAAACTCAACCTAAGATTCGATACAAACTCTCAATGCAAAATAATAAAGTGAAAAGAAAAGAGTGACTCACAGATCTTAAGGAAACCTTCAAGCTCAATGGTGAGGCTTCTTTAAGTCTTCTTAAAGTGGAGCTGCACCAAGCATCCTTTGTTTCAGCTGCCTCGTGCTCCTGATAAAAGTTATCATTGTCACCATTTGTTTCAACTTAATTATGGTTTCTTTTCACATTTTTCCCTAGAAGCAGATAAATGAGTCATTATGTCTCAATATATGAGTGCTTACCAAAGAATCAATAATTTCTTCTACTGTGTCAAGGCTGAAACATTTGTCAAGTATTTCAATCCTGACCAAATGAGATAATTGCTGATCAGATAACTGAATATATCATAGAAATGAAGATGCACATGATTTCAAAAACCCTAATGATAAGAATTAGACAATCCACTGTGGTTTTGGTGAAAGGAAAGACATGCTGGTTCTGACAAAGTTGAATCAAAATTATCCACAACCCAGGTTCCATGTAATTTAAACCTGTGAAAGACACTCATCTGGTCTGGATAGACAATGTCACAGTATTTTTCCAAGCATGCTTCAATGACAGAAGGATCATCAGTTACCAATTTTCCAAGTGCTTCTTCGATTAACGGAAGTCTCTGTTGGTAAAGGGAAAAAAAAAATCGAAGACAAAAATAAATATACTACTGCTTCCCGCAAGGGTAGTTAAAGAGTAAAATTCTATTCACTAACAATGAATACTAATTTGTGTATTAATAATGATGTGTCAGTATCATTATATGATAAGTATTATTTTATTTACAATTCAAAATCATTTAATCACATAATGATACGTTATTGTTAATATACAAATTAATACTCATTGTTAGTATATATAAATTTATTGATAAGTAAATTAAAAGAAAGATAATGGACCAGTAAAACTAACTTCACTAAGTGAATAGTGTGTAGCTAGCCCACAAGCCATCATTTCTGCTGCATTGAGTTTTGCACCCGTTAGAGCTAAATACTCCCCTGCAAAAATCAAACTTCAAATTTATTGTGATGGTGTTTGACCCAGCATCAGATCCCTGAAAACAGTTAGCCTACCTAATGCAATTCACAGAGCACTATTAAGGTCACAAAAAGGAGGTGGAGGACGTTAACTGTTTCTAACTTGATAGTTTAGACTTCAAAACATATTTTAGGCTCAAAAAGCAAGACTTTCAGTTGTTCATTCAGCAATCAAGTTAGCAACCAACTGTTACCCAAGTAGCATGAATGTGGTTCATACTATGTCCAAAAGTTACTGCTGTGCAAGCCAAACCATCACAGCATTCAATACAAATTTACACAGACAGTTTTATAAAAGCAAATCAAGTAAATATTTATGGAAGAAATACACAATTCATGTTCCTAGAGATATTATATAATGTACTGGAAATTATCAGAAAAACAATTAATGTTCAAGAGTCTTTTGCTGGTTGATGATAACTCCCTTAAAATAGCATTAAGGAATCTCCCAATACTTGTAAAATTACCAGGATCAGAATGGCAAATAACACAACTGAAAAATGTAACTCTTCATATCAAACAAATCATGAACAACTTATTTAGATGTAATAATTTGGAGCAACAATGGACAAGTCAAATATGCAGAAAACCAAAAATACCTAAGTGGCCTGGTAGATGTGAGAGGTAGAAGGATGCACCAGCATCAGGGTGAAAACCAATTAGAGTTTCTGGGGTAGCAAAAACCTGCAAATTATAAAAGACAGTCAGTTGAGTTCAACAGCCTTGTAATTAAAATTCATGTAGTGCATCATCAAAACTAAATAAAAGAGTCTAAAAAGAAAAATAGAAAGATGTATCCAAATAACATACAGTTCTACTAGAGGCAATCCTTAAAGTCCCAGGTATAGAAACTCCAGCTCCACCACCCATAGTAATTCCATTCAAAATAGCCACCTAGATGAAGATAAATTAAATGCTAACTTCATGATACTGGTTAACACTCACACACTCAAATTAGAAAGATAACAAGACTTAACTGATTATAAATTCAACCACAAAATACATGGATTATAGGAAATTAATCTCCCTCTAAAAGGATATATAAGTAAATAAAGGTTATAGTTTCCCCAGCTGTGATACTTTGTGCATTAAACAAAGAAAATTCTTAGAAATGAATTTAAATGCTGACCATAACGATGTAGGATAGAAAAGTCACATTCAGTGATTCCTATATGATAAGTTCAGTACCAAAAACAAAACACATCAAGGGGCAAGAGAGTAATATGTGAAAATAAATAAACAGCATAATGAGTCATACAGTAACGAAAATGTCTTTCTATAGTGTTATTATATAAAACACATTCTTCATATTGCACGTTCAATAACAAACTACAAAACCGCACTACCAGGTAGTACAACAATTAGCATGTTACTGATATACTAACAGAACATCTACTACCAAGAACCTCAAGTAAAAGTTGAATAGTGATCAAAGCCATTCTATGAACCACATGTTAGTAAGATAAAGCAAAAAACTGGAAACATGTTCTAATTGTTAAAACTACAAGCACTCACATGTGGCTTCAGATAGGTGCCTAGTAGGTATATGAAACTGTATAGTGTTCTAAAGAAGTTCTTACTCTCTTCAAGCTTCCCTGCACAGAGAACAATATGTTGAATGATTGTGTATATATATATATATATATTGTTCAGTATTAAAATATAATATAATCCCATGGCAGGGGATCCCAAAGGCAAGAATATCTTCATATTTTTTCCAATACAAAACCAGGGATTCAAGACAAGGTGACCAATACAATAAACATCAAATACAAAAAAAACTTGAGGCAAACAAGATCAAGAAACCACAAAGCACAGGTCTCTTCTCTATAGCAACATATGACAACCCTGGTTCTATCTCTAACTTTCTAACCCTAAAACACTTTCAATCCACATTCTGTTCCCTGACTATGTGATGTCAACTTTCTGCAAATAACCATTAGAAAAGAAGAAAAACGTTATTCAACTGGAGCATTCATCTGTAACATTAGGGAGACCAATGAATTCCTTTATCTGCAGAGTAGTGAAATTTGACTGAATAGTAGTAACAAAATCTGGGCCTCACCTTGGTTAATCAAATGATAAAGTGCAACGATATCTCCACCAGCACAAAACGCCCGACCACTGCCCTTCAAATATTTAAACCAAAATCATTCACTATGGAATAACAAGAAGTTAAAACTTGAATTTAAGAATTGATAAAAAAATATTCAAAGAAGAATTACCTTCATCATCACAAAGCCAATATCTGGATCATCTTCCCAACATTTATATAGATTATTCAATCTATCACCCTATATACACAATAAAATAATTAGAAAATTTAAAAAAAAAATTCAAGACGAAACTGTATCAAAAATTGTATTAAAATCGAAGTGAAAAATAATAATAAAAAAATAGAACAGAAACAAAGAACACACCATATTTGTGTTGAGAGCATTAAGAACCGAGGGTCTGTTAAGAATCGCCATTCGAGAACTAGCTCTACCTTCCGCCAATACCTGTAAGTTATAAAGAGAAAATGAAATCAATTGAATTTTACAAAAAAAAAAAAAAAATGATAATAATAATAAGAGAAGAAATTATGCGGTGAATTGAGGTTAACTTACTTGATTGTCAAGATCATCATTAAGAACGTTTTCTGGAAGAGAAGAAAGAGTACGGCACTGACTCAGAGCTCGTAAAGTGTAGCCACAACGCCTAAGCCTAACAATTGATTCCTTGAAGCTTTGCATCCTCTTCTGTCTCTCCTCAGTTGCTCTTATCAGAACTGGTTTGCCAAGGACAATTAACCAACCATATATAAATAAATATGAAAAATAATTATTATAGGCAAAAGTTTAAACACTTATATATATATATATATATATGGGCAAACACCCAATTCCCACGCAAGGTTTTCCTAAATATAATTTTTCGCCCACGAAGTTTTAAAAAGCGAAATATTTACCCTTCTTTTTGAAAAGATTAAAACACCCTCTATAAAATAAATAATATTAATATTAAAATAAAATTTAATATAAAATAATACTAAATATAATAAATTTTTTTCAAAAGGGGCCATTATCGATAGTGATAATGGTTATCATTAACTTAACTAAGTAATTGAAAATAATTACTTAATTTTATTGATAGTCAGATTTATCTGTCTCGATAGCAGAAATAACTAAATCTGATTGTTTTTACTATTGAAAAAAACTGAAAATGGTCAATATATTTGAAAACGATCATTTTCGATAATTCTAAACGCTAGTTACCTCCACCATTGAGATAACAAGTGATCGTTTCCGACTACTTGATTAGTTTAACAGCGACTATCAACATCAACAATGGTGATTTTGTTAATTTTAATTTTAATTTTAAAATTTTTATTAATTTATTAAAATTTATTATTATTGTAATATTATATCAATATTATTTTATATATTTTTATAAAATTAATTTTATTATCTTTTAATTTTTATTCAAAAAGATAAAAATATCTCTCTATCTCTAGTTAGCAGGTGGATACTTAATTTTTTAAAACTTTTTGTATGGGAATTTGTCATTTAAAGAAACCTTGGGTGGAAATAAGTTGTTTGGATAACAAATTGAATACCAAATTTGACCATTTTTTCTTTTTTTTCTGAAGTCCTAAGAGAACCTACCAAGATGTAGCACTATCCCTTTGCCCAAAACACTTACCAGATGTTGCATCAAATGGAGCTAACAATTAATCCAAATAAATATTAACTTATTTACATTCTTCATATTATAATTGAAAAGCATGAGTATTTTAATAATACGTTAACTCATAGAATTTAGTTTATTTTAATTTGTTTTAAATGTGTGGTAGTTAGAGAAAATTACATTTAGGTTAGATCTGCGTGTTTTTCGTTTATATAAAACAAATTTATGTTATTTATATGTTCTATGATTTTCTAAAAATGTGTAAAGAGTAAACGAGATGGGTAAATAGGAAAAGTAAACGGTCAATGACATAGAATAGGTAGTAAGTCTCAAGTGTGTTTTATAGGATGAGAGATAAAATTTAGTATGGGTAAAGGTAAGTGTTAAGCAGGAATGGTGAGCAATTAATGGCAATGGGGTAAATGGTAAGCACTAAGCGTTATTATGGGATGAGAGGTAGGATTTAATATATATAAGGGTAAACAACGAGCATTGTGGGGTAAGTGTTATGGTGAGATGAGTCACTGAGAGAGTGACTATGTAGCAAAATATATATTTTAAAATAAACAATCTCATATCACTTCATCCAAGATTTTAACGTAGAAAAATATACAAAATATGACACATACAACTATAAAGTGTTATAGAATTGTAAGTATAAAGTTGATATTGTATATCTTTGTGTAATAATGATGTAACTAAACTGAGTCTACTTTTACGACAACACTCGTCGTATCCATACGAAGGACAAAGCTTGAAATTATCAATCACACCTTCTGGGTGCTAGCTATTGGTGTAACCTCGATCACTAGAAGAATGTTCATGCAATGAAATTTAAAACCAAAACAAAGTCGGAGATACACAAAGAGAGCCGACCTTTTAAAGCATACAAGAATACTAGAAATTAAACATCCACAGGGTGTTTAATTGAAAACATACCTACGTTGGTCAGTCCTTTCATTTTTTTTTTTTTTCATGGCAATAAGTTTTCTATTCCAACCTTTGGACTAGAATCGCAACAATATCCACACAAGACCATGAACCAGTGGTTGCTTAGGCAAGAAATGGTGTTAATAGCTTCAGATGCATGACCAAGTAAAGTGAGGGCATGAACGTGTGTGTGTTGGTTTGCGATGAAACAAAAAGTGTTTTGATTGAAAATTAGTTATCTATCTATAGAAAATGTAACACACGATCATGCATATAAAACTCACAACCCATGCTTTATCACATTAACTACATACACGATCGTGTACCTGTGATGCATGACTATGTGTCTAGCATTTATTTGAATCCATGATTGAATCAATTCTTAAATTATCAGAATGTGATTCAATCACGATTTCAATTATCCACCAACCATGACGCACGCCCTGCTTCAAGCATAAACACTTGTGTGTCAACAAAATTTTCAAAATTCAAAATGAATTTGGTTTTATTTGAACTGATTTGATGAATACAATGAAATTTTGCCACTTATTTAGATGCACGACTATGTGCACGAATGATGAACGACCAAGTGTCAAGTCAAAATTCTAATTTTGACTTATAACTTTATCCTTTCAGATTTGACAAGTCAATGACAACAACGCACATTTAGCCCTTTATCTAGATTAATCAATCCAATACCTTCAGGATTCAACTAACTTCTATTATATATGACTCTTAAACACTCTATTAGATTGATAATATCTATATTCGAGTTCGAATCTAGACATAGACCATAAAAAGCCTCTAATAAAATGTTACGATCATCCGATTAGTAAAGTGTCAAAAAATAACTCTGAGCTTGCACAACCTAATGGTTAACACATAATACGATCTTATTGTATCGGAGTTTCCCTATATATAAACCATGCATCATCCCAAGTGGGTAGATGTATTGCCTTCTATCTCAACATGTGAGGCATTAGGCAAACTCGCACATGTTCAACAAAATTACCTAAATTCCTAAGTGTCTTATACATTCATAGTTGCATAATTAAAAGACCAATTCATCTTTTATACTTTATACAATAAATCAAACATCTATTATGTAAGTAGAAGCAAATACAATTTCTTTACTGGAAAAGCCAATAATAAGAGGTGCTTGGGGGTGGGTGCATATATAGAGGGAATTATCAAGAAACCTTATTGTATTTTTTTTTAGAAGAGTCCTTGTCAACACTTCCAAAGTTGCTTTCTAGACCACTAACCCCCACGAAAAATGATTAAATGCCTCCAAAACATCTACCAATAGTAAGGCCTCAACTGGAACCTTCTTTCAATTATCAACTCCTAACAAGCTATAATACACGAATTTAAGAATTGTAATTTTAATGACATCATCATTGTTGGAGCCCTACGCTCTCACTTGTAAAGCTTCATGCAAGTTTAAATAAGTCACATGTCTGCCCCTTATAATGTAATGTAAATATCCTTATTAAATCAAAGCCTCGTCATTTGTATAAACTCAAAGAGCCCAAACCGTATGTCCACCCCATTCAACCTAAACTGTAACTCCATTTCTAGATCACCATGGTTTATTTGCCTATTGGACCCTTGTGAATTTTGAATTGATGCAAAACATTTGTTTAAATATCTAACTGATCCTTGCATGTGTTGAGCATGACAAATAGGACCAAAGTTTTTATTTTTGCAAAATTTGCATGACACACGACAGTGTGTCAATGAAGCACGACCGTGTGTAAGCTTAGAATACAACACACACCTTGGTTGAGTCGTGCAAAGCGTCCGTGTGTGAAAAAAGCAGGATGCACGATCGTATGTCAATAGAGTGAAGGATGCACACTCCCGTGTATATCCAGTCGTGCCCGTGTAAGAAAGAAGTTGTTGGATACACGCCCGTGCTACTTGAAAAATATTGATCGTGTGAAGATCGTGTAGGTATCGTGTATGCAACCGTGTGGCCTTCTGGAATTCTAGAGAGCTGAAACTTCAAGGACACACGATCGTGTGTGTATGGACACACGTCTGTGTGTGTACACGCGATAGGAAAATTATGACCTTTGGAAAGTGTAGAACAAAGGGAACACGGTCGTGCAAGAGAAGGACATGCTCGTGTAACTTTCCAAAAAGTCTCTAACGACTCTCAAATTAGTAATAACGACTCTATTTTTTCAATTCTTATAAATTTGAGTTGATTTGAAGATACAAGGGTTAGAGAATTAAGACAAAACACTCTCATTCTTTCATTCTCTAATTCTTCTCCAATTTTCTCTCACAAAGCCTATTATGTATTCCCTTAGAGAGAAACCTTGTAAGCATATTGTAAATCAGCCTTGTGAGACAAATTACTGTAAAATTTTCACAAACCCTTGGGCGCAATCTCGTGAAACTAGTGTGGGGCGTAATCCTTGTTAAAACTAAGTTAAGGAGGCAATCCCTTGTATCAAAACTAGTGTGAAGGGCGAAATCCCTTGGATCAAAACTATTGTAATTTTGGGTTAAAGTTAGTGGAAGGAAAATCTTCAAGCGGAGTTGCTTGAAGTAGTGGACGTAGGAGGCGTGGAGAAGCTCCGAACCATTATAAATCGGCTAAGCATTTCTTTCCCTTTACTTTTTTTATTTATACTTGCTTAGTCGAATATTTATTTGTGCTTAAGTGTATTGATATATTTGAATGTTTGAGTTGGTAGAATAGGAAAAAGTTTCAAACTTGAAAAAATTTTTAATAACCTATTCACCCCCTCTCCTCTAGGTTGTTTGCCATTTAGTTTTTAGGGTTTTACATTGCCTAAATAAGATCGAATAAATCAACACTACACCAAACCGTTGCTCCTCAAGATCTAAGAAATATCTTAAGCAAGTTTCCTAGAAACAAGCACACTGAGCCTTTAAAAGCATATTGTGAATGTTGGAGATTGTGTCCTCACTACCAATGCAAGTCAAAAGTTGTGCGTCTCACTTTACTTTAATTCACCATCCCTCTAATTTATCAAAATTCTTTGTAAGAAAAAATTCGCAATGACACGTGACAATGTGTATCTTAAAAACATCTTTCTATGAATAATATTTTCCATTACATTTATAGTCAACTTTAATAAAATAAATAATGGTAACAACATATTTAGTCAAAATTTTCATCCAAATTCACTATACACAATTAGGTAAGTGGTAAGCATCCAATATAAGTGATAAGCCTCAATGGTAAGCTATAAGCGACAATTGTTAACGTGTTGCTTACCCTATAAACACAACCTACAAACTATCTCAATGGAAACACCTATTTTTTGATAATTTTTCGCTGAATCAACACACCCAAACATTTTCCTATCATTTACCCAATAAAACCTCCATATTTTCTCCCTAAAAATCGAATAAAAACACAACCAACCCAATATTGAAACCATGTGTGTTTGAAAACATACTATAGACCCATTATGAAAGTCCAATGGTCAATTGAATGTAAAACACTCAATGAATTGCAACATGCAAATGTTAAATCCCTTAAGCCAATCACTTATTAGGGAATGTTGGCAATCCATTGCAACGTCAATAGATCAGAGGTGTAAGCAAGTCCATAATCCACCCAATATAATATACCTCTAAGCAATTACGGGATCCCTATCATGTATCAGACATCTTGTTGTGAAACCTTTTTAAATTCCCTATGTAACTCTTTATTAAGTCTTACACAATGATCAACCATTAGAATACGTTAACTTCACTACAAACTCAATAATCATTATTGAAGTTGACAATAATATACTCCTGCAAACATAAAAAAATTAACCATTGAAAGGTCTAATATAATTACTAAAATAATTTACTAAAACATCAATGATGTTTTAAATATGGATCATTACCTTATCTACAACACTTCATGACCTATAAAGTTCATCCTTAATGGTCCATGTACTAAATCCATGTAGAAATGTCATAGGTAAGTTGAACCATAAGTCAAAATCTCTCCTATAACAAATAGAGATACCCAACGAAAAAAATATGGATTGTCATCCAATTATGACAAGTGTTGGCCACTCCAAACTGCTAATGATGTTGCAACAATGTCAAGAAATAGTCAATACATTGTAAATTTACACCAAACTTATTAGAAATAGCAGACGTTACAATAAAGTTACACTACAATTAAATAAAGTGGTTTACATATCTTGTGATTAAGCCATTTTCCCTTTCCAAAAATGAGAGATCAAAATATTGTGTTACTTACATTACCACCAATGTGCACATCCCATTTATTTGTATTAGCAATACTATTATACCATCTAAATAATATTGTCTATCATTTTATAATGGACAACGTAGATGAAACGGATGTTGACTTAGTCTATTGGTCTTTCGGTTTCAATGGACTAGTATTCGAAGTACAAATAAGAGGTTATTTCTTCACTAACTGACCATGAAACGTGTATGATAAATAATGCAGCGATAAATATGTAAAATTAAATAATTATTAGGCCAAAGGACTATTTCCCACCCATAGTTTGAGGCGGGGACAAAGTCTCACCCGTTTAAGTTTAAAAACCCAGTCTCCCACTCCTAACCCAATTTTTTATAATTTTTCTATTGAAATGACTAAACTACCCTTTTAAAAATTAAAAATTTATAATAAAAATATAAAATAATTTTTAAATATAAATATTTTCAAAAAAATTAAAAAAATATTTAAAAAAATTTTAAATTTAAAAAATTGAAGCAGCCACCACCACCGGCACCAGCGGCGGTGGCCGCCCATAATAGAACAAGGTGATCATTTCAGATCACCTTTCCAGGGGAGGCCAGAATCTGGCCTCCTAAAAAAATGGCCACCTGGTTCTATTATAGTTCGCCGTCGGCGGGTGGCTGCTACAATTTTTAAATTTTAAAAATATTTTTTAATTTTTTTAAAATTTTATATTTATATAAAATTTATTTTATTAATTTATAAAATTTTAATATTAAAAAGATAAAATTATCCCTGATTATTACTGTACATTATTATTTTTAAATTAAAAAATTGGATTAGGGGTGAGAGACTGGGTTTTTAAATTTAAGCGGGTGGACTTTGTCTCCGCCTCAAACTATGGGTGGGAAATAGTTCTTTGGCCTAATCCTTAATACAAAACACCGTCACTTGGAGATCAGGTTACTGATGAATCCTCTTAAAGATATCAGCAATAGCCTCAGCCCCATTGAAACAAGTAACAAATAAAATATATCATATTCTAAATAAAGTTAACATTGATGTCTACTGATCTCAAGTGAAAAAAAACCATGAAATAGGAAGTAGAGAAAAGAGATGCTATGGATGGTGCATGGAGATGATATGAAAACAAACTTTCCTTCCATTTCGCAGCTGACACTCTCTTATCATCAACTGCAAAAGTTGGCAGATTCATTATCCTTGTCACCCTCACATCTCTATATTTATCCTCGATTCCATTTCCTTATCTTGTAATCTCATATCTTTTTCTCTATTTATTCATCCTCTCCTCTTCATCAGCATTGTTCCTTTGTATACCCACACCCACAAAAATGGCCACGAGCCCAATGAGAGTTCTAGTTACTGGCGCTGCTGGTACTCTTTCTTTTCTACTACTTATTCTTCCCTTTCTTATTTTATTTCGGTATTCGTCATTAAGTTTGCTAGGCAAAGTTATTTTTTAAAAGCTTAGGTGGGTTCTTTTCTTTGGAGTGAGAAGATGTCTGTGTACATTTTCATGGCTTGTAGACTTCATTTAGGTATCTTATTGCCATATCGGGAGGTGTGTGTATTGATTCGTAGATCTAGATGATGTTATATAGTTTGTTTCCTGATTCCAACTGGAAGATTTGTGGTTCTGTTTGTTTTGACAAATGGATTACTTTTATGTTGTACTCCTTCAGAAAATTCTGGTTGTTTCGTTCTGTTTTACTTTGTTTTGGAAAATCATTAAGCATATGGCAAGTTTCCTGAATATACCAAAGGAGCCCGTTAGAGTATTGGTCAGTGGGGCTGCAGGCAAGCTATTTGAAATTATCTTTCCTTAGAAAAAAATGCAAAGATCAATTTATTTTTCCAACATAGAAACCTCATATCTCTAAACTTTGTTTTTTGTGATTTGAATAATCTTGAGCAGGCCAAATAGGGTATGCTCTTGTTCCAATGATCGCCAGGGGGGTCATGCTTGGCCCTGATCAACCTGTAATCCTGCACATGCTTGATATTGAGCCTGCAGCTGAGGCCTTGAATGGGCTGAAAATGGAACTGATAGACGCTGCCTTTCCTCTTCTAAAAGGTCTGTCTCTCAAGCTAACACTGCTGTTAGCATTGTTTAAATAAATTTTCTCCTCAGGTTTCTTAAACCTGTTTCAATAGGTGTCATTGCTACTTCGGACGTTGTTGAAGCCTGTAAAGATGTCAACATTGCTGTCATGGTTGGCGGATTCCCACGAAAAGAAGGCATGGAAAGGAAGGATGTGATGTCTAAAAATGTATCAATTTACAAGGTTCAAGCTTCAGCTCTGGAGAAGCATGCTGCTCCAAATTGCAAGGTGACATAAAATCCTTCCATGATTGATTCTTATGTTTCTTCCTATCAAGTTAACTTGATTTTTCTTATCATTTTATAAACAGGTGTTAGTGGTAGCGAACCCTGCAAACACCAATGCACTGATTTTGAAAGAATTTGCACCTTCAATCCCAGAGAAGAACATCACATGTCTCACACGTCTTGATCATAATAGAGCATTGGGCCAAGTCTCTGAAAGGCTAAAGGTTCATGTTAGCGATGTGAAAAATGTGATCATATGGGGCAACCATTCTTCGACTCAGTATCCTGATGTCAATCATGCAACTGTGGCCTCTGGCAGTGGGGATAGGCCTGTCAGAGAACTTGTTGCTGATGATAATTGGTACCTAAATTGCTACTTAATTTCTACCTTGTTCATAGCCACGTTCATTTATAAATCTTTTTTTTTTTTTTAACTACTATTATAGGTTGCATTCAGAATTCATCACCACTGTGCAGCAACGCGGGGCTGCCATTATCAAAGCTAGGAAGCGGTCAAGTGCTCTCTCTGCTGCAAGTTCTGCTTGTGATCATATTCGTGATTGGGTTCTGGGCACTTCGAAGGTTAGTTATCCTGATCTTAAGAAGTATGCAGAAACAATTTCTTCCACAAGAATAATTTTTTTTTTTTTTTTTTTTCTCCTTTGCATGTTTGATGCAGGGGACTTGGGTTTCCATGGGAGTGTATTCTGACGGGTCTTATGGCATCCAAAAAGGCCTTATCTACTCATTTCCTGTTACATGTGAGAATGGAGAATGGTCAATTGTACAGGGTAAATGTTGGTTGGAGTTTGATTTTGAATAATTATTTGGTTTAAGCTTTACCTTGAGATTGAAATGATTAATTCAAACTCTGTTTAAAAATTTTATTTTTTTACTTCTTAATATTCAAATTCATGGAGGAAAATTTCATGATGTAATTGTAATTTTAAAGCTTTTAAAAGTTCATTGATATTTTGGTGGAATTGAATTGGCTTGATTACAACAAACTTGAGCTTTGTTCAATAATAATCAAGTTGAACGGAGCTCAATAAGAGCCAAGTTGCAAGCTACAAGCGGTTTGACTCTATTATACCTATTTACAAGTGGTTTTATAAATCAAGGGATTTTAGTGATTATAAAATATTACTTATTCTAAAAATATATATGTTTATTGAAATTGCAGGTCTCAAGATAGACGAATTCTCGAGGGCAAAGATGGATGCAACAGCCAAAGAGTTGGTTGAGGAGAAATCATTGGCCTATTCGTGCCTTAATTGAGACTCAACTTGCAATGGACGCTGTAACCTTCTTCTATTGAAAATAAAAAACAAAGACCCTTCTGTTATATGGTTACAGTTATTGTTGATGAGATACTAAGCATTCCTTCTTTCTTGCAGTCCTCACTTGTGTTATCGTAAGGGGAGGGTCCTTTATATATGAATTGCAGCTTCTTTATATTGCATTACATAGCTAGCATAATTTGAGTTTCTAATTTTGTGGGTGGACAAACGTTGAAAAGACAAACCTTAGGTGGGAAACCGGAATTCTATCATAACTAATTTGTTGTTTAATCTAACAAATCCTGGGTTCAAATTGAAACCGAATCTTAAATATTAAAAATTATTGTCACCAATTCACCCAAAGGTGGCATCATCCAAACTGATTCATTTTGAATTTATAATTTGAATGAATTAATTAGGTTAAAAATTTAGATTGATAATTTTATTTAAGATTGATTTATTTGTTTATTTTGTGTGTTTTCAATGATATTATTCATTTTTTTATAATTTATTATAAATTAATTTAAATGAATTCACATTTAAGTTAAATATAATGAATTCAGTCAAAATTTAAATAAATATTAGCTTGAATTTGATTTAAAATCTGAATAATAGTTTGAGTTTACTTTAATTGTTTGATGATAAATGACATTGAAAAAAAAGAGATAAAGAGTTAATAGAGAAAGAAAAAAAATAATTATTAAAGAACGAAAGATTTGAAGCGGCAATACCCACAAAGCTTGAATTTAAACTAAACTGTCGAGTTAAATCTTCCAATGGAATCTAACTCCTTTGATCAGTTCGAATTCACCCCTATAATTTAACGACGTTTTGAACGGCTTGAAATGGTCAGGAGAAAGAAAGCCCCTCGGCTGTACGCTGTACTAAAATCCTAATCAAAGCCCAAAGCCATGCGTGTGCACGTTTCCAAATAACACGCCGCACGATCAAAGAAAGTGAAGAGAAGTGCATTTAGCGCCCAGTTCCGACGATACGTTACATTTTAATTTTCTTTGCTTTTTCTTGCTTAGTCACGAACGCCTACGCTCCCAAATTTGAACCCTCCTCCTCACAACTAAGACAGCGGGCGAAGAGCGAGTCCAACATAAGTTGTTTTGTTCCACTCCAACGCCTACTAGTAAGGTTTTCTAGTTTTTTTGGGAATTTAATTTTTATTGGCTTTTAATTAAATTTATTTTGCATGTGACGCAACTGTGGTGATTTTGTGTCTAGGGTTTACGTTTACGTAATGCTTGTTTAGGGATTTTGTAATTGTCTTTTATGCCTTTGAATTTCAATCTCAGCATTTTTGCTTCCTTCCAAAGTGCATGTATATTTTTGGATTATATCCTAATTAGGGTTTTGAATTCGACTTGGGGATTGGATATATTCTTTTCGCTTGAATTTGTAGTCAACACACATAGCTCTTGCTGCAATTTATGTGAATAAAATTTTGAAAGCAAATTGTCATGACACATCAGATTAATGAAGCAACAACAGGGCATAATCAGCAAGAGTCAAAAGCAGAGGTTACGAAATTGAATTCGAATTTGGTGATAACTTAGAGCAAGCGTAATTGAAGGGCACCTGAATGGCTGAAGGGGTTTTTGAAATAGTTAAATATATATATATATATATATAGGAGGGAGACGGATAATGCAGGCGAGATTTTGAATTGTTCCTTTTCTTTTTTTCTTCACTGTATTGGAGACTTGCCATCTCGAATTGGCTTGTCATTGATGATGAACAAGTTTTTTATTTTTATTTTTTTGCACTGTTCATCTGTATTTAGTCTGTGTGTTTCTTGCTTGAAATCCTTGAATTTTGACACAAACATGTTTCTTTTATGTTTTGAAAAGTGAGTACAGTAATTTCTGAAGCTACTTAGTCTTGGTTGAGTGTTTGTTTCAACTTTTATAATTTGGAAGATGTCTGAATGAACAATCAGGTGAGAGATATACCGAGGATTGAAAAATGGATCCAACTATGAGCCAATTCCAGCAAAGTTTGATTGAGCTTGAAACTGAAGCTGAGCATCTTCTTTTAGCCAGACATCAGGTAATTCCTACCCAAAAGCTTTCTGTTTTCAATATATTTTTTTGAATTCCCATACTCTGTTTGGTTGCGTGCAGAGGTAAATGATTTTATGATTGAGTTTTTTTATGATTTCTGAAGTTTAACATTTGGCCTCATTTGAAAAGAAGTTGAAGTTGAAGAAATTTTTTAGTTAGGATACTGGAATCCTTTTTTTCCACAGGGATAAGGATCAAGAAACTATGATGTATTTTAAAAATAGCCTGATACAGACACTTTGTAATTTTAATAACTGGATCTTTGAGTTGTTTGAAATTATTGGAGTATTATCATGAATACAATATCTGTTTTCTTTTATTTTGTTCTCCTTTGATTTTTTGGGCCACAAATGGGATTTCACTGATTCCTGCTCATGGAAATTCAGTTAGTTGAAAATGATAAAGTGAGGAATGGGAATAGGGAAGCACTAACAGCTCTGAGGAAGAGGGCTAGGACAACGAAGACTAGTATTCCATCTCCTTTTGAGTCAATAATGAAGGATATGAGGCATCCTGGATCAAGGCCTTTGGTGAAGGAGGTATGCACAACCTGTGGTGACCATGACACAAATGAGCACACATGGATGATGTTCCCAGGAACTGATGTCTTCGCTAGAATTCCATTTCATGCTGCTCATACTATTTTGGAGACAGGTGTCTTCTTGAACCTTCTCAGTGTAACTGATTATGAGTTTAAATTAGTTATGGAAATTGTGATTAGTTTTAAAAAATTACTTGAGTATTCATATGTCAGAAGATGGTATTTTTTTGTCCTATTTGGTGATTTGTTGAACAAAAATTTTTAAATGCTAGGAAATATATGTGATCTTAATTCAAGGATAGATTTGACTGATGATATAGTGAGCATCTTGTTTTTTGAACGTTGGTATGCATGATTTTACTAGAAAGAATTTGTTTGAATTTTGATAAAAGTTGGTGACATGGTTGATAATTGCATAAATAATGACTAAGAAATTATTGACAATAAAACAGTTAATAAGAAAATTGTCTAACATTCTAAAGGTCCCTAGCCACCCTGAAGATTATTAGGGAACAGTAGGGAATCTAGGTCAACAGCCACCCTGAAGATTATTATGGAACAGTATGGAATCTAGGTCAACAGCCACCCTGAAGATTATTAGGGAACGGTATGGAATCTAGGTCAACAGCCACCCTGAAGATTATTAGGGAACAGTATGGAATCTAGGTCACCAGCCAGCCCAAAGATTATTACAGGATTATGTAATCTAAGTTCATTTTTGCAATTATAGTTTATGTATTTGAATTACAGTTACTTGTCAAGCTAACAGTCGTTGGTCTTTTGTTAGTAGGTAAATATCTCTAAAATTATTTTAGATTTATTAGCTTGTCACTTTAATATTAAAATCTGTCTGTGTGTGAAAGAGTGAAAACTAAATTCAGTGATGACTTTTTTTCAGTGTCCACTGCAAGTATAAGTTATGGGAAATGGGGAAGCTTCTTAGACGAAACTACACAAAATATCTGCCTTTTGTAAACTGAATTGAATTCCATGCTGTGCAGTTCATTGTTCATCCTGGATTATTTTTAAGAATAGAGAGCAGTTTGGAAGACCATTTCTTTTCACACATAAAGTTGCTGAAATAATTAATTACTTTGTCTACCTTGTGCCCTTGTATTTTTGGTCAGGGTATTCATTCCATCCTTTATATGCTTTGATGCATTGAATTGCTGAAAAAAATGCCAAGTACACTTAGGACTTGCTTGATGTATTCTTATGTTTGATATGTTAAACTAAACATTCTAATATCTTGCTATTGTGTTGTTCTTCTACTGTTATCTCCATTGCTTATATATTCTTCTGCATTTATTTCTACTTCTATAATATCTTTGTTTTAAATCAGATCAAACACAACTTGATTTTGATGCAAAAAAGTTGCAAAGCTATGTGAAGGAGAAATCCTTTCGTATCTCAGAAAAGGGTGCCCTGGCTGACAAGATCAGTCCTGGTGTGCTCAGATCTCTAGTAACGTTGTCGGACAAACCAAAGTAAGTCTTTTCTTCTGTTCAATTCATAGTCTACCTCTTTATAAAATGATATATGTTTTTCTACCAACTGTATTTTTTGACTCACTTCCCATGTCCAACAAACTGAGGTGAAACAATTGAACTTAAGCCTTTCTGTTTGGCTGACAGTTACAATAGCATGGTCACCAACTAGGTATTGAATGTTTTCCAGAACTTCTCCTACAATACATTCAGCCTGTAGAGCTAGAAATTCCCGACATCTTTTTCAATAACTATTGGTTATGATGGAAGATCTAGAACTTACTGGGTGTATACCCTACTTTCAAATATTCAGTGTGTTTCATGCTTATATAGAATCTACTCATGGTTAATTATTATTGACAGCTGTCAAAATGCTTTAAATATGTCATCTCTGCTTTTGAAATGTGTTGGGTTGAAAAATGAGTTTGCAGTTTTTTTTCTGACTGCAGGATGCATTGATGAGTTGTTTAATTTTTGTTTTCAAGTACTTATTACGCAGATAATATCTGCTACATTTAGTTCATATCATGGCTCTAGTGCTAAACTTGGAACTGAAATCTTTGGTGTTCCTCTACGTGTTCATGGAGGATTATGAGCAAACTTGAGTTGATAGTATAGTTATCTCAGGCTGTGTTTCTGTATGAATTTTTTTTTTCAAGTGTTATCCTAGGCCCTGAATATGTGCATAAATGTGATAGTTGAGTTTGTGATAAAATTATATTTTGGTTCTGTTTTTTTCCTTACCAGACAGCAGTTTATTCCTCACTACTTAAATGAAGTGTCAGAAAAGCTTGGTCAGCTCAGGGACCATTTTGTTTTATATTCCAACTAAAAGTATGGAAGTTTCGTGGGGAGTGATCAAACAGTTGAAGATACCATGTAACATCATTTTCTACTTGTTGTTATGTGGTCCTGTTTACTGACTCTGCACATGATCTAGATGGCCTTATGAAAATTGTTCTCCATAGTTTCACATGGCTTATCCTCACACTTCATTGCCTTTTTTTTTTTTACTCTTTTCTTTTCTGCAAAATTTAAAACATTGATAAAGCTTTGAGTAGAAAGTATATATAAAATACAAGAATTTCTCCTTGTTCAAGAAAACAAAGTGTCATGACTTCACATGTAAATGAATGTCATCATTTCGGCATAAATTTGTTTTTACATAGGATGATTATTGGGATTTCCTTGAAATCACGTGACTATCTCTTTTCCTTTCCAAATATCTTATACTGAATGCATTCATTTATTTGCCTTTACGAGATTTAGATTATGATCTATGCATTATTGATCATTAATTTCTCCAACATCCATGTTCTTCCCCTTTTTATTTCAGAGAGCACAGCAGTAGTTAAAAAACTGTGGCTGAAGATGCACAGATTTTGATGTAAGACAAGAATCTCAGGATGCAACTTCCATTTCTTTGTTAAGCAGAATGTGCTTCCATGGTGAAGGCTTCAAATAATGGTGCACTAGTACATAAGGACAAACTGAGATGCCCAGAATTGCTAGCGACTTTGTAAGTCTATAAATTTGTGGATGGTTCATTTCAGAATGAGACGTTTGTCATGCCAATAGAATTGTTCTAGTATAATTGGGACCAAAGAACATTAGCCTAAAAATTTCCATTGATCTTTTTTTTTGAACAGCAACACAAACTCGGATAGAAACTTTGATATGTTAATGATTTTAAATTAAAAATAATAACATGTAATTACATGATAACAAGTTAGCATTTGTACCCGGATTAACGTATAAGGTCTTATCTCTTTTATTATATAGAAGGAAATAGTTTGCATGATGAATAGTCGGGGGATGAGAAATTGGGTGGAGTTCTGTATGCTTTAGAGATAACATAGTTATACATCTTAACCATCTAGGTAATGCGATGTTGACAAGGCAGAAAGAAGACGTTAAAACGGACAGTCCTGGCCCAATTTTCCTCTTCTATTTATTTCACCTTGCCAAACAATAATTTACTTGCCGCTAATTATAACTCTTACCTAACCTAAGAATGTAGCGGCTTCATCTCAGCCTAAACGGGCCAAGCATTTTAGCGACAACGCCTCAAATTCGGTAAGGATTTTATCTATGTAGTTTTATGTATAAAAGACAAGAAAAAATTGTAATTTATGAACAGAGCAAAAAAATTATCTGTTTACGTCTTTATCATTTGCCATACAATTGTATAGAACAAATCTCCCTGTCATGCCTCTATTTATTTTTAGTATTTTAGTCGTAATTTTATTTCAATCATGCTGAAAACAAAAAAAACATCAGCTAAAAAATTAAAATTTCTTCTAGGAATCATTAACAATCCCTGAAGCTATTTACCCAAAAAAAAAAAAAAAAAACAATCCCTGAAGTTCCTTTAAAAGTTACAATTAAATTGAGTCAAACCAAAAATGTCTTGGTAAAAAAAAAAATCAACAATCTTAGGGGTTCTTTTAAAAATTAGAACTAAATCGTGTCAAACCAAAGAGTTCATAGGTAAAAAGCAATTTTGATAAAAAAAATCATTGAAAAAAAAGGCTTTAATAAAGAATTATAACCGAGTTTTTAAATTTGAGTGAGACTATTAAATCAAAGTTTTAGCATAAGTTTTGTTTTGAATTAAATATAAATTGAGGAGATAGAAATTAAATTTCTAATCTTTGAAAAGATATTTATAAATTTAACGGAGCGTCAAATATTTAATAAAGTTCTGACTAAGTAGTAGACATTCCGTACAGAAGAGTCAACGTCCATGTCAGCCTTTCACCAAATGCCACCAGACTTTTACTGTACTCATCACCTCTCTTGTTTTGTTTTGTATTGTATTTATTGACTCGGTCTCTCCTTTATTTGTTCACAGATCAGTTTTACACGCCTCGCTGTATACAATTTCTTGTATTCGCTGTAATTGTCTTCCACCTGTTAACATCGTTCGGGACTTTTGCAACCACGGCTGCCCAGTTCAAGTGACCATGGATTGGAAGGTAAGCTTTGAGAGTACATAACTCGGAGGCTTCGTCTCAACTACGACAGCAAGCCACTTGCAATATTTCATTGTACGCTAAAGATTTGATCGTCTTTTATCCTGTCTTCTTTCTTACTATTTACCCCTTGCTTTTTACTTTATTTACGCCAGTTGCCCCTCTCATCATTCATTCACTCCCTTAATCCGAACCCATTTGTCAATTGTGTATGTCTTTCCATTCCATAATTCCTCAGGTAGATATACATAGATTCAAACTGAGTTGATTTGAATTAAATTTTATTTTTCGCTCAAATAAGTTCAACTTTAATTTGAAGTTTCAGTTCGAATCTGAGGATTTATCAACAATTCTTTATTGAAGTTGTTCTTTTTTCTTTTCTTCTTCTTCAGTGATTTATCATTCTCTCTGACATTAAACTCAGCATTTCAGATTTGCTAAGGATGTTTAAGCAGACTACAGGGGTTTTAATGACCGTATAGACTGCTGAGGCCTTGCAGAATTTCCAAAATTAATTGCAAAATGCCCAACAGTTCTCAATTAGAACACCTAGTATTATTTCAACTGTTGAATGAATGAGTGAATAGTGTGTCAGTTGGAAAGGGGAATGGGGGGGTGGTGGGGTGTGTCTATATATATGGAACTGACTTTCTTTCTTGTAATTTCAAAAAAGGCGATTAAAATGGATGAGTTCTTCCACAGTTTTGAAGCTTAATAGTGTCAGTTAAAAAGCAAAGCAGATCCTTCCCCTAAATGGCAGATACGCGGTAAGTATTTTCCCTGTAGTTGCAGTACAATTTGCAGGAGTCATATTAAGATATGAGTACAATTTTCGTTTCTCTTTCAAGTCTTCTTTTCTTATTAAGGTTGATGAAGATAAATGTTGAACATGACATTAGGTTACATATTTATGTTTCCAGTTCAATTATTCTGTTTACACTGAAAATCTATAAATATATGTCTACGTACTTAAGTCAAGGACAGTTTCGCCATTTTCATAATACGATCCGTCGGTGCACCAGACCAGCCACTTCCTACTAATGATGGCTCAAACATGCACCCAGTTCACAAAAGCATTTACTCTTTGCAGTCTGAAAGCAATAAGATGAAGAAGAAGATGACAGAGCTTGCATGCATGTGACTTCAAGTTTGAAGGAGTTAAAAGCTTGAGAAACTCCCCTCAAATCAAACTCAAGTTTAGTCTGATTTAGGTTGTGAGAAATCGAATTCAAACTCAACTCAAATTTAACCATAATACTGAAAAGATTAATATATATATCATCACTTATAATCAATCAAATCAACGTTATATTGATATATATTAATTAAAATAACATTTTTTTATAGTTGTTTTGAATCAAACTCTTAAAGCTTATGTGTCTAAGCAAATTTAACACTTCAAGCTTGAAAAAGGGCTTAAGCTCAATAGGACTAAACCTATTAGGCTTGAATTCAAACAAACTTTGGCCTGAATTTGACTCTACTCATCATCAGTCATACTTTGAATAAGAAGATCATGATTTTGATTTTGACTTGGGAGTATATAGTAGCTTCACCTTATATGAAATTAAAATGTGTAATGCGATAATACATACATAAGGTGGTGAATCTTTCTCCTGTTGTGCACACGGAAAACAATTTTTCCGTGACCAATTTCCAACATTTATGAAGATTTCAAAGTATTCCAAGCAAAATTGTCATGTTGATCATCCATCTCATAACCGATTTCTTCCTTTTTAACCAGCCTTCAAAACTCAATCGCACGATTTATACCATATATATAGAAGGAAGATGCCCATTTCTATTATTGTGGTAATTTCGGTTCAAGTCGGGTCGCTTTCGGTGCATAGAAAAGTTTGAAATTTTTGGTGATTATTTGTGATCAAAATGAAAAAATAATAATAATAATAATGAAGAAGCAAAGAAAATCATGTAGCCATGCATGACCAGTATTCTTCGCAACGAAGAAAAAAACAAGTCCAAATCATCATGTCCACCTGAAACTTTGACCAAACTTCATTTTTCATCCCATGAATTTTAATTTGTTTTTCACTAGTGACTTTTATGTAATTTTTAGTTCCTGTGATTGTTAATCAGGAGTGGATAAAATTTTATAAATTTATGGGGAAATGTTATTCAGCTTCAGGTAAAGATACATAACACTTTTGTCTTTTCACCAATTGAATTATAAAAAATAAAAAAAAGATTTTTCAAAATGGATTCAATTCTAATTGAGTCAAGATTGAGGCCAATACGAATTCAAATCAATTCATAAAACTTAACTTGAGTTTGAGTTCATTTTCATTAGTAAACAATGTCACTAAAAAATTATTAGAGTAATATCATTAAAAAATTTAATAGTATTACTGAATAGACAAACGAACCAATTTTATATTAAATTGTTGAATTGGAGTTTTAGGTCAAGATCGGCCTATTCAATCCAAGCTGTGAATTAGAGTGGTGCCAACTTATACTGGATTCTTTAGAAAAAGTTTTATTAACAAATTTAACATATGGGTTGAAAAAATGATTTCATCAAAATTTGAATGGGAGATAGTCATTTAGCCGTAATTTTATTTACTTCTTACATAAGGATTTAATCAGAATAAATTGTTGATTGAATTGTAAACTAATGGGCTGATTTGACCATGATTCATTCCAATTTTGAGTCTCAGAGTTGAATGGATTGGATTGGCTCTTGATTCTCGATCAAATTAGTTAAATCAACTTATTTGATCAAATGTTAAAGCAATAATTTTTTCAATTTTTAGTCATGGATGGCAAGGAAAATTGTAATTTAACCTCAGTAAAAATAGAGTACTTTTTTTTCATTGATTTTATAAAAAAAAATTAAGAGATTTTATTAACAAATTTAAAATAAAAGTAAAATGTCAAGCTCAAAGGATATAAATGGTTGAGCAAAGTACTGGTGGGAAACGAAAATTCCTCCCCCAAAAAAGGCAATGTTTATGGGATCCATATTTATTTATTTAATTAAAAAAAGAAGGACGCGTGGCGGTAATATGTAGAGAAATGAAAACCACACGCTTGTAGTGGCAGTAGCAAAAGCATTTCTGTTGCCATTCCATTCCTAACTAGTTGGACTAGGAATGAACAATGAACAAGAAGACCCTACACTCTATTTACTTTACACAGAATTTGGTTGCTGGACTACAACCGTAAATACATAAACATCACATGGGCAACATAGTAAAATCATTAGACGACTCAGCCAATCGCCTCTGCACAAGCCGTCTCTTAAGCCATGTTTTAAAGGGGCTTTTAAAGTGAGAAGAAGGGGGATTAAAAAGACAGACAGACAGAGAAAGAAGCTTATTATTAGTACAAGGCGGGCAAAACAGTGGGGGGAAAAAACAACAGTTAAAAACTCTGCAAATGGCAAGTTAGGGTTTCGAAATTCGCATCAACTCGAATCCTTCACTGAGTTCCATACTGGTATAGGTGAGTAAGTTAATTTAACTTCTTACCCTAAAAACTCCCGAACAACCAACATGTCTCCGAAAGCCATTCATGCTCTCTCAAAAACCCAACCTATCCATAAAACAACTACATAAATAAAGCATCAAAGTTCAAAAAGCTCTTCCTTTTCTTTCCCCAATAATATATCTCGGTGAAAGCTGACACATTCCCCTCACCCCACCCTCAATTTTCTTTCTCTCACAGTTTTTTTTTTTTTTTATGTTACAGATCAACAGGACCCATCTTTATACGACGTAGTTTTTTCTCGCCGGACTTTCCACTGCAAATATGTTGGACTATCAATGGGGAAACCAGACCACAATTATGTTAAATGGTGATGAACCCACTCAGGAATCGAGCCAAAGCCGTCAGATTTTAGAACATTTTGCCTCTCAACAAGCCTTCACTGACAGCAGTCACCAGCATCAGCACCACAATAACAGTTTTTTTCCTCAACCCAGTAATAATAACGCCTTCTTCCACCATCAACACCCTCATAATGTTCATTCACTCTTTGATCCACGCGCATACGGTGGCGCGTCTCCCTACGCTCCTTCGCACCACCCGTCTATGCTTTCCATGGACCATGTGTCTGCTGGCCATGGAGGTGGAGGGGGTTACCTTGTTATTCCTAAAAGTGAAGATGTTTCTCGACCAATTGATTTCGCCTCAAGGATTGGGTTAAACTTGGGAATAAGAACTTACTTTTCTTCAGCTGACGATGATTTCGTGAACCGGCTTTACCGTAGGTCCAGGCCAGGCGAACCCGGTTCTTCTAACTTGCCCAGGTGCCAAGCCGAGGGCTGCAATGCCGATCTAACTCACGCTAAGCATTACCACCGTCGTCACAAGGTCTGCGAGTTCCACTCCAAGGCATCCACCGTGATTACTGCTGGACTGACTCAGCGTTTCTGCCAGCAGTGCAGCAGGTTTTTTTATTTAGACAAATTTGCCCTCCCCATGCATTTACATTTTCGATATTACTCTCTCTTGACTCATAATGAAGATTATTTTGAAGTGACGGAACTGCCCGTGTTCAAACCGACTTAAGCGAAGAGCTAATGATTGATTTTTTGTTCTCGTATATGTGATGATCCCGAGGGCATTAACGTCCCTAAAATAATTCTACGATTTCCGTTTTCGAACCATTTTTCTTGCTGTTGTCCGGTGAAGATGGGTGAAGAAACATCTTTATTTGACGGAAACACCCTTGGAAAATGTTGAGGGGTAATGATTGGTTTGCAGTACATGTGGAAATCCCGAGGGCATTATCGTCTGTAAATAAAATGATTTTGTCGCCGCACTTTTCCATTTACGTACTGTATATTTTGGTATGTTTATAATTACAACTGCATTTTGGAAATTGAAACAGATTCCATGTTCTCTCGGAGTTCGATAACGGAAAACGCAGTTGTCGAAAGAGATTGGCGGATCACAACCGTAGGCGGCGGAAATCTCAACAACCACAAAACCCAGAGGGTCAAAGGCCACAACCACTTGAAACTGCCTGTAACTCGTGGTCTGAGAATGTTGCAAGTAAGCCCTAATCATAAACTAAATAATACAATTTCATGGTAAAATTTTTAACCTAATATTTGTAAGCATTGATTTTTATGCACAGGGTCACCTCCAGATTCAGGAATCCACTCGTCGTCGTCGGTGACAGTTGCTGTATCGCCGCCACGAATGTCATTGGATTGTTTCAGGCAAGGACCTTACCACCATCGAGCAAGTGCAGCTTCTTCTTCAGCTTCACAGAGCTCACTTTTTTTCTCTAGTGGGTAATTACAGTCACTGATAAAAGGTCCAAGGAAATAGCTAGCTACCTTATCAATCAATAACATAATTATGAACTGTCTGCTTTCTTTTCCTTTTTTCCTGAAGTTTGAATGTTTACTCTTAATTTCTTATTAGTAATATGAAAAAAGGAAAACAGATTGTTGACTCGTGGTCATGGATGGATGGAGTGTCCTTTATTTATTTATTTGTCCTGACAAAATATATAAATTGCTAATAGTGTATAGCTTTATGTTTTATCGTTTGGAAGTAAACTTAGAGGGAAATTGGAATTTTCCAATGCAAGCGTCTGGTTTCACGAATCATTTGTACAGGCAACGGTGTGCAGGTTTCTATTCATTTCCGGAATTGAATTATGCCTGAGTCAGATCGGGGTTCAACTCTTCCGTAGAATTCAGTCTTGTCTGAGGTGAACGTGAAGAAAAGGATTAATTTATAGCTTGAATTAAATTAAATTTAAATTAAAAATTCAGTGTTTATCTTTTTAAAATATTAGTTATTATTTTAATAATATTATTTATTTTATCAATAATATTATTCACGTAATTTATAACTTTTCAAACTTAGCATAAATCTTCGTACAAAAAAAAAAAAAAAATCGAAGGGAGAAGAGACTAAGTAATGGACGGCGTCTGTCTCCCGTATGGGGGCTGTACTGAGCGAAGCAATTATTGACAGAATCAATCTAATGGCCCAAATAATCTTTCTCTATATCATTATCATGCCCGCTTGGGTCTGTGCTCTTCTTTCGTCGGAGACCCGGCAAGGCCAGCAACTACTTTTTATCACACCAAGGCATTTGTTCCACAATTTAACTCGTGTTAATTTCTAAAATTTGAAACCGCACTGTCCTCGTGTTGAAGTTGATTATCCATTCCATGCAAATAAGTGAGCATAATTTAAAGTACTCTAATTGTTATTGACGCAATAATGGAATTTTATATACCTACAACTGTTATATATATATATATATATGACAAAAAGAAAGAGTCGGCAAACTAATCTCAGTTATTTTTTTTTAATTGATAAATATTATAAATGAATTTATATTTAGTTTAAAGGAACCAAACTCAAATTAAAATTTTAAATGCATAGATTGATTCGGATTAAAAATTGATAAATATAATTACACTAAAACTCTTCCTCATCCTCAAAAATTATCAAATATTTAAGCCAATTTGATGCATCCATAGTTATGGAAGGAATAAACTTAAAGTTTGATATGTAACCTAAAGGCGGAAGACAGCTAGATAGCAAAATGCATATTCTCGTTTGTTCTTTTGGTATCTCCATGATAATATGTATAAAATTCACACGAATTGGAAACCTCCTTGCACCTTCCAGGAAAATGAGTTTGTGGGTCCTTGCTTTTCATTTCTCCTGTCCACTTTTCTGCTTTCTACTGAATTCTAATCCTTGATCCATCATCAAGCTCTCCAAGATTTGAAGTACACCTTGATCTAGTTCACTTGAATACAAGTCACCTCCAATCCAACTTGTTTTACGTTAAAAATCTTTTTCAAGCGAATTCATAGTTAAGATATCCATAAAAATGATCAATAACTAATGAAAAAATATTTTTACATCACAAAACTCAAAGAAAAAGTCTCGGACAGAATATAATCACTTCTAAAGATCATAAATTAGAAATAACGGCCTCTATTTATTATGACTTTGTAATCAAACAAACATTAAATGATAGTTTTAAACTTCTTAAGGAATTTTTTTTTCAATCACAAAAGAGTATACTGCTTTTCAACCATTTCATGATCAAGATAATCATAAAAGTCACCAACTTTTACATTTCATAAGACAATCATGCAGCTTTTAGGAGTACAAATTTTCAGTAATGTAACACTAACGAGGTGCATATAGATTTTCAGTATTTCCAACTAAACCACCTTTAATCATTTTCCTCAGGTGTGTGTTTTTTAGTTTTACACGAGCACCACCAGCCCAAGTTCTACTCATAATTGTAACATCAAGCTAGACTTACAGCATTAATATTAAACCAGATTATCAAGTTATACCACATAAAAATTCCATAGTCAATGGCACAGAGTTGTGAGTTGTCACATATGTTTGTTTAGTTTAGGCCGATATAAATAATATGAGTAAATAATGGATTTATTTATTTTGATTTCATCATCAGTATATAGATCAGAATGCGTGGCCCACAATAATTACGTGGTCCAAAAATTACGTGCTGAAATATTTAGCCGGGGAGAGTTGACTGTTGTGGCTCCAGTGTCTTTTATCCAGGGTCCACATCCCTTAATTAAGCATACACGTGCCTCAGTGCACACATGCAAAATTTGTTCCCCAAATTCAATTAGTTTCCCACACACCATAAAATAATAATATAGGTAGAAAACAGTAGCGTCCTGATTAGTATAGCAAAAAATTTGATAAGATATAATAATTATATTAAAGGATAGGTAGGAGTAGATTCAAATCATATCAAGTTTAAATAATTTTTAACTTGAGATTGGTTCAAATAAAAAAATGTTTAGACTCACCTCATCAAATCAAAATTAAAAGTGATTGAATCGTATTAAACCATCTCAATTTGGATTCAACCTTAATGATAACATTAGAGTTTGAGGCTCACAAACTCGTCAGCCTTTGTGTTAAGTTGACCTGAAAGGCCTATCGAGACATGCCCCAGTGGGCTTTTTAACACTCGTGGATAATAATTTTATATATTATTTTATATTTTTAAAATATAATATATTATAGTTTATATTTTTTAAATATAAAATAATAATAATTTAAAGAATAATAATAAATTAAATTAAATTAAAAAGGGATTCTTGTAGTGGATCGGACTTGCCCAAGCCCAACACGTTAAGCCTGCAAAGTGAGCATGTCTTTCCTGGTCATGCTCGGGCCAGCTTAGCCCATTTAACACCTCTAAGCGAAATATGTATCAATATACTTTTTTTTTTTAAATATGATAACGTGATAAAAATATATTTAAAATTTTTAAAATTTTAGAGTTATTTATGATATTTTTTAAGAAAATGATGCATCAATCCAATTTTTATTTTTATTTTTTATTATGCTTTTAAAAATATGTCTTATGATACGATAAAACACATCACACAATAAGAATTAAATTTTTAATGCATAATAATAATAACAATAACTACTTCAAGGCTTAACTTTGTGAAAGAGTTGCATATAAATGTACACTCCATTGTTTTTTATTGCAACTATTAACTCAATTGAATGATTTGGATAATAACGAAAAAGGCTAAAAAAGAGAATTAGTTTATCCGAATGACAATTTTCCATCCAAACTTTGTTAGAATAACGTCGTCAACACAAAACCAATAAACATGATTTACATGACTATCTTATTGAGATTGAAAATTGTATTTATCAATATAAATAGTGAAACAAAATGGTTTTTATTAATAAAAATATACGATGGTTCAATAAATGGAGTTTTTAAATTTAAAAAGTAAAAAATTCTATTTCAACGAAGTTCGGATAAAGAACAGTTATCTGGGCAATTAGTTTGGGAAGCTAGCACGTGGAGAGCCTGGTTTGGGTACGTGGGGCCGAAATTGATGCGGGGTTGATTTCACTTTGTAGGTTCACGGGGCAATAAACGTGGTCTACCATCTCACTCATTGTCCTTTCGGGTTTTGGTGGGGCCCCGGGACTCGCCCATGTAACACATTTCTCTGTCCTTTTAATTTAGGGAAAGGTAAATATTAGCGATACGGACTAAAATTTCACAAGAAATAACCAAGCAATGAAGTAGAAGTGATTACCAGGGAGACGGACAGGACAGGATAGGACAGGAGAGCCCTAAGATGGTAGCTTGCTTAGCTTTCACAAGGATTCTCCGGTTTCTACTGTACAATTGTGTACTTGAACCATCAAGCCTTCGGATTGTTTCTTGCATTGCATGAAAAGTTAATACTGTTTGAAAGGACAGGGAACTCTATTCAAAGAATTATTACAATTAATTCAATGCCCAACCTACCCCCAGAATCGACATTACTGACCTCAATTAATTCTAACTTCAAATCTATGTTACGTGTCACTTAAGCGAGAGCAAGTACTCCCTACTACTGAGTACTTGCCATTTCATTTAAGTGAAATTTAATAAAAATTTTAATTTAATAATCAGGTTCAACCCCCTGTGTTAATATAAATATTCTATCAGGGATGTTATTTATTTTATTAATAAATTTAAACAAATTTAAATTTAGATTTAAATTGGATATTTAGGATTTGAGTTAAATTTAAATTAAATTTAAATTTAAATTTAATTTAATTTATATCCAATCTAAACAAGGGCATTTCTAGTAATTTAATCAAACAATTAAAAAGTTGTAGATAAATTATATTTATTTGATAAATTTTCTTCTTCATCTTGAACTACTTTTTTATCAAATTTATCGATAATGGAGTGAATGATATTCAATCTCAAATTGATCTATTTTAATTTAGATCGAATTTAAATTAATTTTGGTTCAATTTAATGCTCTGTAGCCGGAAGCCCTAACTTTAGTTTGTGAGAGTAGCTAGTTTGGTGTTTGAAATATGGTTATACCTATCAAAGCTGTAAAGTTCATGCTCCAAGGAGTACACTGGCTGCAATCACGTCTGCAAAAATTGATGATAGCCTTTCTTGTGACATGGATTTGTATTTGTTTTAGTGAAAACTTCACATTATGAAAGAGTTACGGAGGGAGAAAAATCTATCTTCAAATTAATCTTCTCCATGTACACCTCCTCATCACTTTATTATTACTGCCTCTTAAATGGTCAAATAATAACGGTTACTGGTACTTCAAATTTTTCTCAAGACAGCAAACGGTTATGACTGCAACCTCCTTGAAAATTTATGATGGTCTTGTACAGTAACATCGAAGAATTTGTCTGCAAATTTGATGAAGTTGGGACTGAAACTTGCATTTTTCTGCATGGGAGTGAAGCCAAAATTTCCGTTCTTTGGAAACATTTTCATGTGCCTCGATAATTTTTATGTCTCGTTACATTCCATGTAATAGTAAAAGCTCATCTAGCCATTGCAAATTTTTCTGTAATTACTTTATGAACTCACAATTTCTTGCTCTTGAAAGTGACAATACAGGGGGTTGTTGCTAAGTGAATGCGATAATATTATAGCCATGCCAGGTTCTATATATTGCGGCAGGGAGTAGCGGGACCAAGAAATTTAGCATGGGAGGGATCTAAATCACAGCATAGTTTATTTTTATTATTATATTATTTTTCAAAAATCACATAATTTATATGTAATGAATGGATAGGGATTGGATTTAAACCAAACTTAAATTGAGATCAATATGAGTTTTATTTTAATTCAGAATAAATAGCTTAAAATTGTGTTCAACTTAATTGATAATAAATTTGTTGAAAAATTTTGTTAGAAAACCATTAAAGAAAAAGAAAAGGGGTTCTCGAAAAAGAAAAAAAAAGATCAGAGAGAATGAATCTGTCGATAACTTGATTAAATCAAATTAGATTGACTTAATCTTGAGTTGGGATTATCCTAATTTGAAATTAGGTCTTTCGATTTAATCTCAAATCAGTTTATAAACCTATTTAGCTCAATACAAAAGTTACCATAAACAAAAACAAATTTAGAAAGAAAGAAATTAAAAAAAATTATAGTAAAAAATGAATTTATTATAATTTTCTCACTAGTTTAAAAAAAGTCCAGCTAACTCACTCAATCTCAAATTAAAACCATTCTTTTCTAATCCAGACCTAAATGTACATGAAATAATAATTATAATGATTTCTTGTTATGGAGCAAAGCAGCAACAACACAACCCGACATGGAGGAGGGCCGTGAAGGGAAAATTAGGTCACAACTCATTATAAATCACACAATGAAGAGCGGCGTTTAGGGGTGAGGGACCCAAAGTTGTTCCGCCCCTGGGCCAGTAGTTATTTCTTGATTTCAATTTAGGGCAAGAGCAGGCCGCATTATTTGATTAGCCTTGCCGTTTTGAGCTTTCCAACATGAAATCTATAGCCACCCACATGGCTGATACGGAACATGAATTATTAATCATGCTTAAGTTTACAGATTAAAACGACCGTACGTTTTTTATTTCGCGTCAAATAATTTCTTCTTACCTTCCCTAATTTCTCAAGATTTGCTTGGAAGGCACCCATCTCCAGCATCACAATGCATTCATTCGATTCTATCTTGTGCCCGATACTATTGAAGGATCATCTCGTTCAAGTAAATTTGATCTGAGCCAACTGGGTTGAATCCACCTCCATTTACAGTTACACTTAAGCTACAGTGGCATTACATTCAGATTATTCTTTCTAAAAACACTTGAATTACTTAGATGACTGTATAAAAAAATAATTGTTCTCATCAGTTGCATGAAATTTTACAGCACAATATAATACATCTATTCATGCATGCTCCATGGAATACATAAATTTATTACTAACAAACAGTGGAAGCATCATTTAGACTACATGAGCTTGCTCTAACGAGTTCCATAACACAGAAGACTCTTCTTCCTCTTCCTTATCTTTGTCCGTAACAGTCAAGAACCCGAATTGCCCGCTTGGCGCTTGCATGAGGTCCAATGTTACGTGTGTATCAGCTTCTTGGTAGTGTGGCTGACCTAACATGTGGTGCTGAGATATCAAAGAATTGGAGCAATGTTGTTGTGCGTCTCCAAGCTCTTCCATGGCGTGGTGGAAGTGCCAGTGATCACGGTCAATTATAAGATGCCTAGCCAAAATGGCGGCACGATTTTCTGCAATTAGCTCACGCAGTGCAGCACTGCATCTTGAAGAGAGATCGGATGAATAAGAAACCCAAGAGTTCCCCCTGGCTGACAGAAGAGAGAGAGCACGTCCTGTCGGTGCTGAAACGTAATGGAAATTAAAATTTACATATTCAGCTTTCACACTTAAGATCATAGTTAATGTATCTGAAACTGATAAGCTCAGAAAATTATGCTCATAAGAACTCAAACAAACGTTCAATGTTATATATATGTCGATCAAGATAGGCATCAATGGTCAGGATCACCAGGCTTGTAACGTTATAATATGATAAAAGGAGGAAAGTGACCGACTCTTTTAAGAAACGACAATGTCGTAATATAAATTAAGGCTCCATGAAAGCTTCTACCCATTCTCAGAATAAACAAACGAACAAAAGAAAGAAAAGAAAAAATAAATATGCCTATTGATGTTTCCAGGATTAAGATGAAAAATTTTATCCCAAAACACACTTGAATGAAGCAACAAAAATGAAATCAAATCAAACACACAAAACAAAACAAATTTATGCAGTTGGAATTACGTTCTTGGTTGGACTAGGTTTATACAGCACAACAAATATAACCACATATTTATGTAAAAATTTAGAATAACACAATTACAATGGCCTTGTGAAGTTGTTTTTTAGACATAATCACACTCTCCACTCTCACACATTGAAAATAATATTGTACTTCTGTCAAATAATTCTAGCAAACCCAGAATATTTAGGCGCATGGGTGATTGATTAATTATAGATATTATATTATACAATGATCTAGTTAATGCATCACAAGTAGGCCTAGATTTGAGTGAAATTGGCTCAAGCTCAATTGTTAATTCGGCTTAATTGAGATCAAGCCTTAGCAGTGTGATGAATTCAAAACTCGAGCTCAAGCTATAAGGTGTTCAGCTCAATAGGCTTGCAAACGGAAATGACATGATTTTTTCAATATAAAATTTCATCATTTTGAACTACATTTTCATTATGTGAACATAGGAAAACAGCATCGTTTTGCTGAACCAAATTATGCTCAAGCTTCACCAACAGTGTCAAGCTCAAACTTAAACTCTTTTTCTTTGAAGTTCGACTATGCTAATAGTCAATCGCACTCAAACAGACCCAAACTTAAACTTCACTTAACTTAAATCCACCCTTAATCAAGAGCATGAACTAAACAATAATATCTAAACAGGTAATATTAACAATTCAAATAAATTAATATGAAATCATGCGATAAACTGATCTTAATCGTCTCCTCATCAGATAACAAAATACATATTTATTTATATCCAACAAATACCATCCATTTATACATCCAATTTATCCAAATCTTAATTTATTCAGTTCAGCTTTCAGACTTGTCATTTGTGTTTCCAAATTTTCGTTGAAAACAATTTAATATGGTAACAACTGGGCAGATTTTTTTCGTTGAAAAAAAAAATCTGAAAATGCCAAGACAGAAAGCTATGCACATCTACAAAAAGCATAATTTTGATAGCGTGTACCAGTTTCCTAGTAATATAATAATGCCACATACACCATATGCCAGAAAATAAGAATAAAAATCTAAACACAAACGCAATAGAATAAAATAATAAAAAAATAATTACCTTGAGAAGAGTTCCGGGAAACAGAATCCTGAGAGCTCTTTCTTCTACGTTCATTGTGCCCTGCCAATCTCCTTCTGCAACTCCTCTTCGAGTCGTCAAACTCTGACACTACATGAAACCTACACAGTACAACATGAAACCAATCGCCATTGTTATTGTTTATTAATATTCATTCATTCTGAAAGAAGCTAGACCGAGATATGGAATTGAAAATTCGAATCTTCAAATTTACTAATTTTAGAAACCAGAACGAAATATTCTAAATTCTGATACTCTAATAACAACCGGATAAGAATTTTACCTGCTACACTGTTGACAGAAACGCTGTTCTAACCCTAAAACCACCACCTTGGGAGCCTTTGAGTGCATCTCACAAACTTTATGTCTTCTATGATAGTCCTTGGCGTTGGCCAGCGTGACATGGCATCCCTCAACTTGACATCTGGGTACCGTCCCCGTTGACCCGATCACAGCGGCTGAAGACGACGGACCCACACCATCAAGGTTGTAGTAGGGTTTACCTCTCTTGACCACAGAGAACCCTTCCACGTGACGCTCATTCATTGGGGCCGCGTCCTCGAAATAGTGCCTCTTTCCCAACTTCAAGCACATGAGATGTGGATCAGGGTGCAGGCGGGATCCGTCGCCGCCATATAGAGACTGGTGTGGTGGATGGTTCTGGTGGTTTTGTACACAGTGAGGAAATATGAGCGCGTGGGTTGTGCTTTCTTCTGGTTGAGTGACGGGAACAGTCTCTGCGGTGGTGGTAGTGGCAGCGGTGGTGTATAAGCTACTGCTATTAACCCAACCAAATCCAGAACCAGAATGATTCAGTGCCCACCAGTTATCCCAACCAAGATTAGTGTTGTTATTACTAAACTGCCCTCTGCCACCATTGCTATGAATACTAACGAACATGTTCCCGCCATTTTCCATCTCTGTTTTACCAGGTTCGTACTCGCTAGTGCTTTTCTTTTACCCTAAATCCACAGAAGCAGAAGTGATCATGGGAATAGGTGGATAGGCTTTTTTGGCCTTCAAGTATGAGAATGTATAGAGATTTGACAATAATAAAAGTGAGGAAAACAGTGAAGAGTCGGGTTGGTACAAGTGTTACTGGGATGGGGATAAGAGAGGAGAGAAAAAAGCTGCAATTTTACAGCGAGAAAGAAAGAGAGAGGGAGGTTGACACGTGAAAAAAGGAAAGTACGTGCGAATGTGAATTGAATTGAATTGAAGAATCAGCTTTGAGAGGCTGTGAACTGCAATAAGTAAGAGTGAGATGATAAGACCCAAGAAGATCAGGGAGAGAGTCTGCATGGTCTATTACATGAGAGACGAGTACACGCAGTTAAGTGGTGGTGTACCACACTGCCCCATCACTGTTAATTTGCATGCATTTTTCACGTAAAATTACAGTTGAATCCCGTTGTTTACAGCAGTAACGTAGTACTTATCTTGCATGAGTCGAGCGTGTTTCTCACTCACTTGACTGGACTGTGAGAGAAATATTCCTATTGCATGCCCAAATCCATATGGAATCGATGGCCAGGCAACGAGTTTCTTCCTAATATTCCAGGTGTATTTATCTACATTCAGACCTCCATTGCAAAAGCTCCACTCGATCTCTAATTAAAATCTTTTAGGGCCCCAATTTATGCATCGTCACAAAACGATAGCCATCCGATTATTCAAAGTCTGACAATACATTTCTCCTCCAAAAATATATTAACTTTCTTTTCGATGCAAATTGATTACTGTCCAGTCGCAATGACTCAAAATGGTCAATTGGTAGTAGCGGTGAGCATAAGTCGTGCTCAGATCTAGTAAGTGGAAATCCCAATTGGCCAAAAATCTAAAATTATCAATTCGAATTTAAATTTGACTTATCCGAATACATCCTCTAATAATATTGGAGAAAAAATCATGGTCTAAAAAAAAGAAAAATGCGTCATTCAATAAAAAGATATTAATCATTATAAACAAGTGAAAACCAATATATTTCAATTACTAGATTGGTCTTTGACCTAATCAAAAAAATAATGAGTTTTTCTTAATTGGTTCAATTGGACTAGCAGTCAAACAGAAAAACACTTTTTAAATAATTAATATTTGCAATATTTGGGAATTAGATTTATGCCCCAATGGCATCATCCATCTTTTAAGTTTATTAGGATTTAAATTTACGTCATAACATTTGTAACATGCACATTGACATGAGTATGATATTATTTTTACTATAACATAAACTTAATTAAAGGTAAAATTATTTATTAAATTATGTACTATTAGTTCGATTAATACAGTTAGTTCAATGTAGTTCAAACAAGTGGAGTCATTAGATTGCTCAACAGTATCAGGCTAACAATTAGATTCCGACTGAATCGATCGGACCAACCAATCAAATTCTATTATCAAAATCATGGCTAAAACTTTAGTTCCAACTTCTTCAAAGTCAAACGACAATATAAACCCAAGCCGGGTCGGATCATTTACATCCCTAATGGATAGTGTTTAATTGTGGCACGAGAAAAATAAATTTTTTTCTTTTTTGAACTTTGGACAATAAGTCCAATTTCATTTAATGCAACACAGACTGTAAAGTATTGATACAGTCTTCAATCAGGGAAAGCCACACACGTGTCTCGAAATGGGCACCACCAAAAAGATGTCTATCAAACTACAGCAAATATTGACCATATTAGCCTGATTGCGACCACTCCTTGACAAAGCCAGGGTATGGTATTGAACCTATTCATCAAAATTACCAGGGAGCCAAGGCTGCTTTAAGTGGCAATTGTGTGGAGATATCCGACCATCAAATAGGATATGGATTTAAAATCTGTCGGATGGTATATTCAAATCAAAATTTTATCTTATTTGATTGTATAATAATGATGATGATGGGATTAAATAAAAATTTGAGATTTCCATTTGCTTGATATGATGAAATGATCCTGCTAAAATAAAAGTTTTTATTTAAAAATTTACTGCTAAAGGGTAACTATTTATTTACTAGGGGAGACCCTTACACTACGGTATGGGACATATATCTACTACAAAAATCAGACCGCGGCAGAAATCCGCTTCACCAATTTGCCAAAAAGTTTCTGCCGCCTCAATTAGTCGCCTTACTGCTTTGTAGTAAAATGGTAAAAATTAAAAAGTTAAAGTTGCATTGGGACGATCAAAAAAACTCACGCTTCCATAGCAAATCTATATGTATACCACCTAACCCACGCGCCCTTTGAAGCTCGACTCCACCGCAAAATTATCCTCTTTGTGTTATTTTAGTTAGGTTGCTCCAGTTTGATTATGTATTAAGATTAGATAATTTTTTTCAATGATTTTAATTTCTAAATTAGATTAAATTTTTAATAAAAATTTTTATTTCAGTTGTAGAGCATTTCAGGTTATGAATGTGAAACAGTTATAGCAGTTTTCTCTGCCGCAGAAAAAGTTTCAAAAATGATAATAATGGAATGAAGTTGTCAAAATTCAAATCAGAGACAAAGTTTTAAAAAAATTGAAAAGACAAATCAGTTTAATCCAATGATAGATTTGTTTTGGGTTCCAAAATTAGATAAAGCCTGCATTCTTGACTAGTTTGTGGTCGCTGAACAGTGTCTGGTTTGTCATGTGGAAGAAATCTGAATTATTCAAAGACAGAGATCAGGCGGCTGTTATTTTGCCGCTTGGTATCCAAAGTTTGAGTGACCCGTTGAATAAATAAGGAATGCCACGTGTACGGCTATTATGATCAAACTTGGATGTAGGGTCGGCAGTTGTTGATACAAAAATAATCCAGTTCCTAAAGAGCAGGGAAAAAAAACGAAAGATGGAAGGAAGAAAAATAAAACAATCACTTGTACTTGTGAAGTGGGTTTTTGACACGTGTACGTCAGGAAACTTGGTGTCAAAAATTCCCTCCCGTCCCCGTACTCTCAACACGAGCAAGCAACTGAGGAGAGACATGAGAAGTCTGAGACTAAACCTGTTTCTTTTAATGAAACACAATATAAGACGATAACAAAAGAGATGGAGAAAGGATATCAAAGAGGGACGGGACCAGTTTTTCTTTTGTATTTTCCAATATTTATTAGAGGAGATGGAGAGGGGACCATTTTTATCAAATCAAGATATTCATTCAAATTAAAATTAAATTCTTTAACTTATCTGATAAATTAACTATAAGACTGATGGTTAAACTTGGATTTTACATATTTAATATGATATATTCGAATTAAAATTAAATTCTTAACTTACGTGATACAGCGATTCTAAGACTGGTTATTAGAGTTAGAGTTTACATTATTTAATGTAATCGAAAAAAATAACTCTTCCATAAAAAAAAAAAAAATTTGCCTTGAACCATGTAAAGGAGATGTTCTCATTTGCTTATTATTACAGCTTTAGATTCCAAGAAATTTTGCAACAATTAGTGACTTAAAAGTTGCTGGAAAAAAAAGAAAAACTCAGCACTCTGTACTACAATTTTCTTTCCCTTTAATCGAAGCGCGAACAAGAAGAAATGGTAGCTTTTTTGACAGTGGAAGATGGATAATGCTCAATGATCATGTGGATTCAGTGTAGCCTTCATTTTCTTCACACAATCTGAAAAAAGAATCGATGGTTGGCTGGACTGGGGATATTTTGTGAAGAAAAAGAAGGTCTCCACTCAGTACGTTCCATCAAGCTGAGTCAGAATAGGGCCCTTTTCTCTGCACGTCTCTCTCTCTGTGTGAATTCATAAATTTAAAGAAGGCTGTGACAATGTCTGTCCAGTGTTAGCTAGCTGCAATTTTAAACCATTCATGGGCCCTTTCCCTTCAATTTTGCTACTGATTGAATCATATGCAGATGCTTTTTCACCATCTTTATACAGGTTAATGTTGATTTTTACAGGTAGAATACAAACTGTGAATCAAAATTGGATCAATTCAGAACTTAAGTACTGTGATTCTATGATCATTACTCTAAACAAACCATAGTGTCAGTGATTCAGTGTGTCACCTTTTTCTGTATTCGGATTCTGAAAGGTGTTCAGGCATGGCATCTGGGCTTCTGAGATGAATTTAATAAATAAAACGGGATGAAATTGGACTTGAACCGGATGCATTGCTGCAAATTAACCCAAGTTGGAGAAAAAAAAAAAAGGATTGGGCCGAGAATTAAAATACTGGTGCCTACACATGTCTGTCCACGAGCCATGCAACGCATCTCCCATTTAAACGAATAACATTTTAAGAAATAAAAATTAGATAAAGTGAGAATGAAATATGAACATATTGATCTAACTCGTAAATAAACAAAATTGTTATATAAGAACAATTTTTTTTAGGAAAGATAAGTCCTATAAAACTTAGTAAATTTCATTAATAAAACCGATGAGAGTCAAATCCGAATGAGAGCAAGTTGAAGTTGGTTCAAATCCATACCGACTAGCTTGAGTTAGTGATAAGCAGTTAGAGAAAAAGACTAGTCATCAAACATGGAACAAAATCGTTGAAAAAAAGATAAGAGAAAATAAAAATCGTCTAAGAAGTTGAATCTGTTTTCCCATCAATTTTCTGAGTTAGTTTGTTTTTATAATTTTAATCAAGAAATCACCGCACCGCAAGAAGAAAATGATTTTCCCTTGTGTACACCAACCGGCCTGTATTTAGATTACATGTAGTCATCATCCATTCACAACAATCGGGTCCGGAAATTTTCTGTTTGGATGATAGGAAAGTGATATTATGAAGAAGTTGCTGTCAATTTACTACCAACTATGGTGTGTTGTGGCAGCTGTATATTCAAGAATTGGGAGATTGAGTCTTTTACACTCTAACGCGAAGGCAGCAGAGCTTCATTCATGACTTTGCAGTGCCGACACGTTTGAGTCATCCACACGTCTAAAATTTGAGAAAGAGACTGCCAACAACAGCAACAATGATAAATTCTAACTACCTATTTCCTTTCATTCTGTTACCCTTTCCGCATCTTCAACCCTTCAAGAGAAAAGAAATGAAAACTAGAATTTGTTAGAACTTAATTTTCATGTCACTTTGAGCAATTTGCATAATCATCTAACTCGGCTTTACACTCTTCTTTTCACCTTCCTATGTAATAAAATTTAGGGTTGCATTGGATTCCATCCGAATCAAGTCTAAAGTTGGCTTATGTTTAGATTAAAGTCATAATACCCCATTCAACCTCTAGCTTATTTGGGCTAGTATACAATGTTACCAGATGATTATCAATAACTAAATAATATTATCCACAAGATTAATAGTAATGAAAAAAAAAAAATATTATTATTAAATGAAAAAACGAATTTATTTTAAATTTGAATTAAATTTTCAATTTGAAATTGATTATTCGAGTCATAACATAAATTCAATCCGAATTAAAACTCTAATAAAATTTCCCACATGATATGATATCTTTAAGTTTGCACGGTTTATCAATCATAATGAAGAAGGAAACCCTACAACTATTCATTCAAAGCTTACATGGAAATTGAACTAAGAATAAAAAGTACATGCTAGCTATCAATCTTCGAGATCTTTCCTTTTATTTTCTCACTTTGGAGCTTAAAGACGCCATAATTTTCTTAATAAAACAACAATAACGTCAAAAGTTTTCGCCCACCATCATGCCTTTTAAAAGAAGAAAGGTTATCCCCACTTCCCATCATTTCAGCTTATAGCAAATCTGATATTATTCGAAATTTTAACAATCATAAACTTACTATTCTTTTAAAGAATCCTCGACCTGCCTTTTATAATTATAAAGCTTCTCTCCATAACCCCTGCGTAAGTGATCCAACCATAGCTATCATGTTTCTGTCTTTTTCCAATCATTTCTCTTTAGTCGTCAACATTTTCCTTCTTGGATCATCACTATGCTTTGCAGCCCGATCAACACCAACGTTTACTCATGCAGCCATTGTGAACCAGAATAACAAATGGGTCGATGTCTATGGCTTCCCCAATTATGGAAAGGGAAACCACGTCTTGCGCATATCCAAGCTGAAAAAATATTTCCATCGATTTGGCTATCTCCCATCTCAGTATTATAATTTTTCAGATAATACATATGATGCAACGTTCGAATCAGCCGTCAGTCGCTTTCAATCGCAATTTGGTCTTCCTGTTACTGGTAAGCTCGATTTTGAAACTGTGTCTAAGATAATGACGCCAAGATGCGGTGTACCTGATTTTCATACGGCGGCTGCTACATTCCATGCAGCAGAAAATTACAGGTTTTTTCCAGGGAAACCACGATGGACTCGTCACGTGCCTATGAAACTCACCTACGCTTTCTCAAAGGACTATTTGATCAAATACTTGAAGATATCAGATATTAAGGTCGTGTTTAAGCGAGCTTTTGGTAAATGGGCTTCTGTTATTCCAGTGAGTTTCATTGAAACTGATGATTATGGTTTTGCTGATATAAGAATAGGGTTTTACAGTGGTGATCACGGCGATGGAGAGCCGTTTGATGGGGTATTAGGAGTGCTGGCTCATTCGTTTTCACCTGAGAGTGGAAAGTTTCATTTAGATGCTGCAGAGACTTGGGCCATTGATTTTGAAATGGAGAAATCACCGGTCGCCATTGATCTAGAATCAGTAGCTATACATGAGATTGGACATTTGTTGGGGCTGGCACACAGTCCTGACAAAGGAGCCGTCATGTATCCAACGTTGAAACCTAGAGATAGAAAACAGAATTTGGCTCTTGATGATATACAAGGAGTCCAAGCTCTGTATGGATCAAACCCTAATTTCTCTTTTGGCTCTTTGTTAGAGTCTGATATTTCAACGAATCAAGCGGTTAAGTTAAAAACCAGATGGCCGATGTGGGCCACTTTGATTCTGCTTTGTTTTTGGGTGATCATATGATAAGCGTCAAAATATGATTCATTAGAAACATATATAGAAGAATATACATTACACGTGCAGCCCAAAATCAAGAGGAGCTGATTGATTTTGTCTATCATCATCTGTAAACCGTCAGTAATGAAGATTCTTTTAATTCTCCATCTTATTTGATATCATTATTATCAAATTTATTATTTCAAATTTAAACTGAATTATGAAGATTCTTTTAATTCTCCATCTTATTTGATATCATTATTATCAAATTTATTATTTCAAATTTAAACTGAATTCAAATTTAGTTTAAATTTGAAAAATGAATAATGATATAAATAGAATGCCAACCACCGGACATATACAGATCACAAAAAGAAATAAATCAATAAATTAAATGAGTTTGATGGCCTAGGCTGGCTACAAGTCATGTAAATCTAAAGCAAAAAAAAAAATCATCAATTTGCCAAAACCTACAAAAGAAAAGGCTGCAAGGAAGTCCCCATCAAGAAGTTGTTCAGATTATGACTTGTTTAGGAACCGAGTTCGTTGCATATACGTGTTCAAACTGTACAATTTCTTTACCCCTCGGTAACTAATTCTGCGTCCTGTATGAAAATGCATTGAACATTGGCAGAAATTTATTATGTAAATGTCAGCCTCTCAAAATCAGTCGTTTTCTGGCCGCGATAATACATTCAACCAGCATCACTTGGGCCGTCATCGTGATACTGACAGGTTGACTTCAACGGTTGTGATTATTTTTATATTGGTGAACAAGTGACCCAATTCTACTGTGACACCAAATTCTATGCTAGACTAGAGGCCAGGCCACCCAACCCAAAACCTGAATGCGCAGCCAGACGGCGTCATAGGATTAGTGGCAATTTGCAACTCGTGTTTCTGCCCACTTCACAAATCTAACTGTTTCATAAGATTTCTATAGTTCTCGCCCCAGTTTTATGAAAAAAGCCACGTTCTATTTTATTGCAGGAAACTTCTCTAGAACGTAACTCTGAGAAAACGCCATGAATGCAAACAAAAATTTTCTCTGAAACTCAATTATTAGGGAGCCCGTGAGAGAGACCACTCTCTGTATTCTTCCCCTCTCTCTGTACAAAACTACAAATACATTTCATATTGCCTCGTTATAGAATCACCAGTGTACATAAATACACACACACACACACACACACACACAGAGTCATACATACAATTATACTCTATGGTGTTTTGTAATCAAAGCAAAAATTGACCAGCAAAATTAAAATGGTATAGTAGTGGGCTGTCTGTGATCTTCTTGAAGAAATTGTTATTAATATGTTTAATGCTAAGGCTGTGTTGATCTTTATCATCATTGAGCAGACACTAAAGAGATTACGCTGGCTAAGAGTTGACATTTTATTCAAGTTAATGATATCCACGTGTTGAAGGAAGACTAGATCCACGTGTACATGTAATATGTGATTTTGATTGAAGACCGTAAGCGCAACCGATTGTTTCGGCAATGAAAATTGAATCCAACAAACACGACATTTAGAGATTCAAACTATCGTTAATGAGACATTACTCCACATGGTCCTATGATGCCTTCACTTGGAACTACCTAAGACTTAACGAATGGGTTCTCCTTTGATGAAAAAAAATAATTTAAGGAATAATTTAAATTAGAAGATCAACTTTGCAGAAGAGTAAGAGTGAATTTAAACAAATATAGTAAAAGAGTAACCGTAGATTCAAACGAAACTTTTAAAAAGTCAGTTTAATCTCGACACAAATCTTGAATGAAAATGTTGAGTTCGAATATGAGTATGGCACAAAGGCGAACAACGATGCCAAATAACATAATGAGTCATTGAAGAAAGAGGAGAAAAATAATCATCATAAAAAAATTAATTGAGGAAGAAATGTCTTCAAATTCAAACTGTATATAGATTCAACTTTAAACCAACTTAGCGAAAATCCACCCTTAAAGAAGAGCATCATCAAGAGTTTTTTGTTAAATCGATATAAAAATCTTTCAAAAAGATTATTCAATGATTTTTTTCGTTAAGAAATACATCATGTGTTAACAAATTTATACATCATTATGTCATTGAGTGATTTCAATTTAAAACAAATTAAATAATCACTTTTTCTATTAAAGAGGTTATGTTTTATTTTTTAATTTTATTCTATTAAAGAGTCTGAGCTTTTAGATTTTCACATGTAAAAAAACTTAATTTTCAAATTTTTATATAGAATGGATCAAATTTTCAATATTTCCTATTAAAATTACAAAATAAATATAAGAACTTTTAGCCCTATCAATAAAAAAATTTAATAATTTAGTGGATTTATAAGTTTAACCAATTTCAATGAAAAAAAAACAATTGGATACTTTTAAATATTATAACCTCTTAAAAATAATATATAAATAATGTAATATGATCATCTAATCCCTATCCAATTGAAAATTCATAAAGATGGAACTAGTGATCCACTAGGTACATCAATTACACTCTCAGAGATCCGAATCATGTGGAAGTCCTTTTTAATATTTGTTAAATATAGCCCACCAGCCAAAATCGATCCTACAAAATCACTTCTTATAATCGGCACTTATCCATTTATCTTCAGATTCAAAATGCGGTGGATCAATATATATTTCCTACAAGATATGTCTTTGAGAATAATATGATCAATTTGAAAACTTCCTTCAACCACGTACATTTCTAGATCAAAGCTTTTAATATTACTACACTTAGTTATGATATATCTACTTGTAGATGCATTATAAAATCACGTTGCAGACAGATATAGTACAAAAATAAATGATCGACTGCAGAAATTAAAAGCTATCAACCAGTATTTCTTAGAATAGCACTTGAAACGGATATTAATTTATACTCGAATTCAAAATGAACCATATGAATTCGAGTCGAGCCTCGGTATTATTCTATTTCTTATCAGTCTAGTCATTCAGTTAAGATATGTATATAGTATATATGAAGTTATGGCAGCAAGGTTCAACGAGTGAGAATAAATAGAAGCATTGCACGTTAATCAGTGTCAGATCCTAGAATATTAATAAGAGTTGCTTGTGAAATGGAAAAGGAAACGCGTAGAGAAGTTGTGAGAGGAGCATGTGACGCTTGATAGAGTTTTGAAAGAATGGAAAGTATGGGTAGCAGACGAAGATAAGAACTGGGTCAGTAAGCGTTTATTTATAGCGAGTTTCCTTGGTCTTCAAATTAGGTTCACATGGAGGTCAAACAAAAAGGTTAGCTTGTAGAGTAGGAGAAAACGAAAGAAGATGAAGTAGTATTTATGGAGAATTAATAAGAGGAGAGAGAGGGAGAAAAAACAAAAGGAACGAAAAGAAAGATCTGGGTATAGATAGAGGTGATGGCTTCATTGTTAATTCAAAAGTTGCAGTAAGAAGGGTTTTTGTTGGTTTCCCATAAATGGCCAAAACAGATACAGTAGATGGGAGCTTATCAGATTGTGTACTTTGAAGATATTTCACAACATTAGGCGAGTCAGCAAAGTACAACCATATCGATGTTAAGATCAATTGCCTTAGCTTGGCCCAGAAACTATAACTTGATCATCATCAACTGTATATCTTTTCTTTCTTATGCCAACTCTAATTCGACCTCTCTTTCTTTTGATTTTCCAAAAATAAAAATAGAAAAACTCTTGCTTTTGAGTTTTTTTCTTCGTCAAAACAATAATAGAGGGCCTAGCTATTTAAGGCCTTCAATGAATCTGTAAAAGTTATCAGCTTCAGATACTATGAATTCTTCGGCCAAAAGTCATCCAATTAAGTGCATTCAATTCTCGGCCTTAAGTGACTCCACAACACACCAAATTGGTGCAACTCCTTCCAAGAACTCTGCTGTGACCATGACACGAAAAACCCTACAACCCGATTGCTACCTGAAGACCACGACCGATCCCGTCACCAGAAGACTATATTTCTAAGTGGTTCTATCTCCAATATACAAAGAATACGCATTCTTCATATCATTCTCATGCATGAAACCTAGCTACATCATGTGTCAACCGTCAAACTTTTTTCCCCTTTCATTGTTTGGCCAAATAAAATATAAAAACTGGTATGCAGTAGACTCTAATAGGATCAACGAGCAAGGCTCCAAAACGTCGTGGTAGACTGATATATAAAAGTTACATTATTTTATTAACAACTTACTGAAAACCACAGCACATAATGAACAAAAACGCTTAACATCAAAGCAACTTATATTAGACACTTACTAGTTAATTAAGACTGACTACTATGAACACAAAAAGTTTTTCCAATCCAACTGTTGTTATTTATTTTCAACACATGACATCCTTGAGAAGCTTGTACCTGCGAGTAGTAGGGCGTGGAGAAGGCGTACCGCTCGGATTCTTCCCCTTGTCCGCGCTCTCTTCACGATCTTGTTGCTTGATTTTCTCACCCGAATACTCAGATCGGTTTGAGACGCCCGTTTGATATACGGTACTGGAAGATGATTTCTTGGAAGAGCTGCTATGTCTTGAACTACTTCTTTGTTCACTTTGGCACCAATCACAGACCTCAATTGGCTCAGCGTATTCGCTGTAGTAGTTACTGCAATACCTGAAATCATCAAATTAACACTTTTTAATTACCATAATCAAATCGTGATATGTTTTCAAAATTTTCATGAAATAATACAAGCGAGCAGAAATAACAAGATGAAAACTTTGTTCACTTTAGAATTATTACGGCTTTATGATATGGTGGTGGTGGTTGGTGAGGGGCACGGCGGAGATGGATATATGGGCAGATGGGAATCTACCTATAAGAAAAAGTTCGGTTATGTGTAGCTTTCAGAGAGATGATGATCATATTCATGATGATACAAATAAGAACAAGATCAGTATGTATGTATGTATGTATAATTGTAAGTCATTAAAGTTTTGTAAAATTTTATGTGAATAAATAATGATAAGAGGAAGATGAAGAAGAAGATGAAGATGATGATGAAAATAAAATCCATACGAATGTTGAATGCGGTTGCGGCATTTGTTACAGCGAAAGAGCTTTTCAGGGAAACCAACATCGCCGCACATGCAACAAACAGTTTGAAGATCCACCATTGTCGAAGAGCTAGCAAGCTTGAAATTGCTAAAACCGAAGACAAAAATGAACAAGAAGAGAAACCCAAGAAGCGAGATAACTACGAGAGAGACTCAGACTGAGACAGAGACATTATATATATCATATAAGATTTAATTGAGTCGGTGTACAAATCCCACACATACAAATATTTTTTTATGTATAAAGGAAAAATATATACGCAGGTAGACCACAGGTTGCTTGCAGTCGTTCTCAGTTAGGGGAGAGAGTTGTGAACCTTAAAATTTAGATGAAGAAAATGACAGTTATGTCCTCCTGACCTCAACTAGCTTGATTTTTTTTTCTTACCTGTTCTTCTTTCTTTCTTTTCATTTTTTTATTTTTTTCCTCGTCCTTTTCTGCCTCGCATGTTACTAAAGGTATCCCCACTCTCTACATTGGTGCGTCATTTTCACTTCCTAGTTACTTTCTTTGGATTTTTGCCACAAGACAGAAGCGCAGAATGTCACATCCTTTTATTTGCACGATAATTGACGTACTGCTTTGTATAAATAATGATTCAGGGAGCATACAACAAATCTGGGTTACTTTTTGTTAGGAGAGAGAATGGATTTTTAAGCTTCAAGTAAATGAAAAAAAGAACATTGAGCGGAGTTAGAGGTCAATTTCATCTTAATTGAGTTCCAATAAGATTTAATCCAAGATGTATTTGAATACAAAAAATTTAATTCATAATCGTTTATAAAAAATTTAAAATATTTAATTTGAAATTAATTCATGATTAATAAGCAAGGATGGTTTTGAGTCAATTTAAACATAAATAAATATTAGAAATATAAAAAATTTAATTAAAATCAATTTAAAATCAATAAATAAAAATAAATTTGAATCAAATTAAATGTTATCAGTGGTTTATTCAAGCTTGATAACCGATTCCTGCTCTACGTGGAGGGGAAAGGAATTGCTTAGACTTGCAACGGATGCTTGCGTTCACGCGCATCGTTAGAGGGTGGGTTAGGTAGCTTACATAGAAACTAGAGGAAAACTTTAAAAGAAACAAAAACAGTGATTAATTCTCAATTATACGCGCACTCGCAGAGAGTGGATGGGCTTTTCCTTGGGAATGGTAAAACAGTAACAGTAGATAGGATGGCATTCCGAAAAGATAGGATATACTTGTCATTAAAGGAATTGTTTTGGAGATTTAAGGAATGTCAGCATTTCCAAGCACAGTAGTGTTTACTTACCTTTAAACAAAGTCCGCAGCACTATAATTAAACGTAGAAAGCAGCTCTGGAAAGATCGCACGGTGATCCGTTGCTACCCTACGTATCATCAGACAAAAAATTGTATACCCATCGAGCGGTCGAGATTAAAGAGGATATTCGGCTTTGGTGTTAATAAAACATACAATAGGCAATGAAGCTGATAAGCATCACGTGGGCCAGAGCTCTTTTCATCTACTTTTGGTTTTAGGAATTGAAGTAGGAGAAAGCACAAGGATCGGTTGGTTGAGCCTCCCTCCATTTCCTCGTTGTATAACGTCGTCCCGGATATTATAATTAGTTGTGGTGGAACCATAACTAATTCATAATAATAATTAAGTGGAGGGAGTAATTAAAATAGAATATTACGATAATAATTAGTCAATGAATATAAATAAATTGGTATAATTACAATTTTTTAATTAAAGGTAAAGTAAATAATTAACTCATTTAATTACATATTACACACATATTAAATTTATTTAAATTCAATTTAAAATTTATTTTGAATAAATTTGAAATCGAATTAGAGTAACCTTATCTCAAGTTCTCTTTGGGCTAGTTTGATTTCATCAGGTCATTGAAAAATCGTCTCTGACTTTATTTTCTCCATCAATTTTTTATTTTTTCTATCAAATTTTCATTGAAAATTGACAATGGATTAATCTTTTTTGATAATTTTTTTTTCTCAACCCTGATATGAATTTTTTGAATTCACAATTTAAACTAAAATTAACTTTTTATTTAAATTTAATTCAATTAAAATTTATCTCTACACATGCATATAATATTACTCAATAATATAATGATTCTTTGGAAAAAAACACGAATGTCAACTCCAGTGGGAAATTAGCCATCCATTGTAAAAGCCAAGCACCAAAATGGTCTTCCTAGGTCATGTCCATTTAAAGATTTGAATCATCATTTCAACATGCTCTCAATATTAATATAATATGCCGTCTTCTGTGTCTTTGCTCTTTCCTTTTCGCCTTCCCCATTCATGCTTTGTGGTTAAAGAGCATTTGATTATGGACTTCGGTTGCATCTTTCTGAGTCTTAAAATTAATATTTAAAAGTACTTTTCCAGAAAAATAATAATAATAAAAACATATCTTAATAAACTGTTTCAATGGGGACCTTGTTGAATTCATAACATTATTGATAACACACTCAATGCAACTTGAATCATTACAACTTTAATGTCAGCCAACACGAAACGTGGAAGAAGAATTCGCAGTCATTTCACGTTCAGAGTCCCCAGCGCAGAATCATTGGGAGATTTTTCCCGGAAACTGGTAACAGACGTTGCCTGCATGTCATGTGAATTACCGATAAACTTTGCATGTTGTTAAATAAAAAAAATCCAAAGTTCTACCATGTTTAGCATTAAAACTCGATTTCGACTAGATTTAATCTCAGATAAATCTGAACATAGAGTTATTCAAACTTATTTCATATTATAAATAGTTAATTTAAACTTAAATTTATTTAAACTAATGAGAAATATTTTTAAACGATATCATTAATAAAATAAATAGTATCGGTAATAAATGAAAAGTATCAAACTAAACTTTTAGTTTGAGTTTAATTTAAATTTAATTAAATTAATTCAGTTTGAATATAACCTTAAATTCGATGAAAACTTATAATAAATTTAAATTAAATTAAATTTGAATAAAAGTTAATTCAAATATGAAACAATTAATTTAAAATTGAGTTCAATTCTTCAAATTATATATAAAAAAAAAAAAAGGGTTAAAGAAAAAGAACCTTTAATAAGGTAGTTTTCCACGCAATGACTTCAACTAACACATCAATTTAAACGCGAAAAGCTTAGATGGAATCCACGTCTAGACTAAATCAAGTAGATTGAAGTGGGGGCTGGGTGAGGTCGAGGGAGTTCGATGAGAGGCCCAGGCAGGTTTAAGATGAAAGCCAAGATTTGCTTTTTGGAATTAGGCATGATTGACGAGTAAATAATTAGATTTAAATATTAAACCATATAAAATATAATATAATATAACTATTGGTACGATTACTCAAACTAACACGATTTCCATATCTTTAAGATGTAACTGGCTCTTGTGATTTTTCAAACTCAATGTTGCATATTAGATTCTAGTAGCTCGTGCATAGATTAAAACAAATCACATTCGAATTGATGTAAGTTTTTAAGTTAAAACTAGTTATGATCAAATTTTTTTAAAAAAAGTATTTTTAAATTAAAATTATTTAATCCAAATCAAATTTAAATTATAATAAGATATAATTTAAAGGCGAATAAAATCCCCTATTAATGGCCGTCACTTCAGAAAAAGGCTCTTGGCAAAGGCATGTTCCCAGATGAACAGAAATTTGAAACTACGTCCCTCACTTTTGATCCACACATTTAAATCCAGTTCATTGGAGAGGAGAAATAAATGAATAAGAATTGTATACCTACCCACCTACCATTTTGCTGTGCATTTTTTCGTGGGTTTTAAAAGAGAGGACCAAATCTCAGGGACCCATTTTAGTCTCGTCCACACACTTGCTTCTTTTCTCTCTGCATCAGGAACGCTTCAATCATTTTCATCATCACATCGACTAGATTCGAATATATATTGGCACTGAAAGTCGCAGTAATGACAAGTATTTTAGACCGAGCGTGTGAATTTCCGATTTAAAATAGCAATAAATTAATCACTTATAATAAATAGTGATGTTTTTTAACATACTTTAATTTAGTGTTTAAAAATCTATATCTAATATCATATTTTTAAGTATTTAAAATTTCAGTTTAATAACCCATAACCATATAAGTTTATTACCTTTAGAGTAACTTTCTATTTATAAGATCAAAATATCATGATTATAAGTGTCTAATTAAAGGTGAGTTGAATATTTTTTAATAGTGATAAAAATTGATACTCTATTAATAGAAGATTGTAAGTGTAGGCCAAAGAGACTGTGTGAAATGGTTATAATAATTATTAAAAATTACTCTTTTTATTTTCTAAATAAAATTATTTTGTTTGGATTGTATCATGAATTAATGTGTAAAATGCTATAACAAATTGTTGCAAACAATTTGTAAACTAATCGCCACGTGTTAACTAATTTTAATAAAATAACAAAGATGGATAAACTAAGAATCATCCGGACTTGATAGCTATATGAATCATAGAAATTCAAAACATACATGTGAAATCACGAAATGGGCTGTTTTAATCTAAAAAAAAAATGTAGAGCCTCAAGTGAACCATTCATAAAGCACTAAATATTGTTAATTAATTGAGTTAGAAACTTACAAATTGAGATGAATTCGGACTGGGTTTATTTCAATTTAATTAATTAATAGTTTAATTTCAACTTAATTTATTTGTCGGTCTATTATTTTTATGATATTATTTATCTATTTAATAATATTTTTACTCAATTAACATCTCACAATGATATTATGCATTAATTTGGATGAATTTAAATTTAAATTTGATATTATAAATTTAATCATAATTTAAATTTGTTAAACTTTAAATTTGTTGAACCTATATGAGTTTTGAATTGATATGAAACATATGTTTGCATGTATTGATCATGACAAAAAAGGAGTAAAAGGTTATTTTTGTAGGGTTTACTTGATACACAACTGTGTGTGATTCGGTCGTATGATCGTGTGTGCTATAAGGGCAACATACGATTTAGTTAAGTTATGCAAAACATTCATACATGCAAAAGCGAGGACACACGATCGTGCAATTTTTGAACGCACGATCATGTGTTTGATTTTGAGGACGCACTCTTATATTGGTTCAACTGTGCTTATAACTTTACAAGATTACCTGAACACACGCTCATGTAACAGCAACGCACTCCCATGCTCAATGAAAAATCTTAACCATGTGGTGATCGTGCAGGTATCGTGCGCGAAGTCATGTGGGCTTATGGAGAAACTGAAGCAATAAGGCTTTGAAGAACACGACCACGTGTGTGGAGCACACGCCCGTGCAAGAATCGCGTGATAGAAGAAATTTGACTATTGGAGAGTAAGCTTTCATGTAAGCACAACCATGCAAGAGAAGGACACGACTGTGCACATTCAGAATGCTCCAACGATTCTTAGATCAAGCTTCAACGGCTACAATTTTCATTCATTATAAATTGGAGCTAATTTGAAGATTTAAGGGTTAAAGAATTAGGACTACAACTTCTATAGTTTCATTTTCTATTCTCTTTTCCACTTTTTCTTTCACTAAGCTTATTTGTAAACCTTTTGAGAGAAACCCAGTAAACCAAACTGTTGTATCAACCTTATAAAACAATTTTTGTTTGCATTTTTCATACCCTTTGGTATAATCTCATGAAATTAATGTATAATGTAATTCCTATAAAAACTAAGTTAAGAATGTAATCTTTTGTACATACACTAATATAAGAAGAGAAAATTTTTTATACAAAAACTATTGTATCTTTAGGATTGAAGATAGTAGAAGAAAATATTCAATTGAAGTTACTTAGAATAATGAAAGTAAAGGACATAAAAAAACTCCGAACTACAACAAAAATCGATTGAATATCTCATTCCTTTTCTCTTTTTAATTATTATATTTTATATTGTTTTTTATTGGTTGATTTCTTTGATTATATTACTGAATTTAATTATATATTTGTTTGATTAATTAATTATGATTGAGAAAGTTTCTAAGCTTTTACAAAGCTTTAAAATAACCCGTTCACTTCCCCCTCCTCTCCCTCCTTCTAGGTTATTGTCATTAGTGTATTGAGAATCAATCTTTGTTTAAGCTCGATTCTCCCTTTACAAGTTACGGTTGGCAAGAAATCGTGCATGTGCCATGTTGTGGGCAGTGATAAAACTGAGAAAAGGGCGAAGCAATTTTTTGTCTACGTTAATCACACGCAAATGTTTCTCATAGAAACTGTAGACTTTTCTTTATAACCTTTTTTTTTTTTTAAATAAAGTTTTTAATGTTTACTCCCAGTCCCTAGACAATGGATCATTGGGACCACCAAAGATTTGCAGCAAAATTCCGCAAACGGGATTCTCTACAGTCCCTTCTAATCAGTACCTACTGTTACAGATTTCTCCACCGTCCACGTTTCTCTCGCAGCACCAGACACTGTTCAAACTTAAATTTGATTTTTCGTCCAATGAATTCAATTCCAACTAAGTAATAAACTCATTTTTATAAAACAAATTATATTAAATTGAACATAACTTTTAAAATTGAGTCGATTAAAATCAAATTCAATCCTAAACTAATCTTAAACCATGCTAATTCAAATTCAGTTTAAATTAAATTCAGTACTTATGCTAACATTTGGTTTTGAGGCAATGTTTGATTATGTATGCTATGATTTATTTTTTATCATTGTGATTATATTATTCTGTTTGTTTAAAATTTTCTAATAATATTTTATTATAAAAGTAACATAATATACAAATAATCTTATGATAATTTTTAAAATATCTTTAATATTAATTAAAATGACAAAAAATATGAAAAATATTAATATATTTATTTTTAATTAAAAAGGAAAAATAGCATGAAAAATATTTTTAGAAAATATAAGTTGATGGTAAGATTATAGTTCAAAAAAATTTAATTTTTAATTTGATAACATAAAAAAATTTGATATATTATTAATATATAAAAATACAAACCAAATCATATTTCAATAAAATATATCTTAATATATTATTATTATTAATTAAATATAATATTTATTTATAATATATATATTCTATGATTATTTTTTATTTTTAATAAAAGATTGTTGTAAGCAACGTACTCTGATCAGAAACTTTCAATTGGAATACTGATTATAACCGTTGGATATAAATAACATCCAAATGACCCACCCAAGGAGCCATGCACAAGCATGCAGCACAACTTCATTGCCTTTCTTAAGACACCGAGAGAATAGTTTTCATTACAAATATTAATTAGAGGAAGGACTTAAATTATAGGTAAAGTGCCGCACCAGGACGGTGCTGATGCCTGTTATCAGATTTTCAACTCGAAAATAGGAAAAAAATATTCATCCGATTTAAAGATCGAGAAAAAGCCACGTTCACGTGTGAAGAATAGGTCGAGCAAGCATCATAAAGGAGTTTCGGGTACAAATTTGCACGTCAAAAAAGAAAACTAAAGGTAGATATAAAGCTAATATATATATGTATATAGAGTACGTGCAACTGCTGCTAACCATGATCCCTTCATTCTAATATAAATTTCTCATTCGCTTTGTTGCTGTGGGTATCTATTCTCTATTGTGCATAAATTATAAAATATTAACTTAAATTAGTACAACGTTATAGGAAATACGTGATATCCCTTACTTAATGAATCTGTAGATTTTTAAAATTTTATTTATATTATAATGATTCGATTTTGCTCTCTAAAATTTTTATAAATGATGGTTTTTAATAAATAAAATTATTATGTTAAAGTTTATAATAGATAATTTAATTATTATATTTAATTTTATTAAATTAAAAATTATAATTAATGATGATAACATTATAACCGACAGAAAATGTTCTAAAGAATACCATGTGATACTGGTGCATCCCCTCCTCCATGTATTCTGAATATTTTGGCCAACCTAAGATTGTTACGCGTTTGAAACAATAAATTAATGTTTGGTGTTGGTGATAGTGACGGTGACGGTGAAATGTGTTTTGTTCAGAGGCAGAAGCTTGATTGGTACGAAGCAATTAAAATGATTGTGAAAAGAAGAGATAATAATGTAAAGAGCACATGGTATTGCAGTGTTGAGATAAAACGAAGCAGAATGATGAATATGTGAATCTGAATTTGTCCACATTGCGTAATAGAAAATATATATGAACATGGAGCACTGTATTGGAGTTGGAACTTGCCTGTCGACATTACGTAACTTGACGCCAAATTCTAAAATGAAAAACATGTAGTGATCGTGCCGGATTTCCTTCGTCTGCATTCTTCATCTGCATTTCTGTCAAGTCGAACAACTCATCAATCAACTCATCAATTCACTCATGGGGGTCTTTCGATTTGGAAGGTTGAGATGAATTCTGACCCAACACAAAATCCATAAAAGACATTTTCCACTTTCACCCTCAATTTTTTAATGGAGAAAAAAAAAAGTATGTATGAATAATGAATTTTAAGTTGATTAATAAGGATATATTATTGTATGATGTGTCTCATTCATAATTAATTTTGTTTAACATCTGTCCACCTGCCCCACAATTAAGGTTTATTATTTTTTTAACAAAAAAAGTCATTTGAGTTTAACCGTTTCTAATTAATGATCGATTTCATAATTATTATATAAAATAAATTAAAATTTTGATTTTGATATATCTTTAATAAGTTTTAAAATTACGTGTTTCTATCTTGGTCACTCAAACCATTCACTATTTCTTTTTAATTATAAACTCTTATTTAGGTCCTATCATGCTCTAATTGGATATATATCAATTATATTAAATAAATGAAAACCAAAATTTAGTGACTAACCACAAATTTCTACAAATCAATAGTTTCATCTTAATACCTCTATAATGAATTCAGATATATATTGAGTGACTTGATTTTTGGCACTTAATTTGCCCATTAGGGGCCACCCACTGACTTTCTTTCTTCTTCACATTACCATGAATATGAACATGATGTGTCCACAAGCCCAAGCAGGCAGGCAGGCTTTTTGCATTTGCAAATTTTACGGGATTTTATTCCGTACAACAACTCCTTTGGTACATCCGATACCATTATATTATAAAATTATGGAGACCAGAAAATTGTACAAGTTGTAATAGTATTTTGATTATTGATGTGGCCTAACATTCATACCCAACATCTAAATTGACCCAAGCACACTTTTTTGTACATTTGGGCCCATGACCCGCATTACACGTGAATCGTTCACACTGGTGGGTCTCGGTGGATTCAGCCTTACTCAAAGCTAGGGTCCGGCCTAGACTCAACGTAGAATTTTCAACTGCAACAAAACAATTTTCCAGCGGCAATCCCTACTGAGCTACGTATTCAATCATTTGATAGTGTAAATTTACTGTTGGTGTAGAATTTTTCCGTACCAACAAGAAGTATATCCAATTTGGATGAACTTTGTAAATGAATATGAAAAAACACTGTAAAAAAAATAGTAATTTTTTAACGTAATTTAATTAAGAAGTCCAAAAACTAGCGTTCATGATATTGTTATTATCAAAGTAATGAAAGATTATAAAGTTTTAATCATGCGAAATTATCACTGTGTATACATCTCGGCTAAAGTTAGTATATTTGTCCACGTTTGTCAAGAATGAGACTGTGAGAGTCACACCTGTGAGTTTATTAGAAGAGGTTTGTCAGCATGGGCAGGCTGGTGAGGCAAGTAAGGCAGAGGAGTACACTCCAGGCTTTAATGTAGTATTGGATTTATATCAGTTTCAGAAAGCTGGTTTTAGCTTTACGAATACACTGCAGACCAGAACCACAAGCTGCATGTGCTTGGGGTAGCAGACAATGCCAATCACAAAGCATCTATAAAAAGCTGACAAATTGAGTGGAAAACAACCCTCCAACAAGCACTGATATTTGCTCATTTATACCAAACCAATGGTTTTCCTCGAAGCAGGCTCTGCACGCAGATGCCCACCTGGCCTGCTGCTCCAACACCGCTGTAACTTTTTCTTTTTATTGCCAGTTAAAAGATAGAATTGAAGAAGCAGAGGCAAAAAGTGTAATCTATGTCTAAAGGTTTACAAGTAACGTGGGTCTCCGACCAGTTAACCATAACAAAGTGTCCAATCGAAACATTAGCACCATTTACCGCATCACAGAAGGTCCGAAGTGGCTCGAAGAATCAAGTTTAGCTGAAGCTTTTAACTCCGTAACTTAGAACGAAATCAATTTGTGATATTCTTTATTTCTCAAACAATATTTATATATTAGCTTTACCGAATTCAAATTGGAATAGAATATAAAGGATTTGATCTGAGTACAAATAAATTAGAAACTTAATTCAAATCGAATCAATCCCTAATTGGAAAACTAGTTTAAAGCCACCCACATTTATATTTCATTTGTCATCTTAATCCAAATTCAAATATTTGATCCCAATTGTTTAATGAAAATACAAATGACGGAACATCTTGCTCATGATTATTCTTGAATTTGATTTTAGCTACTTGATCAGAGTTTGAATAAATCTGAACTTAAAAAGAATAGAAAACAAAGCACTATCATTCGCCAGAACTTAAAAAGGTCAAAGTGGGAGAAATTATGGGTTATGGGCCTTTCTACCTACAATTATTATGCATGAGAAGACAGAATAGCAGAACAATTATCTCAATTTGATGATTATTTGGTCGAGAAAATGAGTTTCATTGTTATCCAATGGAAGGACGCTTCAATGAGAAGTGAAAAACATTGTGTGGGCAACATGAGAGCGACAGTCAGATCAACAGTGTAAAGAGATGGTAAATACTTTGATGAAGAAAATGACCTCTTTTTGGACCTAAGTCTCTCGTTTTGGGCGTAGCAGTTGAAAACATAATACTGGTATTGATAATTTTGACCGGTCCATGTATTCCAGGGCAGCAGCCTTTTATTTTAGGTGCACGTCTTAATTAGATTTGAATATGAATTAACTCATCCTAAATGATATTATTGGAGGAGATTCAGGCCTTGGCTCTTGTTCCCTCTGACACCACACTCTTTCCAATTGTAAGGAGCTCCTCCAGCTGACTAAAATCATTAGGCAAAATACGGCCAACGGACTTAGTCCCACCCATAGTTTGATATTTGACCAAACCTCACTTTAATATGGTAAAATCTCAAATCTGATTCTTTAACTAAATTTTAACTAATTTTTAATAATAAAATAAATAAAATATATGTTAAAAAATAAAAATTTATAATAAAATTATAAAATAAATTTTAAATATATATATTTTTTAAATATTTAAAATCTTTTTTAAAAAAAATTGAAAATATATTTAAAAAATAAAAAAATGAAAGCAATCACTACCATGGATACTGACAGTTATGGTTGTCGATAATAGAACCAGGTGACCGTTTTTTATCACCTGATTCTAGAGAAAGTTTGGCCTCCCTATTCGGTGGAGACAGTTAAATTTGATCGTCTCCAAATTGTGTGGAGGTAGCCAGATCTGACTATCTCTACCAGAAACAATGACTAGAATTGGTCGGTGAAACTAAGATCAACCCTTATTGACTGTTTCTAGATTTTTTTTTTTTAATGGAGGTGGTAAGATCTAACCACTTCTGCCAAAACAAGAGACTACTAGATCTGGTAGTCTCCATCAAATTGAGAGGTCAGATTTGGTCTCTCTTGAAAGTAAGTGATAAAAAACAATCACCTGATATTATTATCGAGGGTTACCGATATCAATAAAAGTGGTTATTTTTATTTTTAAATTTAAATATATTTTTAAATTTTATATTTATATAAAATTTATTTTAATTATTTTATAAAATTATAATATTAAAATGTCAATAATACTCTTGATTTGTTACTGTTTACGATTAGATTTAAAGTTGAATTTGGCTAGTAAATGAGATTTTGGGTTTTTCAATCTTTAAAGGTGGGATTTCGGTTGAGTACCAAACTATGGGTGGGAAAAGCTTTGGCTGCAAAATAAATGATGAAATGGAGTGGATTATTAACTTGATGAAGTCTATATCAACATCGATCATAATCCAGTCAATGATAAGAATCTGAACATGGCAAAAAGTTGAGTTGAGCTGCAAGAGGAAAAAGATGAAACCTAAATTGTGATTTGTGCAGGATGAAAAAGAGGCAGTCAGAACTGTTGTTGCCATCAGAAACAGGATCAAAATTTCCTTACTTGACTGGAGATTATTGGTTTCAACTTTGAGGCCTTCTCTGTTCAAGCACAAGCAACACGATCCACAACTAAATAGTCTTCCCTGATGTCTTCACCGCTCTAATTTCATCAGGCCTAAGGTTGTATCTTCACCGTGCTAACTCAATTTCTAAAATTATTTTGATAAAACAAAAATAAAAAAAATTCATTTGTTTTTAAAATCAGTCAAACTTAAGTTAAAAAAATTGATCTTGTTCAACACATGAATCAATATAATTTGATTTGAATCATGTCAAATAATTACATTAAAATATAATTTGTTCATGTCATTTTACAATTTGAAGAAATAATACAATATTTTATTTTTATGGTTTGTAAATATCCTTATTATCCAAATTATCTTATGAAATATACATGTTAATAAACCAAAATAATTATATTAGTGTTTTTAACTAAAAAACTGTTAATTTTTTTTTAACGTTCTCCGAAATCAATTAATGATATGACATCTTTGAAAAAAATATTTATGTATATATATAAATATAAAATTTGTAATAAAAAAAAAAAACCCAAAAATATGATTCTTAAAAATTGATTCCTTAATTATTAAAAAAAATTAGGGTTGTGTACCTTAAATTTTAAAACTGCTGTTAAATCTATTAAAAATATTCTTTTAATACGCTGTCGTATTAATGAAACCCTCGAAGCCGCTTAAGGCCCAGGCTTCTCTTGAAACATTCCAGATACGTTTCGTAATTTCTGATTTTTAGTTCCACTGTAACCAAGCTGCTCTAGTCTCCACTTACAGATCTGATCTAGGGTTTGCTTTTGCTCTCTCGGAAACTAGAAATGGCAATTTCTTCACAAACGCCCGATATTTTAGGCGAACGCCAAACCGGCCAAGACGTTCGTACACAGAACGGTAATCGTTTTTCCCTCTTTGTGTTTGTCTTTCTTCTTTTTGTAGAAGTTCCCGCTTGCTTAATTATTTCGTTTGAAATTTTTCACTGTAGTTTGATTGTTTATGTTGTTGGTGTGAGTGCAGTGGTGGCGTGTCAAGCGGTCGCCAACATTGTTAAATCCTCGCTTGGTCCTGTTGGACTCGATAAGGTATTAACATTGTTATCTCTTTCTCATACTCCTGTGTATTACTTGTATGGAGGATGTTGCTTTTTGTTCTTTCTTTTCTCTTTACTGTTTGTTGACAGTAGTATATTTTTTGAAAAGTTTGATGAGTATTTTACATGAGATTATTCTGGCTACTTTGTTCCTCTAATTTGCATATTACTATCTTGAATCATGTACTAATTGCAATCCAAACAGTTTTGAATTCCCGATATATTATATATGGGTATATGTATTTAAGTTGCTTTTTGGCTGTAAAAATTTCCCATCAATAATCGTGTTATAGGTTTATATTGGACTTGCCCTTTCCTTGTGTGATAGATTGTATCCTGGGCGTCATTTTTTTTATGTTGATTTATTGCAGATGCTTGTTGATGATATTGGTGATGTAACCATAACTAATGATGGTGCTACGATTCTGAAGATGTTAGAAGTTGAGCACCCAGCTGCCAAGGTAGATATTCACATTTTGTTCATGTTATGTCTTTATGGCTGTGTGTGCATGTCTCTATGGCTTGCTCTTTTTGCAACTCCCACATGTTTGAAGTTTCTTTTCTGTGGTCATAGGTACTTGTAGAGTTGGCTGAGCTTCAGGACCGAGAAGTTGGAGATGGAACAACATCAGTGGTTATTGTGGCTGCAGAATTACTGAAGGTAACTTGTTTTCTTTATTGGATATATGTTTAAGATTCTCCACTTCTTCATATGGATTAGTAGCAATTTTTCTGATATGGGATGTACTAAGACTTGTCTATCTATAATCTGATCTTAATTTCTACAGAGAGCTAATGATCTAGTGAGGAATAAGATTCACCCTACATCTATTATCAGTGGTTACAGAGTGAGTACCTCTTTTCTTTCATTTCTTGCTGTTTATTCTGCATAGATTATTGCATTTGTGCTTATTATTTTCATTGTCAACAGCTTGCAATGAGAGAAGCTTGCAAATATGTTGAAGAAAAATTAGCAGTGAAGGTAAGGCTCTGCTAGTGGTCTTTATTTTATTTTTTTTAAAATATCACTATGATCCAAGGATTACCTTGGTACCATTTGCCCATGGTATATTGTGTAACATTGCTGTGTTGTAATACTTGTATAATACCTAAGTCTGAGGTTAATAGTCCCTAAGTTACACTCCACAAATACCATAAAGGGTTCGATTTATGGCTCATTTCTTGGTCTATCTTGTGTGTGGCAATGCTATGATTAAATTTCCAATTTAATGGTGTTCTTATGTTTATCTTTATCTTTTTTTTTTTTTTTAGGTGGAGAAGTTGGGAAAAGATTCTTTAGTGAATTGTGCTAAGACAAGCATGTCCTCCAAATTGATTGGCAGTGATAGTGACTTCTTTGCCAATTTGGTATGTGTTTGACCCAACAGTTCTGTTCATTGAAATCCTTTTCTTCCATATATAACTACTCAATAAAAATTTTCTCAGTCATTAAATGCTCAATCTGTTCACTGACTTTATTAGTAGCAATATTGATCTGTATTTTTGAATATATTACAGTTAATGTTGTTCCATATATCTCAGTTGAGGAGATCTTTTGTCTTAAAAAAGTGTCTTGAGTGAGAACATAGTCCTTACCGGCGAGCGTGATTGATTTATACCTTATCTGTTTAGGTTGTTGATGCAGTACAAGCAGTGAAGATGACTAATGCACGAGGGGAAGTTAAATATCCAATCAAGGTTGGTATTTGCACATTTTTTATTGGTCACGGAAATTCTTGTATGTGGTCCTATAATGAGATGAAAGGATTTCATATTTTCTCTCTGTATCCTGGAGTTTTGTTTGACCCATATTGAAATAACAATTTAGTAGAATATACTTTGTTATTCTTCTAATGGAAAAGTTATAATGCCATGGCTGAACTTCTCATATTGCAGGGAATCAATATTTTGAAAGCTCATGGAAAAAGTGCAAGAGATAGCTACTTGTTGAATGGGTATGCATTGAATACCGGTCGTGCAGCCCAAGGAATGCCACTCAGAGTTGCTCCTGCAAGGATTGCTTGCCTTGACTTTAACCTTCAGAAGACAAAACTGCAGTTGGGTGTGCAAGTCTTAGTCACTGATCCCAGGGAGCTTGAGAAAATTCGTCAAAGGTGATCAATTGAACCTTCATTTATTATTTAGTCTTAAATTTGTTCATACACCATATAAGTAGAACATAATACTATTGTCTATATGTATTATTCATGTTAATGCCCATATATTTGCTAACTTAGTTACTGATTATACTAATTTCTTCACAGAGAAGCTGATATGACGAAGGAACGTATTGAGAAACTTCTAAAAGCTGGTGCCAATGTTGTTTTGACAACAAAAGGAATTGATGATATGGCACTGAAGGCAAGCTTCTTTTTTTCCAAGAAACTTTTTAGTTATGCCAATCTAATGTCTGTGTTAATTTGTGTATAGCATTTTTAGTGTGCATAGGAAACTCTCTATGTAGATTGTGGTTTACTTTGTGTACCCTGCTAGATATATATTATGCCTGTGTGGTTCTGTTATCTGATTAATTCTGGATTTATATTGTTAATTCAGTACTTTGTGGAAGCTGGTGCTATTGCTGTTAGGCGTGTTCGAAAGGAGGATATGCGCCACATTGCCAAGGCAACTGGTGCAACCATGGTATTTCTTCTTTTGTCATTTTGTATATGAATGAAGGATTATAGTTTAAGCTACATATGATATGATTTTGTTATTACTTCTTTCCAAAGCCATAGATTTTAGTTATAATTTTGTGGAAAAGAGCCAAAAGTGCAGTTCCACCTAAAAAAGTGAATAACTTAACATTACCATGAGGTCTTTGGTTATCAGATTATGTTGTTAATTTTATCTTCTCATTTTGTATTCAGGTTTCAACATTTGCTGATATGGAAGGTGAAGAAACATTTGATTCCTCACTTCTTGGATCTGCTGAAGAAGTGGTAGAGGAGCGAGTTGCCGATGATGATGTGATTATGATTAAAGGGACTAAAACTACAAGTGCGGTAAGTGATGTACTTCCAATTGAAAGTTAATTTAAAATAATAATTTTATACACTGCTTTACTTCATGTTTTTGAACATGACCTTGCTAGTCTTTGAGTTTGATACTAATATTCTATTTTTGGTGTGAGAGTTAAGCTAGCTAATTTCAATTCCATCTCACTGCTTTTATCAATAAATTACCTGTGACAAGCATATTTCCTCTGTACTTTAATCCATGCACAACTGGAAGCAATATTTATTAAATTTGAAGTTTATTTAAATAGCAAAACTTAACTTTTTGTCATCGGTTATATACTTGTTCTCTGATTCTGCTAGAATTATTCTTCTCAAGGTCTCATTGATACTTCGAGGAGCAAATGACTATATGCTTGATGAGATGGATAGAGCTCTACATGATGCTTTAAGTACAGTCAAGAGGACCCTCGAGTCAAATACGGTAAACTTCTACCTTGTGGCTTGTATTCTTTCTCTTTTTTTATGATTTTGCCATTGGTACATTCAAGTAAATTTTGGAATGTTATTATTTCCTGACCTTAAAAATGTCAGATTATGGTTAAGATAATATCTTCTGGTCTTTAATATCTGGTCCTATGGAAATATATTCACTCATTCTATAGTGTGAACATCATCAGTTTATACCAGCAAATCACTACAAATTCATTTATTTTTGTATGGCTCCGATTTGGGATATGAATGCTGTATTCGTGGTGCTGTTTCAGAATTTCATATAAAATGACACAAGGAACTGGGAGTTGTTAGTTTAATTTATGTGTGTTCATGTGTATAATACAGGTTGTAGCAGGTGGAGGAGCAGTTGAAGCTGCGTTGTCTGTGTATTTGGAGTATCTTGCTACAACCCTAGGATCTCGAGAGCAGTTAGCAATCGCTGAGTTCGCTGAATCTTTATTGATTATACCAAAGGTCTGGTTTTTATTTAGAGTTTTAATTAATTAACAGTTAATCTCATTGGCGGAATTACATTTTAGACACTAGTTGACTTTTGTCCAAATAGGTTCTTGCTGTGAATGCTGCCAAGGATGCAACTGAATTAGTTGCAAAACTACGGGCATACCACCACACTGCACAAACTAAGGCTGATAAGAAACATTTCTCAAGGTATTATTATATTTTGAAATATGGTTTGTACTAAGAATTTCATCAATGACTATTTTACTCATTTTGATTATGTATTTAAATTGGCTTTCCCAAACTGTGATGTAGCATGGGCCTAGACCTTTCAAAGGGCACCATCCGTAACAACTTGGAAGCAGGAGTTATTGAACCTGCAATGAGCAAAGTGAAGATTATTCAGGTAAAAGTCATGACACATAAAGAAGCAGATTAATATAGGCTTAAGTTAGGTTTTACATGGCTCCCTAATTTTCATTGTTAATTCATTTGATTAACAGTTCGCAACTGAAGCAGCCATAACCATTCTTCGAATTGATGATATGATCAAGCTTGTCAAAGATGAAAGTCAAAACGAGGGGTAGATTAGTTTGCTTTGATTTCTACAGCAATCTTTTTTGATACTTAGGAACAAGAGGGTGGTGGGTTGTCAATGATTAGAATTGAGGAGGGCTTTCTGGTTTTCTGTTGATGCCCCAATTGAATTAAAACTGGAGACAGGTATTGTTCTGTTTGCAGTGTTTGTTTGTTTGTTTGTTTGTTCACTTGTTTAGAACAGGAAGAAGCTCCCAAAATCGTTTTATTTAGTTAAGTGTAAAAAATTCTGGATGCTTTGATCTATTTTCATAGACAAATGAACAGAGGTCAATTCTATTTTGTAGTTTAGAAAACGTGCATGATTTCAGGGGCAGAAAATCCAGAGTAGGGGTGGTTATCAGTTTGAACTTGATTTGAATTTAGAGCAGTGTGGTTATCAGTTCGAACTCGATTTGAATCTAGAACAGTTTGAGTTCAGTTTGTAAATCGGTAAACAGTAGCATTGGACAATAATTAGTTGAGAAGAAAAAAAGCCAATGGCAGGCTGTTGGTGTAGATCTGGAGTTGAGCTTTTGTCAAGTTACTCTCCTTCAGTTTGAGTTTAGCTTGTTTAAGCCAAAAACTGAGTCATTGGGTTCAAATCCACCCTAAAAGCTAAGCAACTATCTTTGACTCACTCTGAAAAAATTAAGCAGGCTGTACAGTACCTTCTTTTGTTTTGTATGTCATCGAATTTAAAGGTATAATTCTTTGCACTGAACTGTGGCCGTCATCTAGGGGCATTTTTGTGCTCTAAGACGAAAAATTACTTAACTGCACATCAATTGCAATTTCCCCCAACATAAATGGGCTCCTCAAGAAATTTCTTTCTAGCATAAGCACTTCACTTAAGATCAACTAAGGTGATGTATGATTGGGTTATTTTAAAGTAAGAAAAACAAATAAACAATCATATCACCAAGTCATCGAGGTGATTCAGTAATTCCCCTTGTTCTGTGAGTCACCATTTCTCGTTCTTTTATATAGGAGAATGATCTCAAATAAGAAATCCCTCATGCTTTCTTTTCCCGAGAAAATTTCCGAAAAAGTTGTTAATGGATAGCATTTATAAGCCTTTTTCTTGAAGTGTCCCCACGATCTCTGAATATACGCAAAGATGTAAGCAATTTAGTATATTAAGTGCGCAACGTGCATCAACAATCCGTTGTAGTCTAGTCGGTTAGGATATTCGGCTCTCACCCGAAAGACCCGGGTTCGATTCCCGGCAACGGAAGCTTTTTGTTATTATTTTTTTTTTTGTAATAGTTACTAATTCCGTGAAATGTTGGTTTCTTAGTACTCTTGTGTTTCTTTTGCCCGGAGAAAACGATGACGTTTAGTTGATGTTTATTTTGTGTTTTTTTTTTTCATCTGCTTTTGATATTTCTTTTTTTTTTCTATTCTTCCAGTTTGATGTTTCGGCATGGTTGATATAACTTGGTTAAATTCAAATCAACTCAAATTTAATTTATTTGATTGAAACTCAAATTTTAACTCGAATAATTTGAATTGGAGCCTGTCATTTACTTAAATTCTGAGTGGAATTCCTCCTCAATTAACTCATAATTGTGACTTCCAGTAGCAACCAACAAATAAGTTTTGTTTCATCTTGTAACCTCTAATATCAGCCTTGAATAGATTTTCTTTTTTTTTTTCTTGAAGCCATGAAACATGAAAACAACGGTCAAATCCACCATCACTAATGCAGTTTGTCAGGGATTGACTAAATATTTGCTACTGTAAAACATCTTCTTCCTCCCAATCGGGTTATAGCCATTCTTCTACCATATCAAACCCATGATAATACACATAAAATTATTAACTATTACATTAAGTAGTTTTTATGTAATTCTAACTTTCATTGATATAAATACTAATTCATTAAGAATGACAGACTTAGATAATTGATAACACACCCAATTATATTTTAAACTAAATACACTATAATTATTGCATTATTGTAATATGCTTAGTGCTCGCCCTTCAATCCCAATATTATTTAGATAAAATAATATCATGGACGTAATTTACTGAAAATTTTAATTTATCTTTTAAAAAAAAAATAAATTTGTCCTACCATAATTTTGCATTCATATCTAGATATGAGAGGTGGGTTGGACTGATAAACAACACCCTTTAAGCATCTATTTTTGGCATGCCCGTAGAGAGCAAAACCCTGAGCCGTCCCCAAAAATTAATAAAAAATTAAAGGAACATTTAAAGATTAAAAAGATTATTAAATCAACCCACTAAAACACAGACCGCTTCGATAAAGAGCCACAAAAGCAGAGTCTAAAGGGCCTTAGGTTATCCTTTGCATCTTTCTCATGCTATCGGATCTTGACACAACTTAAACTGCAGACAAGACAGGCCATACCAGTTTCGATACAACCCACTCCCGTGTTCGGATCCACCCAATGAATATTGTGCTTCCTGCCTGTGGAAACTTGTTCGCCAAGAGAAACTATTTTCCAACACAATTTGCTCCTACGTGGCATTAACCATGTTGGCTTATTGCTTCGGAAAATAAAACAAAGTCCAAAACCTGCATAATCTTGATCATATATTATGTGCGAAGCAAATCAGGACCCATGAACTATGAGTCTCTGATTTTCTAGTTAACCGGGACACTGGTTGACGAATAATAAGGTGACACGTAAGGACATGTAATTTAAGCTGGCGTGTATTGAGAAACATATTTATATTCCCTTTTGTCTCGGATCCTCGACGCTGTCCATGTGCTGAAGGTATACGCTTATTATATTCCCATGCAAGTTGGGCCCCACGACCCATGTCCACCGACAAGGCCCATTTATTTATTCATATATTTATTACTGCACATTTCGTTGACTTCTGAGTTCTAACCCTTATTTGTTGTTTCCTAATTCCAACCCTAACCCAAATCATTATTTCAATTCTGGTTAACCCATAATAAGCTTCCGATCATTATTGGATTTTAGCTATTCAAATCAAATTGAAAATAAATAAATTGAGTTTAAATTAAGAATTAGATTTATTTTTATAATTGATTAAAATGGAGTCGAGTTCAACATATGAGTTTTAATTTGTTCAAATCAAAATTAAATTATTTTTTAATAAAATTTGGATATAAAGATATTAATATGGAGTTAGCTCTGAAATTAATTCAAATAAATGTCAACTTAACATATTTCAAACTCCGCCTAAACAGAATATTGTCCTAACTTGGATTATAATATATATATTATTAAGAGTAAACACATCATAATTTATAAGCACATGACTAACCACGTGCCATCGGTGCATCGGGATCAACATATCCTGCATGTCACGTGATACCAGATCTCCCCCACCAATGCAAAGACCTCCCGAATATAATTATTTGTTTTTTAATTAACAATTTAATCTTACTTAAAGGATTCCACGTCGAGTTGAAAAATGTAAAACATAGCTCGTTTAGGCTTCAACATTCCAAATCCACGTTAAACTGAGTTGTTTGAGCGGATGAAATTCCAGACTGGCAGCAGTTAAGACCTTTTAAAAGAAAAAAGGTCAAATCAAACTCTTTAAAAAAAGGAATCCATCAATCAATGAAGTTAAGGTACGGTGGCTCTGAGGAGAAAGGTTCAGTGCACCGTACAAGCAGTACTCTTGTCACTCAATTATATCCGTCTTCCTTCCTTCTTTCTATTCGCCCACTTACGCCTGCCCCTTCTCACATTCACATACGCATACGCTATGCCAGCTATATCCAGTTGTCTGTGGCCAAAGGACTTGTTCCCACCCATAGTTTGAGGCAGAGCATGCCACCCCCAAGGTTTTAAAAACTCAATCTCTCACCCTTAGAAATATTTTTTATAATTTTTATACTAAAATAACTAAAATATCTTTTTAAAAATAAAAAATTTATAATAAAATTCTAAAATAATTTTTTAAATAAAATTTTTATTTATATTTTTTAAAAAATAATTTTTAAATAATCAGCGGTAATAATTGCTTTAAAATTTTTAATATTTTATATTTATAAAAATTTATTTTATTATTTTTAAATTTTAATCTTAACCTAATAAAAAAGCCGTTGAACTATTATTGTTTATTAATATATTTAATATTAAATTTGATTAGAGGGTGAGAAATTAGATTTTTAAAACTTTAAGGGTGGCACACCCCCACCTCAAACTATACGTGGGAATAAGTCCTTTGGCCGTTGTCCGTTTGCTTGCAACCTTTTTCTTCATAATTAAAATGTAAGTACTCAAAATAGATTCGGTAGAGGGTACACTTTAGTGTACTCCATTACTATTTATTATTTTATTTTACATAGATAATAACACAATATTAATTTAGGTTCTTGCCCATTTTATAATATTTTATAAAATAAAAATTAGGAAAAATATATAACTGAGTAAAATTATGTGACGCTTATACTCCAGTTTTAAAATACAAATTGTTCCTTTAATCCCCAATTTGATTTGCTTTTTGCAGCGATCAATGAAAAGAAAATAACGTTTCATTGATAACATTTGTTTTCTTGTAAAGATGGTATGGCAATAACATCTGGCAGGACAGATCTGTAATTTCATTGACATAGAATAAGCATGGGTGTGTGTGCGGGGGACGCCGAAGACAGCACTTCTCGGGGACGGATAAGAGTCGTTTCTTTTCTTCCTATAGATACTGTAATTTTATTAAAAATAAAACTTGTTAATTTATCTATACAATTTTCTAAATAAAAAACAACCGCATTGTCATATTATGGCCTCAGTATATTTAAACAATTTTCATCCATTAATTTTGATTCAATTCCATTATCTATTTCAGTTTTTTAGTATATATTCAGTCTTAAATTTAACATTAAAAAATATTTTATTGATAAATAACTATATATTTGTAAAAATCATAATAACATCGCTATTAATATGACATTAAAATGCGATTTTCAAATAATTGGGAGAAGGATAAAAATTGGAACAAATTTGATTAAATTGAAGCACCAACAAAACATAACACATTCAACTCATTCAAACCCAAACAACATTTAACTTAAAATTAATTGAATTAAAAAGAAATAGTTCAAAATTTGATAAATAAAATTCATTTATCAAAACAAATTCAACCTTGAGATCCTTGAATCCGTTTGTTCATTTATAAAAATTAATACAATCTTGAGCTTCCGGACGAGGAGCCACTTGTCTGTGAGATGCCGGAAATCGTCCATGGATTTGGCCTAATTAATAATTTTACTAAATTGATTTACAGCGAAGAGAGAGAAATAAGCGAGTGTGTCTGTGTCTCTCATTACTGCGTCGTCACTCCCTGCACGTTCCTCTGCCCCCTCTGCCATCAATATATCAATCCCCACCTTAATCATAAACGCCCCTCTGTCTCTCTCTCTCTCTCTCTCCCTCTGAGCTGAGAGAGCTACTGGCAAGCAATAAAAACCTCCATAGCTACTTTTCCACAATATTCAACTATGGATGTCTACGGATTCTCTACCACCACCACGCAAGACCCATTTCGCATTGACGACCTTCTTGATTTCTCTAACGACGAAATCTTCTCCGCTTGTTCCTCTTCCACCGCCGCCCCAACTCACTCAGCCACCACCACAGACACCATCCAATTCCAACTCCCTCCCTCTCAAAACCTCGCGATTCAATGTTTTAATCCGTCTCTTTCCACCGCAGACTTCACCGACGATCTCTGTGTTCCTGTATGTTCTTTTGCATTTTTATCTTCTTTTTTTTTTTCGTTTTTTCCATGCTTTTGTAATGTGTTGTTTTTAATTTTGCTGTTTTCAAATTTTTAGAGTGATGACGTGGCTGAGTTGGAATGGTTATCACGATTCGTTGACGATTCCTTCACGGATTTTCCTAAAAACTCGATTGCCGGAACACTGAAAGTCCAATCGGACACGTCAATGGCAGGTAGTGGACGAGGGAAACGCTCAAAAGCAACGAATTCAACTACATCGTCTAACACAACTACGTGGACCTGGACTTCTGAAACTGGGAATTCGAAACCGAAGAGAGAGAGTCACCACCACCAATCGTCGCTGAGTCCTGATGGACGTGTGAGGAGGTGCACGCACTGTCAATCGGAGAAGACACCGCAGTGGCGAACCGGTCCGCTGGGACCCAAGACGCTTTGTAACGCATGTGGTGTACGGTACAAGTCGGGTAGACTTGTGCCGGAGTACCGGCCCGCGGCCAGTCCGACATTTGTGCTGACTCAGCATTCCAACTCGCACCGTAAGGTGTTGGAGCTTCGGAAGCAGAAGGAGATGTTGAGGCAGCAGCAGCAGCAACAGCAAGGACAGTCACCGTCACAAATGTTTCGTCAACAGCGTGATTTTGAAGTATGCTGAGGTGTCATAATCGGATTGTTTTCTAACAATTATCATGTGAACGGGAAAATTACTGGTCCGGTTATGTTATCAAAATTCTCAACATTGTTAATTTGTCGGTGTTATTGGTTTTGGTTATTTTAAAATCTGTCTCAATCGATTAAAAAAAGGGACTTGATTTAAAATTTCAACCACATAATGCGCCTAATCAAGGTCAGGTCAAAGAGAGTGGAGCCTCTCATAGGACTTTTAATACTTGAGTCTAGCTGTGAGTTTACCGAACTTCGCAACAGTAAGTTTTAGTTGAGTAAGACTCAGAGTTGGGGCATTTACGGTTTTTAGCAAGAACAATGCTTTTTTAAACTAAAATCAGGTCACGTTAATGTGATATAATATTACCGCTCTAACCATACTTGTGCCTTTTTATACCTTCCAATTTAAGTAAATGTTGCTGTTGCCGGGGTTACGTGACCCGGACCGGATTTACCACCGTTGATCCGGTCTGGATTTTAAAACAGTGAGTGAGGAAGAGAAATGAGGAAAGTGTGACCTTCCACGTGATCAAGCTTACCGAATATTCTTAATCTTTAATTCACTCTTAATGGCCTTCCCTTTCCCACTTCACATGGAAACCGAGGGAAGGCTACCCACAAGCTTATTTAGTGTGAAGTACTAAATTGAAGAAGCAGTGGAGGAGGAATTATAATATGTTTCTGTCATTGGTAGGATCGGATCAGATCGGATGGTTGTAATTAACCTGCGAAGTAGGGAAGAGTGAGATCACTTGATTTGAGTGGAAGGGAGAAAAAATTTGATGATGATCACGTGATGATGTTGATCAGAACCTAGGCTTTATTGTTTACGCACGAAGCATGTGATTAAGATCGATATCCTTTTAATTTAACCCACAGATTCCCGCAGAATAATCAGCAAAATCTGATGTCAAAACACTAAAATACAACGAGACAGTGTAGTGTTGGCTTTAGCTATATCATACCTCCGTAAGCCTGCCACAGTTCCACATGAAACAGAAAAACCCACAAACTCATTCAACTCAAATTTGGACTCAAAATGGTTCAAATGTTAAACAATCTACCTCAAACAAATCAACCTTCGAAACTTTAAATTTTCGGTAGCACAAGTAAGCCCCATTGTCAAATTTTATAAGCTGAACAACATAAAAATTTATCTGCAAAAGAAAATTCAGTGGCAGGAAAAATATGATAAGAAGGCCATCCTTCATCTAAAATCATGTACCTGAGCTTTGTCCCTCAAGAAACAAAGCCATCTTCTGCTACTGATGCTACTCTCTGAAACCAGAAATGGAAAATCATGAATTGCATTCAAGAGAAGAAATGCTTGGTAGTTGGGACCAAATGAACAATTATATGGTTCTAGGCAGCCAATATTCAAGTTAGCGTAGTGAATTGTTAAGCAATATCTTAGCCTTCAGAACAAAATAACAATGCTCTTTCCGAGGGACCAAAGTTCCTGGAAATCCATATATATACATCCTGGAAACCTTATGAAGAATTGCAAAGATCGCTTCCTAAATCCTGAATGGCCAAAAAATTGGTAAAGAAACTTTGCCTGCAGCTTCAAATCCCAAGTTCAAAATCCTGTAGTGCAACTTACTTGTGCAACTCCCAAGTGAGCAAGCAACTATTCTATCAGCCTCTCCTAGTAAGAATGGGAAGGAAGAGGCTAGGCTAGGCCAGGCCAGGTTCAATCCTCTGCTGGAGAGCATTAGTATTATTTGCAGATCAAATGACTATATCCCACTCAAAGTTTGATAAAATGACAAATTTTCATTGCTTACCCATATTTGTTAGTGACTTCTATTTGATTTCTTGAAGAGGAGCCTTCTTTTAAACATGAAACATTCATAACATTTAATAAAATTATCAAATTACCAATATATCTTTATTTGTTTAAAAATTTATCACTTGAACTTTTATGTAATATCAAAATTTTAACTAACTTAACAAATTTCATACATCCTTGAATTCTAAAAATTTTTTAATCGCCAATAAGAAAATCGCCATATCAATTATGGTAAGAAGAAGTTATTATTGACATAGATGAAAGAGACACAATCATTGTAAGAAGAGTGAAGTCACTAATAATAATAATTCCCATCAACTTTTTTATAAAAAAAACATAAATAAAATATGATCATCATTATCAATAAGATAAATCTAATCGATTAAAAATCAGTTCAACTATGAGAAACTGATTGAAAGGAAATAAAAAATAATAAATAAAAACAATGATAAGGAGGGAAGAAGAGAGGGAAAAAAGAAAATTGAAGAGATAGTACAAAAAAGGGGAAATAAAGAAGTAACGGAAAAAAGAAAAATACAAAGAATAAGATAAAAAGATGAAATATAACAAAAATAAAAGAAAAAGAGAAAAAAATGCAACATTATAATTTTACTCTTTTGCTCAACCGAAAACGAAAATAGTTGAAAATTTACCTTTTTAAAACTTGAAGGTAAAAATTTGTGATTTTATCCTCTCTTAAGTGAGAAAAAGTCATTTGACCTTCTTTACAAGCATTATGGGAATATTATTTGGTTCACCTTGCACTCCTCAAAATACGCGTGGTGTTGTAATACAAGAAACGTCTTGGCCCTGCATGTTATGACTGAATCACATAACAGTAGTCATAAAAATTCAATAACCCAAAATAAAGCAAAACCATTATAATGTAAAGAAAATGGCCCGACATAAATATTTTAAAGCACAATGAAGTATTACCGGTTAAGGGCCTGGGGGTTAAATGCACTCATGGTCACTGAACTATTGACTAAAATCATTCGCGGTCACTTTTGTTTAAATCGTTGCACAAAAGTCACTGAACTTTGGATTTTGTTTGCCGTTAAGTCACTCTACTGTTCATCCGTCAAAATATTTAACGGCTGCTGACGTGGACATTTTTGTTGACGTGGATATTTTGCTGACGTGGCATCTAGTCATCATCCACTTCAGCATTGAAACATTGGATGCTGACGTGACATCCTGTCAGCATCCACGTCAGCTTTGTGTTAGTTTCTGTTACAGTGACCTTACAGCGAATAAACTCAAAATTCAGTGACCACGGTTGCAATTAGTGAAAACTTCAATGACCTTGAGTGCATTACCTTCTCTTATAACTTTTTTTTTTCTCTTCCAGTTTATTAAAGTGTTGGACTTTTTTTTTTTTTTTAATCTAATCACATTTAGATTGATTAGTCTATGAATTGAGAAGCCAAATAATAACAGTCATAAAAACATACTAATTTTTTTGATTAAACAAACAATAAATATTTTTTACTTTCTCTCTCTATTTTCTTTATGATTAATGAGTGATAATGATTATGAATTGATTGTGATTTAGTTTTTTTGTTAGACATTGAAACTTTGTTTTTCTTATATTTATATATAAGTTTGTGTTTTTATTTGAAATAGGGTTGGATTCGAGCTGAATTGAACACGAACAGACATATGTTCGTTTTCGGGCTCGTTCGTACTATTTAGGTTCGTGTTCGCTGAATAGTTTTATAACAAAGTTTGTATTCATGTTCGGTTCGTATAATTCAATTTGTATTCAGCTCGTATTTGGTTCGTATAACTCGTATTTATATTTATTAAAATTATAATTAATATAAATAATTAATAAAATATAATTAAAAAATTTTTAATTTAAGTTTGGGTTCGTGTTTATGTTTGGTTGGTATAGTTCAGGTTCGGATTCGTGTTTGCTGATTTTTAAAATTACTGTTCTGGTTCGTGTTCGTGTTCATGTTCGGATTCATACAGTTCGTTTCAGTCTCGCTCAAATCGAACTTAAAAACGAACTTGAACATATTCGATTCGAATCTGTCCTAATTTGAAACTTTATTTTATAGTTTTACCTTGTAGTTGCTTTCAAAAGTTGTTAATTTATTTGTAAAAATACTTTTTTTCAGTGTTCTCATTTGTTTTTTATTTTAAAAATATCTAGTTTGCATCTTTTTTAATTATATTTAATGACTAATAAAGTAGATGAGAAGAAAAATAAAGTATCTTCTGTAGAGTGAGAGAATTGACAGTCCAACACTTTAACGAACTGGAAGAGAAAAAAAAAATTATAAGAGAAGTTAATGCACTCAAGGTCATTAAAGTTTTCACTAATTGCAACCGTGGTCACTGAATTTTGAGTTTATTCGCTGTAAGGTCACTGCAACAGAAACAAACACAAAGCTGACGTGGATGCTGACAGGATGCCACGTCAACAGCCACTGTTTCAATGCTGACGTAGACGATGACTATATGCCACGTTAGCAAAAAATGTCCACGTCAGTAAAAATGTCCACGTCAGCGTCCACGTCAGCAACCATTAAATATTTTGATAGATGAACAGTAGAGTGACTTAACGGCAAACAAAATCCAAAATTCAGTGACTTTTGTGCAACGATTTAAACAAAAGTGACAACGAATGATTTTAATGAATAATTCAATGACCATGAGTGCATTTAACCCAAGGGCCTGGTATCACTGATTTGAAAGCTATTCAAAATTTTATAAACCATACCTCAATATGACTAGAAATGGACAAAACAACATACCTTCACGCACTTCTTTCGCATTTAAGGCTGGGCCTCAGTATTTGTTGGTGATTTTGATTTTTTATTCTTTTTTTTTTTTTTATCATTCAATAACCTATATTTATATTGTACCCATAATTACATATTAGATAAATTAAGTATTATTGGTTTTATTATAATTTGAATTGGATTATCACTTTAAATGATTCTTATTTTTATCATTAGATCAATCATGATTTTTTTACTCTTAAATTTTTGTTTTTTTCCCTTTTTATTTTACTTTTATTATTTGAATTGGTTTCAATTAACTTTTAATCAGATTAAATTCAGTTTGAATCCGTCGGATTTAGCAGTGACAAGTCTTCTTTTGATTTTTATGAATTATTTTTAGACAAATAATTTAAATTTTGAATTTTAAAAATCAAGAAAGTAAATAATGTACATTATATTATAAAACAAAATTACCATTCAGTCACCGCTTACACGTGGCTATAAAGTATAAACCATCATCAAGATGCCATTTTCCCCCATTTTCAGCGCTCAGAAAGAAAATTATCGACCGAAGCAATAGTCTGGAGTGTTTCGACGATTTCTCAGTCTTGGCAATCTCGAGTATAACATCCTCAGTCATTGCCAAATCTTCGACCCTCAGTTACCATGCTCGGCCTTTCCGCTATGATTCCTAGTCAGATTCGGTTCTTGCTTCAAAGCCTGACCGAAGCAAACTCCGATTCTGTTTTGCTTGAGCTCTGTCAGGTACCCTGTTAAAAACCCTAATTTCCATATTACATTGATTGTAAATATGTTTATTGCTTTTTAAACCCTAATTATTATTATTGAGCATCTAATTTGGTTGTTCGTACACATGAAGGGATATATTTTTTCTAATCTTCGAACTATTGTGTTAGTATAGAGACAGCGTGTGGTTATAATTTCGAGTCCTGAGTATATCTAGCTAGTAAGTATAAATGAACACTGCGATAAATTCCTTGAGTTAAAGTTACAAGGGGTGAACCAAATTGGTGTGCAATGGTTGTTTTCGTAGCCCTTTTTTTTTTTTTTTTTTTTTCTCTTTCTTTCCTTTTTTTTTCATATTTTTTTAAGCAAAAATAAAATGTAGCTAGATTTTCAAGAGTAGGAAGCTGTTCTGTTGTAGAGAAACAGAAACCCTAAACACTATACTACAATGTGTTGTGGATGAGTTTGGTTGGAAGGGCTTGTGATTGATTATTTCAGCATCAGAAAGAAACAGCGTTTCTCTAGTTTAAAATATAAGATTCACTCAAAGTTGGATTCTTAGGAAATCTTCCTGATTAATTCAATTTGTTTGTGGTGCTATTTAGTAATTATGAATACACTTTGATATAAACAATTTGATGAATTCAGAAGATATATTTCCCTGCTATAGGGAATATAAAGCCATGAAAGTCATTTGTTAGTCAATTTGTTGCTATATGTATATCTTAACTAACACGGAGTTGTCTGTAAGAAATTATCATTAATTGATACCCCTATGGAAAGACACTTTATTAATTGTGATCTCTAATGAGTGGGGAATTTCATTTTCTAATGAGCCAACTAATAGATTTGGATGATGACATCCTTTGTCTTATAGATTTTATGCATCTGATTGGATTAATTTAATTTTTGTTTTTGCCTTCCGCTTGGCAGTTTACTGAATATGGAATTGGGGAAGGCATTATTACACTGCAAACTTGCTTGGATCACTTGAATCTCCATGAAACTGACTTGAGGAATCCTCAGCTTGAATCAACTGTAGCATCAGTTTTTAAATACATTATGGATAAACCAAATTTTGGTACTGTATTTAGTGAGTCACTAAGTTGTACCGAGATCACTGAGCAACTGCTGGAGAATTTATCAAATGTGCTTCATTTATCTGTACCTGAAAGGATTGGGATTGGTTTTGCTTTGTCTGATTCAGAAAATCTTGATGTAATATTGTGTGGTAAGTTGCAGGTTAGTTGTATGATTCATGAGCAGATGTATTCTTGCTTGATTGATGCAGTTTTCTTTTACTTTTGGTTTGATATTTATTAACAGTTTGCTCCTTTCCAGGGAAGAGCTTTTGCATGGCTCAGATTGAGAAGTTATGCGCCAATCCTGTTCCTTTAAATTCAGCTGAGCAAATTCAGAATATTATTATGTTTCTTCAAAAGTCAAGTGACCTTTCCAAGCATCTGGATTCTCTTATGCAGATGTTATCTTCAGTGCAATTGAAAGACCTTACTGAATTTCCCTTAATTCCAGTGCTTCCTGATGATATGCGTGAGGCTAAGTATTTAAGGTGCCAGTCCTATTAGTTGTTTTTTGAACCTTATATGGCTTTGATTTGATGATATCTTGTTAAGCCAACTGGTTTTCACTTGAGAGACATAAGCTGCGTGTGTATTAAGCCTTTTTTTTATTTTCCCTTGCTGCAGAATGGATTTGTTTCGTGAATGCATGGATAATGATTTTGATGATATTTTGGCGGAAATGGAAAAGGAAATGAGTGTGGGAGATGTTATGAAGGAACTAGGTTATGGATGTACGGTTGATGCCATGCAGTGCAAAGAGATTCTCTCTCTTTTCTTACCATTGACTGAGACTACTCTTTCTAGGATACTTGGTATGATTGCATGCACCCATGCTGGGCTGGAAGATAACCATAACACATTTTCAACATTTGGCCTGGCCCTTGGTTGTGGCACTCATTCTGATCTGCCACCATTAAGCTCTTGGAATGTCGATGTCCTTGTGAAAATGATCAAGCAACTTGTGTGTACTTGTGTTTATTTCTTTGAATGTGACCATTTCAACTTTTGGTGATGATAACTTCATGATTCCTAAATATTTTTTGCTGAACACAGGCTCCTACCACCAACTGGACTCAAGTTATTGAGAACTTGGATTATGAGGGTTTCTACATCCCCAATGAGGAAGCCTTTTCTTTTTTCATGTCTGTATATAAATGTGCATGCCAGGTATATTTTGGTCAAATGCTTCACACCTGTGCATGTCAATGTATACTTCATTACATGTGAATATATAGAGTACCTTCCATGTTTGTTCTAATATTTTAAAACTGAATGCAGGATCCATTCCCTCTTCATGCCATTTGTGGGGGTGTTTGGAAGAATGCTGAGGGCCAGTTATCTTTTCTTAAATATGCTGTAACAGGGCCACCAGAAATATTTACCTTTGGCCATTCTGCAAGGCAGCTGGTATGATGCCATGTAGATCCACTTATTGCTATATTCTCTGTGTGTTTGGTCTGATTATTATAGTTAACCAACTATTCTTGCAGACTTATGTTGATGCAGTGGATGCCCATAAGCTTCAACCTGAACATGCAAATCATGCTTGGTCTTGTCTTGACCTTCTAGATGTGCTGTGCCAACTAGCTGAGTCGGGTTATGCCAGTTTTGTCCGATCAATGCTTGACTACCCTCTTAAAAACTGCCCTGAAGTCTTGCTTCTTGGAATGGCACATATTAATGTATTCTTTTTATATCTGATTTATGTGGTCAACTTGATAGTCATAGTTGGATATTTATGGGATATATTCTCTTGTTTGATGAACTTTTTATTTGTTTTTCCAGACTACTTATAATCTCATCCAGTCTGAAGTGTCTTTCACTGTTTTCCCGATGATACTTAAAAGTACCATAGGCAATGGTATGATTCTTCGCCTCTGGCATGTGAATCCCAATCTTGTATTGCGAGGATTCATAGATACTCACAACACGGAACCTGACAGCTTGATTAAAATATTAGACATATGCCAGGAGCTGAAGGTAAGTTAGGATGATCTTAAGAGTATGGAATTGATTTTTAAACCCAGTTGTGTGTTGTATTGTTTGTGGTAATGTTCCTATTAGTGGGCTTATTGCACCAGCAACTGTTTCTTTCCCATTAAGTGGCTCTCCCTGTCATCGTAGTTACTTACTGCTAGGAAAGAAATGGTCTATTCTCTCATTCAGTGCTCATAGTTTACATGGCTATAAAGATTTCATCCATGAACCAAGTCATATTTCATTTACATTTTGTTCAGATCCTATCATCAGTTCTGGAGATGGTCCCTTTTCTTTCCGCTATAAGGTTGGCAGTTCTTGCTTCACAAAAGGAACTTGTAGACCTTGAGAATTGGCTGAGTGGTAGCTTAAGTACATACAAGGATTTTTTCTTTGAGGTAATTCCAGTTGTTCCCAGATGCCTAGATACGGTCTGTTGGTGGTCTTGGACACCCATAAAATTAAAATATAGTTGTAAATAATTATATTTAAAAAAATGCTGACTGGATACTGCTAACTTTCAGGAGTGCCTCAAGTTTGTCAAGGAGATTCAGTTTGGTAGGTCACAAGGTTTTTCTGCCAAACCTTTCCTTCATTCTGGTGCTGTATTGAATATTTACATGGAGAAGATCAATACTATTATGAAGGTAATAATACATACAAAATTGAGTTGTTCTGATTTCCACTTGCTTTTCTTCTTTTCAATGATTTTATCTTGTTGCTTTTGTGATCAATAATGCAGGTTTTGAAATCACATACTGGCTTGATCACTTCAACTAAACTCCTTGATGAACTGGAAAAGTTGCATGCAACAATATTGGATTCTAATCCAAAACTACAGAACGGTGGAGCTTCAGAATCATCAGCGACTGATGGATATGCAGATGATATTGAGGCAGAAGCAAACTCTTACTTCCATCAGATGTTTTCGGATGACTTGAATATTGAAGCAATGGTTCAAATGCTTGCACGATTCAAGGAATCTTCAGTGAAAAGGTATGGTACACTTCCTGTCTGGTTGCTCTTACATGGAAGTTTCATGTATTATTTTAATATCATAGTATGGCGTTAAATTTTTGCTTCTATTTTTCAGAATTTTCCATTATGGTGCTCTAATACGGCTTCTGAGAAGAATTTTTTTTATTGTGTTCCATCATGGTGCTCTAATGTTTTGACATTTAAAAGCAATTTTTTTTACTAGTTTGCAGTTTTGTTGTGACCATGCAGTAATTGCTTAGACACAAATCAATAGGTTAACATTTGCTCATGTCATATATAATTTTGTTATTTTGAGCATATTTTATTACAAATGTTCATTTTTACTGATTGATGTTTGAATTGACAGGGAACACTCAATTTATGAGTGCATGATTGCCAACCTGTTTGAGGAATACAGGTTTTTTCCAAAGTATCCTGACAGGCAACTCAGAATTGCTGCTGTTCTCTTCGGTGAGTATTATAACCAAATTTAGTGTTACTCTCCTGACTTGTATTTCTATCTTTTTGTTTGATTCTGTTTTTATTAACCCAAACCATAGTTGAGATGCTTGAATTTCGTTGTGTTTTCTCTTTGCTTAAGCATGTTAGGAACTGTTATTAAGTTTTATGGCAAGCTTAGCCTTTCTGCCCATGGTTCCCTGCTTGATAGATGATGATGTTGACATCAAGAAAGGAAAAGAATCCTTGTTTTGGGATCCACATTCTTTGGTACTCTGGATAAGAGTTATATGGTTAATGTGCAAGAGCTGATTATTTACTGTTTACCCATTGGAAGTTATGTGCTCAACTTGTTAGGCTTGGTTGTGGTGCCTGATTAGGTGCTCGTGAAAAATATTTGAGATGAGACTTTCTTCATTTTATGTTTTGTTTTGTAATGCACTTTATGTTTTGTGATTATATGAATGGTTTGAACTTGTATCATTCACCTGAATCACTGCTGAATCATTATTTTGTTTGTGTATTAATTACTGCAATGTATCTTCAACTTGATTTTGCATTCATTTCTTATTATTAAATCATTTCTCTAAATAAATTTCAGGCTCCATCATCAAGCATCAGCTTGTAACTCATCTCACCCTTGGAATTGCCCTGCGCGGTGTTCTAGATGCATTGCGTAAACCTGCTGATTCTAAAGTATCTTCTTCTTCTTGAAATTTGTGTTATCGGTTTTCCATGTGTTGTACTGCTGATGGCTTCTCTGTATGCAGATGTTTGTGTTTGGTACAAAAGCATTGGAGCAGTTTGTGGATCGTCTTATTGAGTGGCCACAGTATTGCAACCATATATTACAAATATCTCACCTGCGTTCGACACACTCAGAGCTTGTTGCTTTCATTGAAAGAGCTCTTGCCAGGATTTCAGCTGGGCATTTGGAACCAGATGGAACTAACAGTGCTTTAACTGTTCATCAGCTTGGTTCTTCTCAGGCTACCTCAGGAAATGGGGAGGTACATGGTGATAGTTTTATGTAGATACTTTTAGTTAGGAAATGAAAATTGTTGCCATTGTCAATGTGATCTTGCTGAAAATTGGTTTGCATTCCTTGTCCATTTGATTCCATGTCTGTCTATATGTATACTGTTTGTGTTGTGCTTAGATCTTAATTTTTGTGGAGTCCATATTATTATTTGCCTCCACCTCCATATTTCCCTAGCCTGTGTGCATGTGCTAGATGAGCACCACTAATGATGTGTCTTTGTCACTGCTGTTGCATTTTCTTTGACTATTCTCTTACATTCAACTGCTAATATACCGAAGTTGCTGTGTGCTACCATGATTTAGACCATCGTCTCACTGCAGATGTCTTTTTACCATCCTAGAATGATATCATGAAAATGATTGATGTTGTTGAATGTGTTAGTGGTTGTATATTGTGACCTGTTGCTAATATGAATGACTTGGGTTTTGAAGTAGAGACTAGACTGCAGTTCTTTAGGTAATGGTATAAATATCATGTATATTTTTTTAGCTAACACAGTGTAAGTTTTTGCGTTTTGAGCCTCTGTTTATGCTGACTATTTTATTTTTCAGGGTAATAATTCTAGCATTGCACAATCTGGTCTGCAACATTCTTCTCAGATCCAGCTTCAACTAAGAAATGAAAGTTCTCTTGACGAGCGTCATAAAATTTCTGTAGCTTCCTCAAATGATGTAAAACCACTTCTATCATCCTCGGGACAGCCTTCAGTCGTTCCATTGGGTGATAATTCTGGTGTTCAGAAGGTATCCTTGGAGGCCAATGCCTCATATTATCAGTTGAAATTCCTTTTTACATTGATGTGATTGGAGTTATTTCTAAAATTGCAGTTGCAAAACACAATCAGTGCTCCAGCAATGCTGTCTGCCTCTCCTGGTTTTGTTCGTCCTTCCCGAGGAGTTACATCAACTAGTAATTATCTGTAACTTACATTTAAAGCATGTCATTTTTTGTGTGTATGATTCTTTATTCAATCTTGGTTATTGTATTCTGTTGCAGAATTTGGCTCTGCTTTGAACATTGAAACACTAGTCGCTGCTGCTGAGAGAAGAGAGACTCCCATTGAGGTAATTTTACTATATTTTAACTGTCTTTCATAAAATATTGGACTGGAGATGTGTGCAAGCAGGGAGTATATGTAGTATGTGATAAAGAGTGAATCTTAATATTTGGTTTCGCTTACCATGTTAGTTCTTATTTTCAATCAGCTTAAGTAAATTCTTCTATGGTTGTTCCCAAACTGTATCAGTTGTGCTGCCATGTTGGCCATGACATGGATACAAACATCTAGCATCATTTTTTAAGATACTTTTGTGATTAAAATTGAGTGATGGAAGTGAGCTCATATTAGTTTTCATGGATATCCTTCAGTTGCTGATCTGCTGGTATTAAAGTTCTACAAGTTGTGTCAATCATCTTTATCATGATGTTGGTGGTTGCCTGTGCCTTGAGTACTGATTAAGATATTTTATATTTTCATTTGCTTCCATTCTAATTTGATAAGGTTATTTTTGTAGTGTGGTAGTGTTATATCTCTTATTTATGGTTTCCAGGCTCCAGCATCTGAGATTCAGGACAAGATATCATTTATAATCAATAATATTTCTGCTCTGAATGTTGAGGCTAAAGCTAGAGAATTCACTGAAATATTGAAGGATCAGTACTATCCATGGTTTGCACAGTATATGGTTATGAAAAGGTCAGAAATGCTAAGAATATCTATTGATTCTTATTTATATTTTTTTGTGTGTCATGTATTGTATGTTGTACAAATAGTGTATTAATGATGAGAACCACTTTCAACAGAGCAAGCATTGAACCAAATTTCCACGATTTGTACTTGAAGTTTCTGGATAAAGTTAATTCAAAGGCTTTGAACAAAGAGATCGTCCAGGCTACATATGAGAACTGCAAGGTTTATATTGCCTTAACTATGCAGTTATATGTTTACAAAAACAAGGAAACAAAAATAATGATTTGCATTTAAATATTCTTGTAGGTCCTATTAGGATCAGATCTAATAAAATCTAGTTCGGAAGAGCGTTCCTTGCTTAAAAATTTGGGTAGTTGGCTTGGGAAGTTAACAATTGGAAGAAACCAAGTTTTAAGGGCTCGTGAAATAGATCCTAAATCGTTGATTATAGAGGTACATAGTCTGGAGTATCTTTTTCTTGGAATGTGATTATCCCTTATTATATCCTTTATTCATTCTTATGATGCATTTTACCCTATTGGCAGGCATACGAGAAGGGATTGATGATTGCTGTCATTCCGTTTACCTCTAAGGTTATGAATCTTGTGATTGATTTACATGATCTGGCCTTAAGTATTGTGATTTTTTTTTCCTAATTACTTGCTGCAGGTTCTTGAACCATCCCAAAGTAGTCTAGCATATCAACCTCCAAATCCCTGGACTATGGGCATTCTTGGATTACTTGCTGAGATCTATTCGATGCCAAACCTGAAAATGAACCTCAAGTTTGACATAGAGGTGTGTACATATAATTTGCCCATCCTCGGACCTAGTATTACTTGAATCTGTCTTATTGTTTTGTAAGATCAGTTGCATATGGAGTTATGCGTTTTGATATTCTTATGGTATTTCATTTCAGGTTTTATTCAAGAACCTTGGTGTGGATATGAAGGACATAACACCAACATCTCTTCTCAAGGACCGGAAAAGAGAAATTGAAGGAAACCCAGACTTCTCTAATAAAGATGTTGGAGCACCCCAGCCTCAAATGATATCTGAAGTTAAACCAGGAATTATTTCCCCTCTAAATCATGTTGAATTACCAGTTGAGGTTGCCAGCTCACCTAATTCTGGGGGTCCTACACATTTATTATCTCAGGTTTACACTGGTTTTGTGTTCTGTTGTGAGTGTCAACAGTAGGGACATGCATAATGAAGTTCTAAATCTCTCTGTCATATTTTTTTGGTTTTAGTATGCTGCTCCTCTTCGTCTTTCTTCTGGTACTTTGATGGAGGATGAAAAACTTGCGGCTCTTGGTTTGTCTGATCAGCTTCCTTCTGCTCAAGGACTGTTTCAAGCTACTCAATCCCAGACTCCCTTTTCTGTTAGTCAGGTATGGTTTCCATTATTGTTTCCCACTTTTCTTTCCTTTTTCTAGAATTGATGGGCTTCTAATTATTTTTTTCGCAGATTTCCACACCTATACCTAACATTGGAACTCATGTTATTATCAATCAGAAGCTTAGTACCTTGGGCTTGCACTTGCACTTTCAGAGGTTTGAATCTGTCGCCCTTTTACTATATGCTTGCTTATTGAGTTTAATGGCTTGTACTTATACACTCCATCTCTTATATATTTTGCAGAGTGGTTCCAATTGCGATGGACAGAGCTATCAAAGAGATAGTGTCAGGAATTGTTCAGCGTAGTGTTTCTATAGCTACTCAAACAACAAAAGAGCTTGTTTTAAAGGTTTGCTAACTGAATTAAGCTGTATATGTCAATTTCATGGGATAGTTACTTGAACTGTAGTTTAGTTTGTTATTCTTGTAGAAATTTAATATTTGTATTCAAGGATTTTCTTTTAATACTTAATGTGTTTGGATAGACATTTAATGGTAATTAAGTTTCTTGAATTCTGCAAATGCATGATTGATTAGTGAAACTTCTTGGGTTCATCCTCCTTAATTCTGTGGTATTTACTTTCTTTGCAAGTATTCGGTTTTTAGATATATGATGAAAACAGTCACTTCAAGAGTCTTATGTTAATAGAAGTTCTGATAGCTGTTCACATGCATTTCAAGTGAATCAGCTCGCCTTTACACATGCTTGATACCTCTTCGCTCAAAGACCCATTGCCTTAATTTCTGTGGGTATTTCCATCCAACCTAAAGAAGATGTGATGTAACAAGCAAAAAGTTTTGATTCAAGTTGTGAAAGCTTGTCATAGGCTCCCAACAATTCATCCTGTCCCATCCTGTTGATAATCTGCCCGGCCCTTTGACAAAACTTTTTCTTAAAACTGCTGGTACACGTTTTTTCTTACTTTAATTCAATTCAATGTCAGGATTATGCAATGGAATCAGACGAGACACGCATATATAATGCGGCACACTTGATGGTTGCAAGTTTGGCAGGAAGTCTGGCTCATGTGACGTGCAAGGTTTTTTTTTTATAAATAATATCTGACATGACAGTTTTCACCCGCTTAGTTTTCTGAATTGTAAAAGTGTCTCTCTTTTGAGCTTCATTTGACATCTTTTTTCCAATTATCTTTGTGGTTTGCTAGGAGCCCTTACGTACTTCTATATCAAGCCACTTGAGGACTTCACTGCAAGGTTTAAATATAGCTAGTGAACTACTAGAACAAGCTGTGCAACTTGTTACCAATGACAACCTTGATCTTGGCTGTGCAGTAATTGAGCAGGCTGCCACTGACAAGGTTTGGTTTTTAGTTCTGATCTATATATACTTGTGTGCTATTATATATAATTTCAGGATTTCTCTCTCAGGCTACAGAATGGTTTCAACATAGGTACTTAAATAGATCATTTCAACTTTTTCTCATGAATGTCAGAGATCCATACCAAAATGATTAATTCAGTTCAAACTGATCCAATTTCTATAGAGCTATAGAAGTCAGTAAGTTGGCTCAGGTACAGGAATTTGAAAAATAATCCAAGCAGCCCCTTTGTTGAATTTCCTCTTGATAATCTGTCAAAAAGGCATCCAATCTCCATTTTGAAAAAAATTCAGATTTTGATACCTGGTTAAAGTTGCTAAAAGATTACAAAAAAATTTTGCATCTTTTTAATGTGTTCTTGATTCTGGGCCTTTGGAATGCCTTCTCAATATGGTGCATATTAATGACTCTTGGATGAGTTGGGATCAAGAATTTTGTCTTTGGATCTGTAGAGGGTTCTAGAGAGTATCCCGAATGGTTTGAATTTTACTTGTTTGTTGGTTTCTGACATCATTTTAAATTTATGCAGGCAATTCACACAATTGATGGGGAAATAACACAACAACTTTCTTTAAGAAGAAAGCATAGAGAAGGTGTTGGTTCCTCATTTTTTGATCCGAGCACGTATGCACAAGGTTCTATGGGTGTTGTCCCTGAGGCCCTCCGCCCTAAACCAGGGCATTTGTCTGTTTCTCAACAGCGAGTTTATGAGGTAAATAATCAATGGCAAGATTTATTGAAGTGTGATTAATTTTTAGGAGTAAGCACTTTAAGTTTGTTTGCTGTGTGTCAGGACTTTGTTCGACTTCCTTGGCAAAACCAATCTACTCATAGCTCACATACCATGTCTGCTGGTTCTTTGACTTCATCCAGTGATTCTGGTCTAACAGGTGCCTATAGTTTGGCGGCAGGACAAGTCAACCCAGGCTACTCAGCAGTTGCAGGAAACACAGATTTTGAAGCAGTCTCTCGCTCGTTGGATGTTTCTTCTGGGTCAATTGAATCCAGTTCTGCTGCCTTGTTGAGGTGTTTTTCAATTTTCAAGTACTATTCCTTTTTTCTATGATTTTTTCTGATAAACTTAAAAATTCTGTCATGTTTCAGTGTACCATCTGCCAATATTGTGACAGCTGATAGCGGTGGTATTCAGCATAATTCTGAAAATGATTCTGTGAATGTTCCTTTTACTCCAATTGCTCCAGCCCCTGATTTACTCTCTGTGGATTCAACTGAGTCTGGAAAAGTGTGAAATCTTTCCTTCACTGGTTTATATGCTGCTAACCACTTGAAGTTTTTGTTTCTGATAGTTGCTTCTAACTTTTGTGTTCAGGAACCAGGAACTACTTCACAATCGTTACTGTCACCTGTCTCCGCTGAACGTCTTGGAAGTAGTGGTTTAGAACCTTCATTAAACACACGGGATGCATTGGATAAATATCATATTGTTTCACAGAAGGTCAGAGATTACTGTATTTTTTTATTTTTTGCTGGCTCCTTAATTATCAATTGTTGGAAATGGTTTCTGATGAGCACTTGCTCATATATGCAGTTTACTGCACTATGATTATACTTTCTATTGTCCTAAACACACCTATAAATTGAGTAAGTTTGGGTGTGTGATAGAGGACTATGGTTTGTAATATATGAATCTGCCCAATTTTGTTTGGGATGTTGTTTTGTTTGTAATATGAGCATCTATTCTGCTGACAATGTTGTGTCGTTTTTTTTCTCTCATCTACCGTGTTTGAGTTCAAGCATTATTATTTATTCTTATTAAATTATCTTGTTCAAATGTGTATCAGTTAGAAGCTTTGGTAGCCATTGATGCCACAGAATCAGAAATTCAGGTATTGTATAATCTATCTTCTAGGCGTGCACCTCAGCTCTGGTAGTTAAAGTAACATTGATGCTGATGAACATATGCACTTACTGGGTTTTTTTCCCCCTTTTTTTTGGTTCAGGGAGTAATTTCTGAGGTTCCTGAGATGATAATGAGATGCATCAGTCGGGATGAGGCTGCCTTGGCTGTGGCTCAAAAGGTTTACAGCTTTATTGTCGGATATATCTGCTGGTTCCTTGTTTTCCTTTTTTAATATGAAGGATTATGATTGGTCTTCCTTCGTTAGCTTCCGCTGTTTTTATGTTGATGTCTATCTGCAAAGTTTTGAATGGTTTTAGTGGCAAATTTGGATATGGTCTTAAGGTTGTTCCATATTTTCTTATAGGTTTTCAAGGGGTTATATGAGAATGCTTCAAACAGTCGTCATTTTGGTGCTCATCTTGCAATTTTGGCTGCCATTCGTGACGTTTGCAAGCTTGTTGTTAAGGAGCTTACGCGTTGGGTATGCTCTGTTCAACTCAGATTTAATTGTTGCTTGACATGCAATTTTCATTGGCTTGCTTTTTTGCCAATTACTACATTTGATCTGTCTTCCCTACATATATTCTATCTTGATATTGACTTGCCTGTGTCCGTATAACTGGGTGTCTTGGTGCATGAAATATGCACTGTTCAGCTATTTTAATCAGTGAAATGATAATAAACACTATCGATGAGAGGGCCAAGGGTGCACAATAAGTAATAAATTGCTCTGTTGAGTAATGGTCTTTTATTGCAACCAAAATTCCATTGTGTAACTGTTTTTTTATTCAGGTTTCAATGCAAAATTTGCTGAATCTGAGCTTACCAGCATGTTCAGCCCATGTTCTCTAGTTAATTATTAAGATGATCCTGTTGACATATCTTTTGTTTCTTTACTATTACAACTTAGTTTGCAACTTTTCTTATAGGTTATATACTCAGATGAGGATAGAAAGTTCAACAAAGATATTACAGTTGGCCTAATTCGGAGTGGATTGCTAAACCTTGCAGAGTACAATGTTCAGATGGCAAAACTTATAGATGGAGGAAGGAACAGTAAGTATGACAAATATTCCCATTTTTCACTTCTACAGCAGATGAAAAGCTGAGCTGTTCCATGAAATATGTGCAGAAGCTGCAATGGAGTTTGCCATTTCCCTTCTACAAACTTTGGTTGCAGATGAATCCAGAGTCATATCTGAACTCCACAATCTTGTTGATGCATTAGCAAAGGTTCAATTTATTCTTTTGTTTGAATGAGTGAATTAAATTACAATTTTGTGCAGTTTTTTACTGTTGGACTTGTCTAGGTTGCTGCAAAACCTGGTTCTTCCGAGTCACTACAACAGTTGATTGAGATTGTTAAGAATCCTGTTGCTAATGTAACTGCTGGTGCTGCTGCTGGGATGGAGGATAAGATTAGGCAATCCAAAGACAAAAAGGTTAAAATAGATATTTTTGCTCGTACCCTTTCAGTGTATTATTGCTTATGATCGTGTAACTTTGTTGAAACAGGCTCCCAGTCTTTCCACAGCAAACAGGGAAGATTTTAATAGCATGGAGCCTGCAGACCCGGATCCTGCTGGTTTTTCTGATCAGGTATCAAGGCCTGGTAATTGGTTTATATTTTTGTTCTTAAAAAGTCATGTGATGAGAACAAAAATGATAAAATCATTATTATTGAATGAAACCATCTGTAAGTTTCTCAATTAAGTTAGTCCCCTTTAAAGGTTAATGATCTTCCAGACACTAATAGAATATCATCTCCATAGCTAAGCCAAAGATCCTTTGTGTTAATACATATCTTGATGGCCAAAGAAATTTACCGTCTTAAGGTAATCCAATAGAAGCAGCAACTCACGCTTGGATTTCCAATCTGTCACCAGAAGGCATCATACACTAATATAATCTGAAGTAGTCTGTGAAGATTCTAATTATACATGATTCTTTCTGGTTTCTATTTTAACTACACCTATGTACTTTAAAATAGATCTTGTTTTGTTGCCAGACAGATTCCTAAAATTTTTTAATTACACACTGGTTTTTGGTGTATGAATACATGGCAGGTGTATGTTTTGTTCAAAGAGTGGTACCACATATGCGAAATACCTGGCACTAATGATGCAGCTTGTACTCGGTACATTTTACAGTTGCATCAAAATGGACTGCTGAAAGGGGATGATATGACAGATCGATTTTTTCGAAACCTTACGGTGATTTTTCTTTCATAATTTGATTTTTTTATCAATGGTTTCAAGCTTATAATTTCCTTTTCCCGATTTTTCAGAAAATTGCTGTTGAACATAGCATACAGTCTGAATCCCCTCAACAAGTGCAAAGTGTGTCCTTTCATACCATTGATAGTTATGCGAAGCTTGTTTTATCAATCCTGAAGGTAGGTGTATATCCTTCTGGATGTTAATGTGGTTTGTTGTCATTTTATTTTCTAATCTTCCTATTTACATTTCTGTAACCGATTGGCTTTAAATGTTATACAGTATTTGCCCGTGGAACAGGGATCAATTAAAATTATTCTTTTGTCAAAGGTAATGTTAACTATAATAGTTTTACTTCTCTAACTAAACATGATTTTTATAATAATTTTTTATGTTTCACAGATTTTGACTGTCACTGTAAGATTTATTCAAAAAGATGAGGAGGAGAAGAAGGCATCTTTTAATCCAAGGCCGTATTTCAGATTGTTTATAAACTGGGTGCTAGACCTTGGCTTATTGGATCCTGCTATTGATGGTGCAAACTTTCAGGTTTGGCTCATTTGCATTTATTCTTGGTGCTTATAATATTTTCTTGATTGGCTAATGTGGTTGCTGTGTCACAGTTTTTGACAGCCTTTGCAAACGCATTCCATGCTTTACAACCCCTTAAAGTGCCTGCATTCAGGTTAGCACCACAGTTTGATATGCTTATCAGCTTATGGTCGATATATTTAAATTGTTATTAGAACCTAACATTATAGAGTATTGAATAATGTCAAGTATCATTTTATAGGATTCCTTTTCTAGGATCCTTTCATTTTTTTGACATAACAATTTTCACTAGGATAGTGTTGACATACATGGCTATTGTGCTGGCTGAGATCAATATCGCATGTCCAAATTGATGAGAGTCAAAGGCCTAGACATCCATGTAAATCATTGTTGAGCTTATATGGAGTTACTTAGTATTTTGTCTTAGGAAATAAAAAACCTTTTTATCTGGGGGTTATAAATATTTAGCTGGTTTTCAAGATTAATTGATGATCAAGTTTCTATTTATTTGTTGTCGCAATAATATCTTATGATGTTGGGGCTTAGGTTTTAACACTAATTAATGACTCTGTTATCTATGTTTTTAGTAGACATTATCCGGAATGGGACTATTTATTCATTGTGGTGTAACTGTGCAGTCAAAGGCTTCTTTCTATAGAAGTAGAGAGATATATCCTCTCTTTGGTGTTCATTTGATGTTATTGTTGTTGGGGTGTAAGAAACACTAGTTTGGAGGCTAATATGATGAAGCAATAGGGAATATCCCCCTTGTTCCTTTGGTTTTGGTTTCGGGATTTTTTCCCGTCAAGTATTAGGGTTTGTCTGATTTTACTGTCCTTCTGTTGAAAAGTTTCTTTCTTTTCAAGTCTTCTCAGATTTTGGAAGACATGGTTGTGGGATTTGGTTGTCAATGTGTTGAGTGCATAATGTCTTGGCTTGATAATCAAACCAATGTATCTTCTCTGAAAACCAATTAGATGATGACAATGATTATGGGAGATTGCATTTGTTAGAGAATGATCACAAATAGCTGAATGAACTTACATCACTGTTTTAGTATATAGACATTGATCTAGGAGACTTTTTTAAAGTCTTCTCATATTGCGTTCCATGGTTTGCTAACTTTGGTTGAAAATTTTTTTCCAGCTTTGCTTGGCTTGAATTAGTGAGTCACAGGAGTTTCATGCCTAAAATGCTATTAGGAAATTCTCAAAAGGGTTGGCCATTTATCCAACGTTTGCTGGTAGATCTGCTCCAATTCCTGGAGCCATGTCTTAGGAATGCTGAACTGGGAGCTCCGGTTAGCCTCTTTCAATTTCTGTTTTTCTTTTATTTTTTATAGCCCGTATAACACAAGGGGTGTTTGTTCTGTTATCTGTGCAGGTTCGATTTCTGTATAAAGGTACACTTCGAGTGCTGCTAGTACTCCTTCATGATTTCCCGGAGTTCCTATGTGATTATCATTTTACCTTTTGTGATGTGATTCCTCCAAGCTGCATACAAATGCGCAATATTATTCTCAGTGCTTTTCCCCGCAATATGAGGCTACCAGATCCTTCTACTCCGAACTTAAAGGTGCCTTTTCATCATTACTAATTTGGTTAATTAAAAAACTTTTAAACTAATTCCTTTAGTTTCTTCAGATTGATTTGCTCCCGGAAATCAGAGATCCTCCTTGTATTCTTTCTGAAGTCGATGCAGCTCTTAGAGCTAAACAGATGAAGGCTGATGTAGATGAGTATCTCAAGGTATTCATGTTCCCTTTGATTTTATCTTCCTCTGATTAACTGTAGTTCATTTGTTATAACTGAAGGACTACTGGGACTTGATCAACGTTTCACTAGATTCTACTCTTCCAACATTGCTTGGTATTTCTGCCTATGACATGGAGCTGTAGCATTATTTATTTTGCTATCTTTTTAAATATAATTTCAAATTATTTCAGACTGGACAGCCAGGTTCCTCATTTTTGACTGAACTGAAGCAAAAATTGCTCCTTCCTCCTAGTGAAGTTGCTGCTGCCGGTACTCGGTACAATGTACCATTGATCAACTCTCTTGTGCTTTATGTAGGCATGCAGGTAACTAGTGTTTTGAAGCTAACTCTTGTGCATGTTTTTTTCTCTTGGTCATCTTGGTTTGGAATTGTTGCTGTCGGCTGTTGATATCAGTCTTTGTTGATCACTGGTAATCTGTTCTCCAGGCCATCCAGCAACTGCAGTCAAGAACACCACATGCACAGTCAACTGGCAACAATAGTTTGCTTACTGTGTTCTTGGTGAGTGCTGCCTTGGATATTTTCCAGACGTTGATACAGGATCTAGATACTGAAGGGCGGTATCTCTTCTTAAATGCGGCTGCTAACCAACTTCGCTATCCGAACAATCACACCCATTATTTTTCCTTTGTCTTACTTTATCTGTATGCAGAAGCAAACCAGGTGAAAAATTCTCAATCCAATTGCATTTCATCGAAATATTTATACTAACAATGAGGTGTAATTATGTGATTAAATGATTTTAAATTAAGAATAAAGTAACATTTAATCACACGTTGACATATCATGTTAATATATAAATTAGTATCACAGACATACTATATTTTAAGGTAGAAGAGTGATTATTGTTGACACTGTATTTTGGGCTTGTATAGGAAATCATTCAGGAGCAAATTACGAGAGTACTGTTTGAACGCCTTATTGTTAATCGACCCCATCCATGGGGCCTTCTTATTACCTTCATAGAGCTGATAAAGGTAAACTTTTGTTCTCAATCTTGATTGGTTCAATGCTCATAATGAATAGTTGGACTTGTTCATTGATTCTTTCTGGTTATTATGCAGAATCCTAGATACAACTTCTGGAACCAGTCCTTCATCCGATGTGCACCAGAGATTGAGAAACTTTTTGAGTCGGTTGCTAGATCATGTGGGGGTCTGAAGCCTGTGGAAGATAGCATGGTTTCAGGTTGGGTTTCTGACAATACACACTGAGATTAACATGTTATTTTATCTTCTTTGTAATCTCTCTGTATTGTTATTTATGTAGTTATTTTGTATCTAAATTATATCTTTCTTGTTTATATAGTTTTAACTGAAGGTATTTCCGTTACTTGTATGTGAAGAGCAGAGAAACTCTTTCACTTTAAATGAAAGTATATCCTGTAAACATAGCCTGGTCTGTGGAGTGAATGTTTTGCGACTCAATTTAGTCAAGATGGCTAGACTCAATTTTGATCTGAGACTTTCTTCACTCGAACTTTTAGCTAATTCAAGTCAAACATTGGTTCAAGCTTGAGCAGCTTGGATCTCCAGCCCTAGATAGCCCACTTTCCTCCCAACCTTGATTCGTATATAGAGATAAGATACAGGTAACCAAACTTTAAGAAAGAAGAGCATGAATACACGTACAAGCTCTAAGTACAACTGTTAGCGGCTAGGAACAAAAATCAAAATCACAAATCAACCCGTTTGTTTTCCTCAGCTGTTCGTTTAGGTGGCAACATTTTCAATTCGAGTCGGAATGAGAGAATGTACAATGGGAAAGTTAAAAATATCATTTTCAAGAAATGGTGTAATTGGTAAACCAATTTGGAAATGTCACTGGTGCACACTATAGGAGCTTAACAAGCTTAGATACAGGTCGCTTCCACTATTGAATAAAAAAGCCTGTAATATATGATAAAGAGATGGCAATATTCCTCCGAAATTCGGATCTTCGTCCCACACCATCCAGTCAGGGATTTTTGAAAAATTTTCCTGTATAAATTTGCCAAATTAACTTCTGCATTTTTAAGTAATTACCAAAAAGCATATATAAATTCCAATCCTCATTTATTTTTACCGTAGGCATATATGAATTCGCATATTTAGATGATTGCTTTCCTTCTCTACGTAGATCATTACTTCAGTCTAAAAGTTCCAACGAGACTAGGACGAGTCGACAGATCAATACAAAACAGTAACATTCCAAGAAATTAATAAAAAATTGGCAGTTTAAACCCAAAAAAAAAAAAACATTTATGATTGAAAAAGAGCTGTAATAAACTACCGTAACACGCCCTCAGCAAATCGAAATCTGGTCGAAGCTAGTTTTCACTGTGTACGGACAAAGTAAAGCTTGCCCATGACATGAAGGACAGCAACAAAAGCTATGAAGCCAATGCTCATTGTAAGTACAACATTTGGAGTAATCTTGAGTCCAGGAGCATCGTCCGTGTAAAATTGGAGCATGGAACCAGCTGCCCCACCAGAAGCTCCACCGCCGCCACTTGTCGTCCTCCTTCTACGCATGCTTGCAGCCGCGGCTGCACTTCCTCTTGCGGGACCTCCTCCGTTCAAAGCCATCGAGCCAACAAATTCAGTAGCTGCAATTGCATGTCAAATATATAAATTTTTTTTCCGATATTAGATCGGGATCAAGGAGAAATATTCAGGGGATAAAAACTCACTCAGTCGACTCGAAGATTCAGACCTGTTGAAGACGTGATTATGTATTCTGCATACAACAGTTTGGTTGGGGTTTTATGGTGAACGGATTTTGAGGCTTTTCGTTGATTTGTATCCAGGTGGGAGTGTTCAACCCTTCCACGCCATCACCCCCAATAATCTTTTGCCACGTCATGGTAAGTCCATCCACATCATTATGTTCAATGTTCAAACCCAGTCTAAAACTTCGGGCCCGATTCAGTATAATTTGTTCTACTATTGTCACCCAAGCTTGAGAATTTGGCCCGACCCAACCAGAATGAGTTTTAGTCAATTTAATAAATCGAGTTTGAGGTAATGATTGTGCTTAAATTTTAAATTGACTTTTTTAAGTTCAAATCAATCTCAAATTTATTTTAAATTGACTCAAATAACCCTATTCAGAAAGGATGCCCCATTTTCAGCTTATGACTAAATACTCTTTTAAACCTCAATTGACACCCAAACATAATCTTCTAAGCTTGATTAAAATGATTTTCTCAATTTTCAAATTTAATTAGGTTTAATTTTACATCATTTTTCCAAATCAATATTAAATAGGTTTTTCATTGCGGTTTATTCCCCAATTCTTAAGTTCAATTTATTTTCTATTTTTCAAATTTAGATTCATGGAGTTATATTTTCATGGTTCTAATAATATATTTTTTTCACTAATTAATATTTGTTATATTCATTCTCACTTATTCATCTCTGTTATGTTATACTAATTTATTTTTTGCATTTAATTATATTCTATTTTGAACTAATCCATAGGGTTGTAATAAGCTTAGTATTGTTTTTCTATTTTATAATTTTTTATCATCTCCTTTTGTGGAGCTAAAAATTAGTCTCCACTGCTTTCAAAAGTCCAGAAAATTGACGTCTCATAACCAATGGTAATAACAATGGATTCCATACAAACGACTGAAACTTGAAACCGGATGGAACAAACCAAATTACTTGTTTTCATAAAAGAAAACCAATTTGAATCAATTCAAATATTCGAATCCAAATTAATTTAGATCACATCCAGAAGTTCAATTATTTTTTAGTTGTCTTGAATTGACTCTTTAAAATTCAAACTGATCTCCAGTTTAATCCTGTTTGAATTCGCCTACATCAAATCCAAACCTAAATAGGAAGGTAAATACTGCCCATTACACACCAGTGAAAAAAAGGAGAAAAAAGTGACGATGCACAAAAATATTCCAACCTAAAACTCTCACCCTTGTATGTATCCAGGCAAACGTTAACAAGAGACTTACTGATTCAACTTTGAAATGTTGACAAACGCCTATCCACATTTTCTCCCAATATTGCAAATTTCGATGTTACAACTAAAAGCATTATGCAAGGTAAAAAAATTAATCCTCACGATCTTTTCCAGTGACTGGTAGGTCGTATAATCTTACAGAACACTGATTCAGCCATATTGGGATTGTCAGAATTCTCAAACATATCACGAACTTAAGAAGTAGCCCGCTGTTCAACGACCTCTCAAAAACTTTGTCTTAAAAGCCAATAAATGTTTTAAGCCTTGAGTTACTCAAGCCACTCTTCTCACTCTCGATAGGCACCCCCATTTAACTTCCCAATACTGGATGAGATCTTATGAACTTGTGTATTTCCTGATTATCATCCATTCTAGTGTTCTTGTTTAAGCAGCCAATCATCCAATAACCTGCTCTTTAATACCCACGCATCCTGTACAAAGAAGAATAATGAACCCTTAAATTATTGTCTCATATTCTTTCCCCAATTTGTATGGGGAGCATAAGATGATTTTGCTTCAAGTTTACGGGCAAAATTATTTTCAAACCAAATATTTTAGCACACAATTACCCCAGCAATAGGCATCTCTTCCCAATATATTTTCAACATCTCCTCAAACTTACTTCCGTTATGGCTTAAACTGCATCCCACAGATTTTGACCAGTCTACTAATCTCAACACCTTCAGGTTAATAAAGTTGTGTTATAATTTCCATAGACATGATTATCAATTAGAACAATGCATCAATGAAACATACCCAATACAAATTTAACGACCAAGAGCTAACTTAAACAAATGCAATAAGACCTCTTGAAAAGTGTGACTATAATTGTTAAAGACAAGTACCTTGAATACCTGTTGAAAACTGAATGTCAAATCATCCAGATCATCATCCCTGAAAACCCTATATAAATCATTTCTTAGAGATTCCTTTCAACGAAGTCAGTCATTGCTGCAAGAAACAAAATACGACCAAATAGAAATAAGGAGAAATTATATTGCAAGGTTTCATTACAAAAACAGGTGAAAATCGTCCTTGAAAGCAATACCTTTCAAATGACACCAAAGGCACAGAAGCAGCAGATATTATTATCATGGAACACATGGTGTGGCCAGAAAATCTGCAGAACAGTTAGGAGAACTCGGAAGGATGGCAAGTAATAGAAAAAACAACAACTGCACTGACAATAGCATGAAGATATGACGATATTGTAGATCAAACAAACTAAGACAATCTGACAGTACCAGAGGAAAGATGAAGTTTACTAATATTTATTCGTACACTAAATTATTCATAAGTCTGAAGCATCTGATAAAAAAATTAACATATGTAAACCTGCTTAATGTAACAGTACTGATGTCAAAATACATCGAAAAAGTTATTCTAGTTTGACAATGATATTTGGACACAAGTTGGCTCACATACACTAATTGGGTTGACAAATTAGTATATACTTCATCTGGCAGCCCACTTTGGCAGGCCTAATCTGTGCAAGAGAGAGATCAATCACTCTAATCACCATGCTATGCATCTAAATTAGATGGTTTAAAGAAAACTAATTAATTTCTATAGAGTGTGTGTATGTATCTGCTGAAATTTATTGCAGCTGCAGCATGAATTTGAAACCAAGATTATCAGCCCCAAGTGACACATTTAAGGCTTTAAACCCTTGAAAAATCTAACACCTTTCTTTCCCACTCCAGTCCCTGCAAGACCAGATGACAACAGAGACCTGGAATCTGGCCGCCATTTCAACTCTTTTAAGACAGAAAACAAAGATGCCAGTGAAGGTGTGATTTCACTATCCTTTATCTTGTTACACGATACTACTCTTAGTCTTTGAAGCTCCTTCCAAGATAGAACTACCGACTCTAGGCCTCCCGTTGTTAGCAAGGAGCATCCTTCCAGAGACAGAATCTTCACCCTCCTATAAAAAAGTAAATACATAAATGAGCTTCTATGATATTCTAACTCCATAGGATCCTGAAGAAGCACAAATTTGATTGCTTAATTCTTATTCAACCATACGACATCTTCTGGAGTTGCAAGTTGACAAGATCACTTTTGATTTTTCCTAATAACAGGTTATAAATCTAGGGGCATATTTCACTTTTCTTTAAGTCAAGTGTCAACTGCTATATGCACTATGCAGCACAAAGAACTTATTAATATGTGTAACATAACGATAATAAACAAATAACAACAGCATTTTTAAAACATATAGAATGACAGAAAAAGTCTAAGAAACAAGTTAATCTTGCAAAACTGTTTGTGCACAATCAAAACATCCTACCACGATATCAATCATTATGTACAGTCCTTTATTAATCAAAGAAACAAACAGTAGTACACAGTTAAAAAAATATAATCAACGAAACAAATAGTTGTATTAGTATATTGCCTAACATAAAAAAAAAAAAAAATTATAATACCTGCAAATACTGGCAAAGCCAAACACATAATCCTCCAATCCCCAACAGTTTTGCAAAACGATCTCCCTAACATTCTCACAAACCAAAAACAGAGCTTCCACACTCTGCTTATCCCTTAGTTGACACCCCTGCAATTGCAATTCCTCAAGAGTCAAACAAGACCCCAAATGCTGAGGCAACCCAGGACTTGAATCAATATTCTTACATGATCGAAGCCTCAATGTTTTCAAATTCCCACAAAACGTCAGAGCTGACAACCACCCACCATCCATTCTATGATCACAAAGGGTTAACTCTTCTAACATTTGACAACATTGACCGATAGCTTTAATCCCATCGTAGCTTCCTTCACATCCAATTAACTCTAGTTTAACTAATCTTCTACAACCCTGCGCCAATATTGTTAAACCAATATCTGAAACAACTGAACTATAAAATCCATCAATTGAACCAATCAATTTCACTACTTGTAAGTTTTGGCAGACAGAAATACCCTTCAATGATAAATCCCCACAACAATGTAGCTCCAATTCTTGCAAAGTGTGACACTCATTAGCAATGCTCAACAAACCTTTTTCACTTGCGCCAATAACGACTATTCTCCTTAAATTCGGATACCTTTCAGCCAGCAATTCCAGCCCTTGATCAACTAAATCTGATGGTAAAAGATCTTCAATTTGGTCAACAAACCCGTTCGCTGAAGAAACCTGAGTATCCACAAGAACCGACAGAGACTTGTGAGTCACCAAAATTCCCGAATTTTTCGATGTACGAATACAGGCACGAATGATGTTTATATCCGAAAGATTCGGGAACCGTATAAAGACCCGACCCGACTCAATGAACGACCAGTCAGTGACGTTGAGCGATTGCACCAAACGACCATGAAGGTATAGCCAGCGTTTGCAAACTAAAGAATTAGAAAGATATTGAGAGATTGGGAGCTTAGAGAAAACCTGGAGAAGAAGTTCGTCGGAGAGTTGGGAGGAGTAATCAGGTCCGGGCGGGTCTACCTTAAGAGATTGAAAAAACTGTAGATTAGTATGACTTGCTGACGCTCTCGGTGAATCTGACGGAGTTGAGCCTAAAGACAAAGTTTTTTTCAGATGCATCTTGGCAAGCGCGTTTTTCAGGTCTCGCTCTTGGAACCAAATATCCGCTGGCAAACTGAAGGCCCTGAACCCCTGTGAACTTGCTGTAGGGCTAGGGCAAGGGCTTTTCTCTGTTGAATGTGACATTTGATTAGGGTTAGGGTTTGGAATTTTTTTTTTTTTAATCTGAATTATTAAAAAAATAATTTTTTGTCTTCTGGCTTATAGACATGGCAGATCTTGGATTAGATTTGTGGGGTGGATAGATCTTCCAAGTCACTTAGCAATGATAAAATGCGGAAGGGCGTAGGGTAATTGAACAAGATAGTTACCAAATGGCTCTGGGGAAGACGTGTCAAAACACTATTGGTTGTTTCTTTGAAAAGGGTGTAGTTGGTTCATATCAGAGTAGAGTGTGAGTTGGGTCCCCTCTCTCGTTATTTATAAATGATTTAGTCATAAAAAAAGCTTCTAGATTTATCTCTTATGAAGAGCGACGAAATCAGTCGGACTTTTGGTAGGGGGCACTCTTCTGGTTAGAGCGGAATGTTATTTCCCACCCCAACTTCGATAAAACGAATTTTAAAAAGTTATTTATCTATCCATACTCCATTTTTATTAATAAAAATCATCACATAACATTTTCAAAAATAAAAGGCTTTCATGTATAGAAGTAGTCCCGTCTATAACTCTCACAAGTCTTTTGAAAATTTCACTCAAAATCATGTTAGTAGTGAATAATCATTATTGTCAAATAAAAATTAAACAAAAATCTATCTAAAATTAGTATAATATATAACCTAAAAGACCAAAAATAATGGTAGAGGAAATGAGATGTTAATGATAATAAACAATGGTGATAAAAAGCCAAAAACATATGAAAAAAACAACGAAAAAAAAGAATTTTAAGCTTAAGAAAAAAATTGAGAGGACAAGAAAGAGAACGAAACAAACATGAATTGGAGAAAGGCAAAATGAAATAGGGGGGAGTCATTATAGATAAGAAAGTTAGACATTAAAGGAAACAAGACACTGACAAACCAAGGTAATGAAAAAAAAAGAATAAAAATAAAAAACTAGAGAATTTTTGAGAAGTGGTGATAATGAGGTAAAGGGAAGGGATGGTAGTGTTAGGTGAAATAATACTAAAGGGATTTGATTTGATTACGAGTTTTGTGGAAATAGAATCTAAATCAGATGTTAATTAATTTATTATAAAACATATTAAATCAGTCATTGATTGTAAAATATTTTATATAATAAAACAAGTGACAATAATTAGTTGATGAAATAAAAATATGAAAAAAAAATTAAATTGATAGAGCAATTGATTTAGAGGTTTGGTTTAAAACTAATTCAAGATAATAACAAAAAACAATATATCAATTAATTATATATAAAATTTGGCTAGATATTCAATTTAGGCTTCAACACGTGATTTTGTTATAAGGGCAAAAATGAGAATTAGGAAAAAAAAGAGTCGGGAAATTAAAGAGATCAAATTTTATGCGAAATGACATTTATGTTTTTATATGTAATAATTATTTTTATTAATGAAAATAAATGGGGGCTGAATAAATAAAATTTTTAAACTTGATGGTTTCATCCAAGTGGGAGTGGAAAATAGTCATTAGCCTTCTACTCATTACTTGAATTTTCATGAATGGTTGTCTCATTACAACTTGGTAATTATTACGGGCATTTTCTTTGTCACTTTTCTCTTTTTCGTGAACAGATTTTATTGTCTTTTCATATTCATATGTAACCTTTAGAACCACCGGCCCAAGGGCCAGCTCGAAAAGGGAGTCCAATTGCCCGTCCAGAGTACTTGGCGCCCAAGCTGATCATGAAAGATAGGAAAGAGTGGAAGCGTTTTTTTTTTTTTTTTTTTTGGTTCAGAGATTATGTTATTACAAAAACAAAAATATTATTATAATATTTAAAAAAAGTATTAGATATAAATTATTATATTTGATTGATAGAAATACTAAAATATTATTCTATTTCTTAAAGAATTATTAAATATTATTTTATATTATGTTTGGTTAAACTACCATAAATTACGTTTAAGTATCTGTTTTTGTATGTTTTCTAAAATATTTTTTATGTCATAAAGATTTTCTATTGTTATCAAATTATAAATTTAATTAAATAAAGTTTCCATATCAATGTTAATATGTTTTTTTCTTAAATATTCTTCGTATTACTTATTCTTTTAATTGAAAGCGTTAGTTTTTTTTATATTCATATTTTCATAACAATAAATTTATAATAAAACTTAGATTATTTGCATTATCTCTGATGTCACACTAGTAATAGAAGGTTATAAATATGTTTTATTATCTAATAAACCAAATAAAAAGTAGATTATTAGATAATAAAAAATTATTTCAAATAAAATGTTTTATAGAATTACGAATTAAGCCCAAATAAAAACAATTAAAAATTAATTCGAATTTAAAATACCAATTATATTTTTAAATATATAATTAGAATTATATCATTTATAATATGTTTCTTTCATAAAAATATTTTCTTTCTTATTGTCATAGATAATATGCATAATTAAAGATAGATAATTAGATAAAATATTATAATTCGTAATCTTATATATTAAATATGTTTCTTATATATTAATTAGATAATTAGAATTTGTTTAGTTTGATAATAAAACAAGATAAACATTAAATAAATTAAATATGGGTATAAATATTTATAATTTGTATTCAATAATACGAGGGGAAATTCAAATCAATATGAATAAATAATTTGTTTTATACTAAATTATTTATTTGATGTACGAACTAATATCGTTTTGTTTAAATATTAAAAACAATGTTACTTTGTCGTGGGATAATTAAAAAGTTACTATGTTTTTCATCCAACCGTAACATTTTATGCAGTTCGCCCCGTTTCTCCATTGTTGTGCATCATTGCTACTGCTCTTACTGTGCTACGGTGCTACCTGCTGCTTAGTTCCGTTTCCTGAGAAAGAGCCGTCCTGTTCTGTTTCAGTCTTCGACTCGTCTTCCCGCTACCTGTTGCTGATAATTTTGGTGAGTTTTCTTGAACCGGAAACCAGAATTTATTTTTTCGTTCCCTGTTATCTTGCTTGAATTGAAACGTTAGTTGTGCGACCAGTGGAATTTCTGAAATCTGGAGAAATAGTAATAGGTTGGTGAATTTGCTTATCTAACCCAAGCTAAAGAACTGAGAAAGGCGACTCACTGAGCAATGTATACAGGTTTGAGCAATGACAGTATGCTCCATCTGAATAGATAGAATGATGTATTAATGGAATGATTTACAGTGCAGAAAGATAAATAACCAAGTTACTATAACAGTAAATCCAATTTTTTGCTTAAATTTTGCTTCAGTTTTAAGGCTTGCCTTAATCCTAATTCTTTGCTGATTTTTTGGTCTTACTTCTCCAATGTGGTGGATGAAATTAGGAGATTATTAAAGGTTTGTAGAAGGGTTTTTCTTCTCCAATTCAATTCTTAGCTGGCATCCTTAAATGACTACTTTTTGCGCAACTCTTGGCTGCGTTATATTGTTAAAGCTATGCATGGTTTTTTCTTTAATTTTTGTTAGTCGCTAAGCTTCACTGCACGTTCTAGATCCAGCTGTAGAATTTATACTATTGTTTGTGGGGCTGCCTTGTCAGTCGAAGGCTGTGTTGGTGATTTGTATTTGTAACCCTGAAAACACTATTCACATGTGCTGTTCTGTGAACAGTTTTTCCTGGGTTACTTTCCAGGTTAGGAGCAGGTTGAATAAGGTGTTTAGAGCCTATTTCAAGCTTATTTTGTTGTTTTTTAGGTGGTGTTGGATTGATGACTTCGGCATAAAGATTTTCAGTTGTTTGGCATCTTGAATTGGGTGGCTCTTCTTAGTTTGTGGGCTTATTTAATGGCTACCAAGTTTCCCTTTTTTGTGCAACTTTTGTTGAACTTTGTTACACTGATTACTTGTTTGTTTTTCGGCTTTGTGAAGTTGTATAGTGTAAACGATAGTAGGAACTATCGAAAGTCAGAAAAATGTAATGGAATCATTTTCAAATCATGACATGTAATCCATATTATGAATTGAAGTAATTCTTAAAAACTAATCATACATAGTTGCATCTTAATAGGTGAGTAGATTGCACTGTCAAAATATTAAAAAAATTCTTGTCCAATTGTTTCCAAACTAACATGTTTGTATGGTTATAATGCCGAACATGTTCATTCTTTTCTACTGTAATGAAGCTAAACGAATATTTGATACCGTTTCCCATCTATTGAATTAGAATATTTGATCGCGTCCCACCTATTGTCATCCGAAACGGTGATACCGTATAACAAGTTAAACTGAGTTAAATATTCTACGTTCAAATTCCTCAAGCTAAACATTGTTTGAGGCTCCTTTTAACTAGAAACTATAATTATGAGTTTTGAAATTTCTCACCAGTCTCTTGTCTCCTTACATCAGTCTCTCTGCTAATTTGTTCTTATCTTCTTGATAGAAGATTTGGAGCCAATTCATCCATCAATTTCCATTAAGCATGGAAATCATTGGAATTCTGAAATGAGTCACTGTGTTTCCAGTTGGGATCCCCATGAGAAGAATCCCACTTATCCTCCACTCTCCCATCATTCTCGCTCAAATTCCACGTCGCCTGACGTTTCCGTGTACTTCAAATCTTCTCTTAATTATTACACACACACACAGACACACACATATATTTATATATATGTAACCTAAACTTGCGTTAAACAATTTGGTTCATGTTGAAGCAGGTTAGATTATGAAGTAGCAGAGTTAACATGGGAGAACGGCCAGCTAGCTATGCACGGGTTGAGAGCACCGCGCGTATCTTCAAAACCCATGGCCTCCGCCAAGTACAATTGGGAGAAGCCACGCGCCAGTGGCACCCTCGAGTCTTTAGTCAACCAAGCCACTAGCTTGCTCCAACGCAACAAGCCCCGATTCGATACCGCCACCACCACCATGGCTATGGACGCTTTGGTTCCATGCTCAAACCGCTCTGAAGACCGTACCACATTTGCGATACATGCAGGTGCAGCACCAAGGCTTGGCGGCACGACGTGTATATCGGATTGCTTGACTCACGTAGGGTCTTGCAGCGGGCCAACTGCCACTCGAGATGAAGTTCACGCCCTTCTGAAGAGGGCGAGGTTGGCAAGTGTCCCAGAGGGACCAGAGTGGAGCAGCAGGGACCAGAGCGTGAGCGGTAGCGCCACGTTTGGGAGGGATAGCCATCATGTGATTCATGACACTTACGATATGGATATAGGTCTGGGTTTCACTTCTACTTCAATGGGTTCGCCTGAAAACACTAGCTCTGCTAAACCTTGCACCAACGCCACCGTCGCCGATGATCATGACTCCGTTTGTCACAGTATACCAGAGGCACATTTCTACCCTTATAATATGTATTGCATGGATTAACACACACATACACACACACACAAATATATAATATGTTATCTGAATTTTATTGTATTTTCAAAGAGAGAAGCTGGCAACGAAGGGGAGATGAATAAAGGGAATGGGAAATCCTCAGTTTCAACTAAAAGGAGCAGGGCTGCCGTCATTCATAATCAATCTGAGCGTGTAAGTTTCTATTTCTTCATATCCAAAAGGGGCCGTTCTAGTAGGAGACAGACAAGTAAAATGATATGCGCTTTGATTTCCAGAAAAGGAGAGATAAGATTAACCAAAGGATGAAGACACTGCAGAAGCTGGTCCCTAATTCTAGCAAGGTACGTACCAAGTTTCACTGCCATAATTTTTATTTCGTGTCATTACTCTACTCTGCGCATTTGAAGAACACCTTTTGGTTTACACAATTTTACTATAAATTTTCATGATCAACTTAGAGCAAGAATGTAACACTATTGATATAAGTTGCTTTGATTGCATATAATATATGCTATCTAAAGTCTCGATATATTGTCTGCTTTGACTTAGTTGATCTCTAGAATAAATTTATTCCCTCAACTCGTGTTTCATCAACACTTTCTACTCACTGAGGAGCCAAATTGGAATAGAAAGGATACCCACCAATTAACACTATGATGATGAGATAACAAAAGCTAAAGAATAAGTCTTATCCCAAAAGCTTCCTAGTGTTCGCTATCACTGATTCGCTGCTCGAGGAATATCTATTTGGAGGCCTTACGCTTTAGGTATACTTTATTTATCATTTCTTTTTATGTGTTTGAGTGAGTTTAATGTCCTGAATTTTCATTGTGAAGAACCGTTCTGATCGATTCAATTAAGTTTCATCGTGTGAAATCTTTTAACTTCACTAAAATTGGAGAATGGATAGAGTTGCGCCTAGATGTGGTCCAAAACCCTCTTTTCAATCAAATGGCTCTAGGTATTTTGAGAGTGATGATCCATTATCCTAGTCCACAAAAACGAAGTTGGCATAGGAAACAAGTTGATAAAAGGTTGTTAGGCATGAAGACAATCACCTGCAACCACGTAACTCTCCCTCCACGTCCTCTTGTAGACCCTAATGCACTTATCCTTGTCTCATATCACTTCTTAACTGTAAAACCCTTTCATCAGAATAATAGTAATGTGGGGTGAAGAGGGAGATTTTTTTTTTTTCTTTTTACTGAATTATTGATGGTGAAGCCAACTGTTCAATGTATTATAATCTTACTTTATTGTACAGACTGATAAAGCTTCAATGCTTGATGAAGTGATTGAGTATCTGAAACAACTGCAAGCTCAAGTTCAGATGATGAGTAGAGTGAACATGTCACAGATTATGTTGCCAATGACGATGCAACAACTTCAAATGTCGATGATGACTTCAATGGGCATGGGAATGGGAACGGGAACGGGAACGGGAACGGAAATGGATATCAATACGATCAGCCGTCCCAATAGCAATGGGATGCCCTCAGTTCTTACTAATCCTTTCCTGCCTATGCCTTCCTGGGATTTTTCTGCTGCACCAGCAGCTGTTATGACAGATCCTTTATCCGCATTTCTTGCTTGTCAATCTCAGGTAAATATCATTTGTTTCAACTCTTTAGTAACCTAAAAATTTTAAATTTGTATGCATTTTTAATTGATTAAGTCCATACAATTTTGTAGACGATGACCATGGATGCTTATAGCAAGATGGCTGCAATGTATCAACAGCTGCAACAACCTCCAGCCTCAAATTCAAAGAGCTAAGCATCAGAACATAAATACATGGTGCTATGATATCGATCTTTGAGGCAAAATGTCTATTTATATCAGTGGCTCTATATTAAGCCTGCCGAAGCCAAAGCAAGTGCCATTTGGCCAGATTATTACTGTTTTTTGTCTTTGTGTATACAATTATGCCACTTCAAAAACAACTTCTATAATTATTTTCAAGCTGTTATGTTTCAACACTAGATGAAACTGAGAATATTGAGATGATTTTCTAATGGAACAAAGTTTATAGGTATTGGAATGGGTGAAGCGGTATATTGTACAGTTCTTATTATTCCCCTGCCTTATGAACAGTATTTATCCATTGGATATAGTTAACAAAGTACTATTTACTGCTAGATATTATCCATGGTTTGAGTTTATCTTACATACACTCGTTTTGGATTTTCAGAGGACTAAGAATCTTAATTAAAGTTTCGTTCAGAAGCATCAATCAGTGCTTGATTTAGGAATCGAGGCGTCAGTGGGTCGGACTGAAAATAACAAAGAGTCCACGTTTCACGAGTCATGTCGTGATGATACAATAAGCTTTACTTCGGTAGGCCTGTATCCTTCCTATGATACCTCAACACGTGTATCCTTAGTCCCGGGTCATGCCAATGTTCGGGTTGTGCCCAAATCTATCCATCATATTTCTGCTGCAATCATGCCAAGCTTGATTGGCGAGAAAGCGTCGGCAGAGACATGTAACATGTAAGGTCTGTTAAAGTAAGAACATGTAAATGATTGTATCAAGGCCTTACCACAGCTTTGTCAAAGTCTTTTCATGTTTTTACAAAAGATGAAAGGATAAGCCTCGAAAGGTTGTTTTTATTTTACGGGTCCCAATCCTAGAGAGACTTATCTACATTTGTTCCCCAAGAGATACATGAGAGTCAGGGTGCATGGTTGGAGTAGAAAGAAAACGCTTGGACGCTAAGACCACCACATGCTTTATCCTCAAAATCTAAGTTTTTTGGCCAGCAATAATCAATTTTGTCCCGCTCACCCTCTACAAATTTAGTTAACAAGTATCTTACAAGATTCAGGTTAAATTCATTCTAAATTATTTGAGTTTAAAAGATCATAAAAACCAAGTTTAAGTTAATTCACTTATTCAAATTTAAATCAATTCATATCAAATTTAAAATATATGCATAGAAGTTCAAAACATTAGTGCATAAAATTTATGGGCCTTAAAAAAAAGGAAGAGGATGCGGAAAATAATTTGACATTGCATGCATGGCACCAAATGTCATAGGCCCAGAGTTTTTATACCAATAAACGTGATGAGAAGCAGCTCGACTTCATTCTCAGTAGGGCAAGCATACACGTATGCCAATCATTGTTTTGATACCAGTAAACGTCTTGAGCTTTAATCTCTTTTTCATCATCAATTATGAAAAATTTTTACCAATTTGATTGTTTACTCTTCACCAAATATCTTAATCTTAAAAAAGTTTGATAACATGAATAAATTGTATCAAGCTCTCTCACCCATTAGAAAAGGTAATTGATAAAGTGATATAAAGGGGTATCCAAATAAAATGAAGTAAAAAGTATAAGATTCATAAGACAATTGAATTCAATCATAGTCTTAATTAATCTTAAACAGCGTTTGATACAGTTATGGTTTTGAAAAATAAATCGAACTAATTGGGCCAAGCCCAAAGTGCAATTATTTTTTATTTAACCTATTTTAAGTGAAGTAAAATTTTACATTTACTACTTAGTTTTTACAAGTGAAATGAATACACAGATTACCTTTTTTTATGAATGTAATACAGATTTAACATTTAATGATGAATAAGCAAAATATTTTTAAAATTTTTAATATATATTTAAACAGTATATTGATTCAGTATTATTACCAATTAACCCAAATTAATCTTTTTGCCAAATTATTGGTTAATTTAAATTTGAAAATATTGAATGTTCCTATCATAGTTAATATCTTAAAAAATGATGATAGATGCCAAATAATAACCGCATATAAGCAATTTTCTTCTTTTTTTTTTCTTTGTTTATTTATTTTATTTTATTTGAATTGTATGATGTTTAATAGACTAATATATAACCCAATAAATTTACTAGTTGAGGTGATGGACTAACAAAATATACAAGGCATATGCCCTTGAACCATCAATAATACTTATAACCTTGCATGGTTGTGTTTCCGAAATGATTCTAGATTTGAGTTGATTGTTTTAAATTTAAATTGAATTTATATATCTATATATTTGAATTTGACTCCAATTATATTTCGTATTGTAAAATTGCTGACTCTAAAGAGTGATTCTGGCCTAAAATTCTCATATAAGTGTTAAGAATAAATTTTAATTCTTATTCTGTTCACACTTGGCTTGCATAAATTTAGTGACAACTATACACTAAAATATGTAATAGAAATAATACCTTTTAGCATTCTATTTGGCCACAACATAAAATTTGGTATTTCAATTGAAAATTCAAAAGAATTTAAAATTTGAAAAAAATGAGGAATAGTCCTCGTTAATAAAGTAATAATTGGTAGTTGTAAATTTTAGTAATGTAAAATAGAAACCTAACATTGTAGTACAAAACCTAATTCAATCTTAAAGTTGGATTCAATCTAAACCAATTCTGAACAAGACTCAATTCGATATCCCCTTAAATCTAGAAGAGTTTGTTCAAAATCAATATACTAAAATTTTTTAATTTGAATTTGATTTAAAAGCGATTTAACTTTGAATTGATCTAAATTCAAATATTTGAATTACTTCAAACTCAACTTATTTATAAAATAAACCTAATATTAATTCAAAGTCAAATTAATTCAAAACATAATTTATTTAATTCAAATTATTGTTCAAATTCTAATAACTCCAGTCAAACCAATCTTAGGAACTCTAAGCGGTGATTGCATCTGAGGTGGGCCGGTAGAAGCTCTGATTGGGAAACTTTTTGGGCCTCAACAAGATATGGTTGATTTCTTTGTTGGGTTTGAGCTCAGCTAGACTTACGTATTGGGCCTATAATATATTTCTCTTACGCCTGGCCATTTCATGGGACTAAAATTAGATTGAGCACAAGGAAATTGAATCGAAAGTGTCGGTTTCCAACCAGATATTTGATAATAAATAGTACCAAACAAACAAATCTAAACAGTGTAATTGGACGTCTGAAACTTGTAGGCATTTTGTTCAGATATTTATTTTTTGGACCTGTAGGCTCTTGCGTGAGGGCACTGGATCTAGAGATCCTGATGTGCCCATTAGATTTTTCGTGACTCCGGTCAAAAATGAAGGTGAAAAACTAACTTATAGGATTACATTCCATCTACACCAAATTTAGTCTGAGGTTAATTGAAATTTAAATTAAATTTATAATATTCAATTCATTTTTATTTCAAATAAATATATAATATTAATAAATAATTATCAATCGAATAAATAATTATCTCAAAATGGTTAATAATATCATTAAAAATAATAATATTTTAATATGATAAATAAATTAGTTTTAAATTGAATTACAAAAATAAAATTTGAATTTGAAATAACTCGTTTGAGTCAATTCCTATTTGAATATGTTGAAGAACAAACTTGGCTGCTTTCTGGCTTACGGTGAGAGCGAATCTCTATCACAGGATTTAATGCAAAATCAGAATGAAAAGTAGTAAGTAACAGCACGTGGTGGATTTGATCATGACTATTAATTTGAGTCGTGAATGGCGATGATAAAGAGAGTCAAGCATCGCACGTGTAAGTAGTAATAAGCTTACCCAGGAATGTTAAATTCTTTCCATGGACATTGAGAACATGTACTGTGTGGACTTGGTGAATGGGCCATTGATGCCGTGGGATTAAAATGTAGGGTCCAGTCAACAACCTTTGACCCTACTTTCATGCCTATTCCCATTTTTACCCTTGAAGACACTGTCGTGTCGGCGGACACATTTAGAGATGGTTAACTGTTAGTGCATTGTTTAATAGAACATGGGTAAACTATTACAAAAGCTTAGCTGTTCTGTCTGTACTTTCTCTGTACATATAGGAGGCACTCAAATCTTATTATTTGATTCCTTCATCGCTTCCACTCACCTTCCATTTGCCCTAAACCCATGTCCATTTCAGATCAATATTAAATTTGATTTATTCAAATTATTAAAAAAATTATTTAGTTCTGAAAGAATTGTTAAAAAAAATATATCAATAACTCCGGTTCAGATCGATCATCTTGCAACCTCACTATAAATGCTTATCAAAATCTTCATTTTCCACTAACTAAAAAACCCAACTTCCATTCTTCTCTCTTTAGCTGCTTCTTTCTGTAGTAATGGCTTCATCAGCTCTTATGATTTCTCCGAGAAGGCTCCGGTCAGATGTATACTTTTATTCGTATCAGAATGATTCAAAAACTCCGTTGGTAATATCAGTTCTCGCTTCTTTGATCGAGAGAAGTATGGCAAGGAATGAAAGAATTGCGAAAAACTGTACGTGGGCATTGTCAAAAGACACCAGAACTCGAGTTTTTGATTGCCATGAAATACCAGACATGACGATTCAATCTTATCTCGAAAGAATCTTCAGATACACTCGCGCTGGACCTTCAGTTTACCTCGTTGCTTACGTTTATATCGATCGCTTTTGTCAGGCCAATCCAGGGTTTCGAATCCATGCAAGAAATGTACATAGGCTTCTTATCACAACGATCATGGTGGCTTCTAAATATGTCGAAGACATGTAAGTATATTTTCCCTTTTTTATCACTCTGAACTTTAGCTTTTTAATTGAATTCTTCAATGTTCTGATGGAACTTTTTATGAACAGGAATTACAGAAATTCATACTTTGCTCGAGTTGGTGGATTGACGACAAATGAGCTCAACAAATTGGAGCTCGACTTTCTGTTCTTGATGGGTTTCAAATTGCATGTGAATGTGAGCGTTTTTGAGAGCTATTGTTGTCATTTAGAAAGAGAAGTGAGCATTGGAGGAGGTTATCATATAGAGAGGACATTGCGGTGTGCCGGAGAAATCAAGTCAAGGCAAAATGAAGAAAGAAGATTCAATCAGATTGCTCGGCTTACGCTGTAAATTGTTATCAAAGTTTTGTCGAAGGTGCCTGTTTATACTTACCAAAAAAAAAAGGTGCCTGCTTAGTGTGCCATGGTGATAGAATTAATGATGTACAGATAAATACACAAGAGAGTGATGGCTGACTTGAGTTTTTTTAGGCTTCACGAAGGCAAATGCAGAGTGTGTAAAAATATGTTATGGTTTTTACTAAATTTTTTCATATCTATCATAAGGTAAAATGTATGTTATGGTTTCTTCAATTTGACTCTGGAACTTGATTGTCTTCTTTACTTTCTGCCTGCTTAAGTTTATAGCCCACAATCATTGTTTTAATCTGGGAACGGCTGTTCCCATTAGAAACTGATAACAAATTCTGTTTATGTGGGGGACTAAAATCCATTTTAGTTAATAGATCGAATTGATTTAAGTTAAAATGAACAATATTATTAAACTATGGTTTAATCGTTAGATTACCATCGCAAAATCGGTTTTAAAATTTTAATTATATGACATTAAAGTTGTTGGACTATCCGATGGACTTGTGAACTGAGCAGGCATACAAACGCTACCCACAATCAGAGGATGAACATAAATTTGTGTGAATTTAAACCTAAAAGAAGGGCATCCGGGCAAGACTCTGAAGGATAAAGCTAACTTTGATGATTTTGTGACAGTCACAGTTGAAATTTTCAATTCCCAGAGCAGAGGAACCAAGATTGCATAAATTTCCACAAAGACTTAGATCTAAAAGAGAGGGTGTATCAATAAGTGGATTTAAACTGAAATTTTAGTTTAACATGTTGGTTTCAGATAAATTTAATGATAATAATATTGTTTATGGTATTGATTGTCGTTTTAACAATAGAGTTTGGACCAAAGTAAGTCACCCTGCCTATAACGCAAAAAGTAATATTGGATAATTATCACTTTAAGTTAGACATTGATTTCATCAATCATAATTATGGCAGGGGAAGGCCTGCAGTGCCCTGATTTTGCATTGTCAACCAAAATTCAAGAGCCCCACTAGGCACACATGTAAACAAACCCAATTTGGCATAAAAGCAGGAGACTAAGCAAAATTTGACATGTTTAGTCTGGATCTCTGTTTTTGGTCAATTCGGTAGCTTATAATGCCAATAAATAATACAAATATATGCCCATCCGCTGCTTCTAACGAAGTAGATGGTATGTATTCCAAACAGAAGACAAGTTACAACGGAGGAAAGATGAAAGAAAGAGCTGAAACATCGAGGTGATCAGAGAGGACAAATGGTCGATAGCAGAGGAATCTACGGCTTTAAAAAAGCCATCAAATTATTATAATTATCATTTAAATTTCAGTTTGATTCTAACAAACTAAAGGCATTGAGCAATTTGTCTTGAACATTATTTCTATCTAAATGTATGGATTTCAGCTGTAGCTGTAGTTAGTGTGAAAAATAAAGGAACTTTTAAAATGATTCACTCCAATATTATGTTATTAAATATACGATAGAATGATTATAAATATTATAAATAAATTTTGTGAGAGTTTTCGAAAGTCTCTTTCATTATTGTACAATCTTTTATTTTATAAAAAAGAAAAGATGTGATTAAATGAATCACAATTTGATTTAATTTGCCGATAAAATACATGGTTAATGATTGTACGTTGCTTTGGGGGCAATTAGTTTAATGTAGAGCCACTACGCCTATTCATAATTTTCACTGGGTGCTAAAAAGTTGGCCACTCTTAAATCGATCATGAAGATGCTGCGGTGGGTGAGAAGCTTTTAGCCCTTCCCCACCTGTGACGATTTGATGTACGGACGCTCCCATATAATTTGATTGAAATGATAGATTGGGCTCTATCTCTATTCTCTGCTCTACAACTACAACCGAAACGATGATTCTCGGCTCGGCCGTATGATATACCGTCGAACTTGAAAAGCAGTCATAGTAGCCGTCCATACAGTTGATTCATAAGCCAAGCACCCAATACGAATAGATAACATAAGTTGCGAAACGACAAAGAGAAAATAAAAAAAAATGGATTACAAGGAAGGTGGAAAGAAGGTTGGCAATGGCGATAGGATAGAGCCATTAAAAAGAGAATAATATGAGTTAGATTAGGCGGCAGTGTCCTTATACAAGTTAGGTGTTGTATTTCTTTACGTCGTTTACGACCAGTTTCTAATGGCCAACAACATTTTCAAACGATACTTTATTTGTATCACAACTCAGATTGTCTCCTCTCGACTCATTAAACTTTCCATAAAATAATGCTCACTGAGTGGCAATGCCCAGTAATTTCCCAAGTCAATTCTGGGCTCTACATTCAAGGAATTGGTTTCCCATCTTCGACCCTTATCCTGCACAAACTGTGGGAGGGAAACCTTAATATAATGGTCATTGAAGTTTGGTTTGGAGACCTTGTAATTGAATATTAAAAACACGAAGCTGATGACAGGAGTGTCTTTTGTCCTATATGAACGGAAATTGATGCACGATTAGGAAGACAGCCATGGCCATATCTGAATCGGAATTGAATTAAATCGAATTAAACAAAAAAATAACTTAAACTTAGATCAAATAATGAATAGTGATATTAGAGAATACAATAAATCATGGGAGAAAGAGATTGTTGTATCTGAACAAATGGTATGATAAAGATAAATTTATTTAGGTTAAACAAAAAAGGAGAATATATAAATTTATGTAATTTGACATTTGTCTAAGTCTATGAACAAAATGAGACAATAAAATCTATTAATAAAACTGAAGAACATAAAATCATATGAGAATTTTAATGTTTAAACATTAAATCCAAATATACCCAATGTAAAGAATTATAAATTTTTTTTAGACTATGCTTTTAAATTTTTTTCGCTTGTTCAATTACATAATCAAATAATAATATTTATATGTATAGATTATAAAAGCAATAAATAAAACTAAATCCTAATAGAAAAAATGATTTATCTTTATTATAAAGTCTTTAGGTTAATTTCTTTGATTTTATTTAATTGCTAAATTCAAGGCATAATTAATAATTAAAATTGATGCATGATTAGAAAGATATCTATAAGTAGGATTAGACCTAAGCAAAGTCGAACCTAAATTAAGATTAGCCTATACTCAATTTGAATTTAAAATGATAAACTCAAATTTAAATTGGATTAAACTTGAATATAAAACAATGATGCTGGTGAAGAAGAAGGCGACGAAAAGCTTTGACAAAAAATCAATGACAAACCTTCAGGACTTAAGCCATCAAGGTAAAGTTTAATTTCAGTTCTACTTGTTCAAGACAAATATAAATTCAATCGAAAATTAAATCAATTTGAATCTACCATTATTAAGGAGCTAGTATCTTTCTTATGCCAATTCTAATGGGTTAAAGAAACATACATGGCTATTTTTGCTGCCATGTCTGTAACCACCCACCTAACATAAATCTGATCATATTTAGCCCTTCAATTAAAAGATAAAGATGCCGATTTTGTGTCGACTACATGTAATATGTCGGCGTTTTTTGCAGATTTAAGCAGGGCTGAATCCAGGCACTACTAATTTGATGGCATTTTTCACATGCTATATTTGGCGATTTGAGATGTCATATACGTTCTTGTCTATAAAGAAATTGCTATAGAATCATCTGAACAGGAAAAAAAAAAAACCCAAAAAAGATTTGGATGTTTTGGGAATTATTGCTGTGATTTTAATTGGGAATTTTCTGGGTTTCTAATTGGACCAGGCTGACTAAACTTAAGTGGTCAGGCTCTTATATCGACTTACTGAATTCAAAATAAATTATTTTGATGTGAGTTTAAATCTCGGTTAATCGATTTTGACTCAGTACGATTATACCTCTTGGAATCATGGGCTGGGAAGCTTGATAACTACTGAAAAATAGTACCTTTATGGATCAAGATAAATCAAATTGTTTATTGTGCCAACTCTCTGTTTACAATTTGTCAGATTTGGGCTTGCTAAGGGCACTTTCAGAATTTGTTACACTTGGGCTTATTTTAACGAGGTCCAATAAACAGATTCAACAACATAGCATGGGAGACCCATTTTTTAGAGGTGGATTTCAATTCTAATAAATACTAATTCGAATTCAATTTAAATTTAAAACCATTGATTTAAAATTAAACTTAATTTATTTGAATTATCAAAAAAAGATCTATTATTATTATTAAAAAAGAAGAGAATCATTGAGAAGGAGAATAAAGCGAAAATTAGTAGTGAAGATAAAAAAAATGGTTTGCAAACTTTAGTGTAATGAGATAATTTAAGTTAAGCTTTGTTCGAATTAAAATTTTTTTCATTCGAATTCAGCTCATTTGAGTCAAGCATCTATCTAAACTCAAATAATTTGAATCGAATCCACCTGCATTATTATTTGAGCTCACCCTTCATTTTCTTCCACCTTCTTACCGTAATATATGGAAATCAGCTTCATGGACATTAAGCTATTCATGAAATAATCTAAATTTGTCCACAAATTGAAACAAATAATCAAACTTGAGAAATCATTTTGTAGTTTTGTTGAAATTTAGCCCATCCTTGAGCAATTTAAGTTACATCAACTTGACTTACGAATCGTCATACCGTGGTCCATTTTCCAACTAAGTAGAAACCATACCCGGCAAATTCTGTGCAATCTTTTCTGTTTTTAAAAAAAAAATCACTCAACAGCTTTCTGATTCAGACTGGGGCTTTGCCATTCAATGTATTTCTGTTTCAACGACCAACAATTTTGTTCAGAAGGGGAATTTCCTTCCCTCTTCAAAATTCTTCCTATCGTTTTGACGGTGATAGCCATGTGGGTGCTCTCATTGACGTAGCTTGCTTGTTGAGAATTCTCAACTTTCGTGGTTTGACAGTGATAACCACGTGGAATTATAATTTATAACCTTGTTAAAAAGAAGAGACTTCAATAATTTCGTAATTAGTCTTCAATAAATTCAATAATCAAGGATGACTATCATGCATGTTAATTAACCCAACTTAGGAAAATATGGCCTGTCAACCAAGGTCGGTGTTCTGGGTCTCGAATGTGAGAGTGTAAAGAGCAAAATTTTGCAATGCCAGAGTTTTGAAATAAACACTTCTAAATAAAGGTAAACTTAACACATTATAATCAAACTAAATCTATTTTTGATTAATTATGATTTTGATTTAATTTTTAGAAAAAAAAAAATCTATTTATACGTGTCTTGGATGAACACAAACCCAATATATCACAATCATATGGCATAATCACCGTGAAAACAAAAGGCACGAAAACTAAAAAATAATAAAAAAATTTTACAAATCCCTAATTCCCGCAAAATGTTACGTGCAGTTTTTTTTTTCTTTCAATTATGTTGACTCTCTGGGAGTCCTCCTTGAGATATTCAACGGCAAATAACCACCATTAACGGCAACATTCTTGTTAGTTGCACGAAAATTCTCCTTATACCCAGGCTCTCACGACCTCATCTTCTATGGAAAATTACACACATAATATGTCAAAAGCAGACCAAGTCATTCTCCAATTCATTTTTACAGTTTGAATAGATTCTTATTGATTTTGATCCTAAGAAAGGCCACAGCTACAAAATTAATTAATCAGCTTACATAAAGGAAATCTATATAAATTAGCCACCTTATCAAATCTCAAGTTCATAACATAATACCTTTTATCTAGAGAACGAGAACGAGAAAGAGAATGAGAATTTTTATTAGTTACAACTATTCCTTATAAACTCTTTAACATGTTTTTCACGTTAATTATTAAGAATCATTCCTATCGAATCAGAAATACACACTTATAAAAAAAATAAAATTAGGAGTACATAATCATTTATTTTACTTACAAAATATAGAAAAAGAGTTATGATTTTACAACCTAGCCTTTTTATAATAAAAGTACGAAAGAATTAAGGAAAAAGAATCTAAAGAAGGAAAATCAATTAACGATACAATCTAAAAAATAAGAAAGCAAATAATTAAGTCAATCATAAAGGATATTATAATGAAATACTTGCTAAATGGTGAGATAATATCCTATCTTACTATAATAGTGAGATATCATGCTATTTTGTTAGAGTCCATAATTTATAATACGATCCGTTAATTCAATATGATACGAATAAATTGAAAAAGAGTTTAGTTTTGTTGGTAAAAAATATAGTTCCAATTAACTTCATACACTCAAAACTAAACCGGATCAAATTTATTAACTAAAATTAATAATGTGATTTAGAAAATTTTAATATATAATTTTTAAGTATTTATAAATAAAAATATTTAATTAAAATAATATCAATTATTACATTATTTTTTTATTTTTATCCAACAAACATAATAATTAGTATTTCCAAGATAATTAGGCATGTTCCATATTTTATGAAAATTATCCGACCAAACGCATATATCATTTTCTGCAGTAAAGAAAATTCATGACAACACGCGGCGTTTTAAAAGTAAGCAACAGGTAACAGGACGAACCTAGTCGGGCTATAAATAACTGCATATATGGCTTAAACCAACACACAACTGAGAGTGGCAAGAAGTGCATAAGATAAGATTGTTTGATCTTCATACAGTGTTCATGGAGCTTGTTCTTCAATTTCCGTCCTTTCTATTCACTCTTGTGGCTTTCTTATCTCTTTTAATCAGCCCTTGTTACTGCTTCAATCCAAAGCTCCTTAATGTTTCGTTGGTAAAGGACGACTCAGCCTGGTCCCCAGCCGGAGCAACCTGGTATGGCAGCCCCACTGGTGCAGGATCCGATGGTAATGTATATTTAACGAGATTGAGTCATTAAATATTTATGAACGATGCATTCAGGTGAATTTAATTTTGTTCTGAATACAGGAGGAGCTTGTGGCTACGGCGCTGCAGTGAGCCAACCACCGTTTTCTTCAATGATTTCAGCAGGTGGCCCTTCTTTGTTCCAGTCAGGGGAAGGATGTGGAGCCTGTTACGAGGTACGAACCTTCATGCATGCAACGATTTCCCATGCATTCATAGTCAAAGTTGCTTACCATGACAATCCAATTTCAGGTAAAATGCACTGAGAACGCTGAGTGCTCAGGAAATCCAGTCAAGGTAGTTATCACTGATAATTGCCCTGGAGGTCCTTGTACTGAAGGGACTCATTTCGACTTAAGTGGAACCTCTTTTGGAGCCATGGCAATTTCTGGCCATGCTGATCAACTTCGTAGTGCTGGAGTCTTGCAGATACAATATAGAAGGTAATTATCATTATTGTATACCGCTTTCACCGAGTTAAAGTTTTCAAGCAACGTCCTTAATGCTAATTCATAATTATTCAATCGTATTTTTGGGTAATCAGGGTTGATTGTGACTTTCCTGGGATAACAGTGGCCTTTAAAGTTGATTCTGGATCAAACCCAAACTATTTCGCCACAGTCATCGAATACGAAAACGGAAAAGGTAATTTGGACAAAGTTGAACTTAAACAGGCGGATGACTCAGACGCATGGCTTCCCATGCAGCGGTCTTGGGGTGCAGCTTGGAAACTTGACTCAGGCTCGACTTTACGTGCTCCGTTTTCAATACGTTTAACTGAGTCTGACTCTGGCAAGTCTATTGTTGCTAATAATGTAATTCCTGCTAACTGGAATGCGGGACAAATTTATAGATCCGTGGTCAATTTTCAGGACAATTAGAAAAAAATAAATAGTGGAGAGGAGATTATTAGTTGGCATCAGCCCAACTTTACGGGCTCTTCTCGTGTACTCTCTGAAAATGGACTAGTAAAACTCTACGTATTCTGCTTACGCCCAATCTTATAATAAAAGAAAATAGATTAAAAGGAAAAAGAAAAGAAAATTGGGTCCAATTATTCTCATATCTTGCATCCAATCTTATGATAAAAGAATATTTCGACCACTTTTCAATTTTAAGGCCCAACTAGCTAGTGCATATTTCTATGCATTGTATGCCTGATTAACTAGTTGGTTATAATCAAAGTCAAAATGTAAAGGCTATAGCTTCTTGCTATATCTCCTCAAGCACCACCTAAACAAATTACGTATTTACAGGTTCATTTTATGGAGAGAAAAAAAAGTTGTGGCCTGTGACTGTAAACGTCTTGATAATCAGCATTATTCAGACGTCAATTCTAATTAATCGAAAAAAGATACAAAAAGTTCAACAAATTTTTGTTTGATCCATGTATCAGATACTAGGGCTTTGAGAAGTGACATTGTGTTTTCTTTCTACCAGACAATTCTGTGCAACGGCAGGAAGTTCACTGATGGGCTGAGATTTGTGGAACAAAGGTTGGGGCCGTAAATAAGCTTTTTGGGTCTGCATAGAAAGCCTATTTAAGCCTGCAACAGGCAGTATCCAGTAATGAATGATTGTTTTGGGCCGTATGGTAACAGATTCAAACTCATTTTACCGATGGTGAAGGCTCCAAACCCAAACTCATTCCAGCAGAACTGATTTGGGTCAAAGGCCAGTTTGAAATCAAACTAGACTCATCTGGTTAGTAAACAATGTTAACATTAAATAAAAACAAGAAAAAATCGTTAGAGAATAAAAAATATCATTCAAATACAAGAAGAATCAATGAGACAGCTAATGAGGAGAAGTCGACTGGATGTTGACCTGGAGCCAGATAGTGATTTACATAGACAGAAGAGTTCTCAAAATGCAGGTGGTCATAGAAATTGTAGCTGAAGGAAAGAGTGCTAGAATTCTCAGGAATTAATGATGAATCGTGTCATTATCTTATTGACTTGTTTTATGATTAGATCTTGAAATTGTAATTAAGCAACTATAATCACAAAGCAGCTTATGAATCACAGAATCCATGAAGAGAATATAACATTGCACCTCAAAAATGCACCATTATGAAACAAAGCAAGCCAAGTAGAACTAGAAATCAATTCGTACTCACAAAACAAGACAATTTTACATGGTTTAATTAATAATGTCTATGTTTATGGTTATACTAGTTTTTCTTATTCATTTTAAAATATAATATATGTAACCAAGTATTTATATTGAAATTAAAAAATTTTATATTAATCTTTTATTGTGAGATTACCTTCCACGATAACTTCTAACAAAGTTTATAAAGATATCATTTAGACATGATAAGATTTCATGCTACAATTATTATAATTATCAATTGAATTAAAGATAGTGTTAAAATTGAGATTATTAGCTCATTTATATTAGCGTTGGACACAAATCAAACTAATTAAATTTGGTTCTATCTAACTTACAAGTATGATAAATGGTTAATTAGGTTTGAGTCTAGTTCGCGATTTTATTTAAGTCGTATAAACAATTATCAAAATGACGGTGTTTTACTTATTTATTAAATAAAATGATGTTGTTTTATTAATTAGTCATAAACTAGAATTATGAATTCAAACCATAAATTCATATTAAGTTTAAAACTTAAAACTTAAAAATCTATCCAAATTCTAACTATCTTTAACTTTAGTTTAACAAATTTGAGTTAAACTTGAATTATCTCATTTTTATTGGACCAAAATCGAATTAAATGGTGTTGAAGCTGGCTCGGTTTGTACCGGATCTTTCTTTACAAGTAACTATAAACTTGATTGAAAATGGTTGGTGCACAGACACAGTTGCGAAGAGTGGGTGCTTTTCTACAAGCATGATTCTCTACTTAAATCACTGTCACTACTTAAGTGAGTGGATAGCTATTTGGCTTTCCATCCCATTTGCTTTGAATCGAAGCGAAATAATAATAATTGATTGATCAGAGACTAAACCCACTATCCCCACGGAAACAACCCAAGTACAAATGCAATAAATTTCAATTCTATTTCGCGTCTTAACCTGAATTACCATGTTATTAAATATCTTAATTATCTATTATATTTTTAATCTAAAATTATTAAACCAAATAATGATATATTAATTCATTAATATTTTATCCATTAGTAAATATGATTAAGCTCGAATTAAAAATATAATATTAGTTATGATAGAATCTAAAATATGTATAAACCATGGATTTTAGAACAATGGATTTGTGGGAATCATTGAAACTGGATGATGAACAAAATGGATGCAGTTAGAAAGAAATAAACAAGAAGTAAAAGAAGAAAATTGTGTGGAAAAGCTGGTAGAAACCAACCGACAGAGAAGGAGAAGCTTTGGCATAGTTTTCTTGGCTTGGAATTGAAGGGATATGAATAGGTATGGCAGTTAGAACCACTCTTTTTTTTGTTTATTTTTTTTATTTTTTCCTCGTACACTCGCCCATTTCCAACTCGTATAATCAAAGCATGCACCCCTTAAAAAAATGTAATAAATCTAATAATAGCATACAATTAAATAATTTTAAATTAAAATAATATTCAATTAAATAATAAATCACTTAATATGCTCGTGTTAACTTAAAATATGTAATAATAAATATCAATAATTAATTTATTGTTATTAATATTTAATTTTATATTTATTATCCATTTGTACAATATTATTCTTTAATTTTTATATAATAAAAATATGTACACTTAAATTAGAACGTAATGTATATCATATTGAATATTATTGTATGATAGATTTTGAACTAAAAGATAACCAATTTAATGGCTCCAACTCTTATTGGCCAAGCAAACAACTAAAATGTTTGTACGGACAACCGTTGGTATAAGTTTGACCGGCGGCGCCACCGCATCACAAACCCGAGAAAAAGTCTCAAAGCCCTTTGATAATCGTATTCCCATCCTACCACTTGTCATTTGACACTGCCCTAAACATTACTCGTCTTCTTCTCTCTCACTCTCCTGACCACAAAAACTCACCATTACTTTTACTAAAAACCAGGACTAGAAATCCGTCTTCCACCATAGAACCTGACAACAAATTTCACTACAAGAACAATCTGCCACCTCCCCTTTCATTTCCATCCTCAACCCCCATTTCACCTTTTCTTTCCATGGCTTTGATTGTTGATCAACAACATTCAAACTTTAAACATTACTGTAAAATTTGCAAGAAGGGGTTTGGTTGTGGAAGGGCTCTTGGTGGGCACATGCGGGCACATGGGATTGGTGATGAGAGCGGTCATTTTGATGAAGATGATCAGGCCAGCGATTGGGAAGATAAAGGCAATGTACCACCACCAAGTAATAAGCGTATGTATGCGTTAAGAGCTAACCCAAATCGTTTAAAGAGCTGTCGTGTTTGTGAGCACTGTGGGAAAGAATTTTTGTCTTGGAAATCTTTTCTTGAACATGGTAAATGTAGTTCTGAGGATGCTGAATCACTTGTTTCTTCGCCGGGATCAGACGGTGACGTCGACGGCACACCACGAAGAGGGTGTGGCGGTTGGTCTAAAAGGAAAAGATCTTTCAGGACTAAAGTGGGTAATGTCAATTCCAATTGTCCATCAAGTGAAGAAGAAGATCTTGCTAATTGTCTCATGATGTTGTCGAATGCAACAGTCGATCCTTTAGAGGCGGAGCCTGAGGAGTCCTGTGCTTCGGCTAGTAAAGATGAGGAACAACGAAGACACACGATGAATTTTATCGCTCCTGTTTCATGCAGATCACTGGCCATGGACAAGGCCAAAGGGATAGCCACTAAAGGATTGTTCGAGTGTAAAGCATGCAAGAAAGTGTTCAATTCTCATCAAGCTTTGGGTGGCCATAGAGCCAGTCACAAGAAAGTTAAAGGCTGTTTTGCAGCAAGGCTCGACCATATGGATGAAAGTTTAGCTGACGAAGATCACGATGTCATCACACACGAAGAGTTTTTTCCTTCTAAATCAACCCCCATTTTTCAATTTGATCGTAGCACACCCTCTACATCAAAAAGAAAATCGAAAGTCCATGAATGCTCCATCTGTCATCGTGTTTTTTCATCAGGACAAGCTCTGGGTGGCCATAAAAGGTGTCACTGGATCACTTCAAACTCACCAGACACCTCCTCGTTAGCCAAGTTTCATAAATTTCATCACGATACCATGGATAAAATTACCCAGCAGAGACCAAAATTTATCGACAATTCTGACCCACTTGACCTTAAACTCGATCTCAATCTTCCCGCCCCAGACGACGATCATGCTGCAGCAGGACGACGGGAGCAAGCAAAGCCATCAAGCTTTGAAGTGTCAACAGAGATGTACTTGCAGCCATGGATAGGGAAAGAAAACGAGGAAGATAATCACCATGGCTATCAAGTTAACAGTGACCCTAACAACATTAATAACAAAAACAGTTCAATGCAGATCGTGGAAGACGAAGCTGACAGTAAAGTGAAGTTAGCCAAGCTAAGTGAACTAAAGGACATGAACATGAACGGAAGTTCATCTCCATGGTTGCAAGTAGGGATTGGTTCAACAACTGATGTGGAAGCTGACCCATAAACATTATATTTTTTTCTTCTAGTGATAGTTACCCACCTTTTAATACCAAATTTCTTCTTTTCTTTTTCGATTTAAAAGTGTAATTACAAAGTCAACAGGGTATAAACAGTAGGTACAATGAAATTTGTACCCTTGTTATTACAAAGTCAAAATTTTGGATATGGATTTCTACAAATTACCGTTATCGCGGTGTAATTTATTGGAAAAAAAAAATAATATTTCTACAGTTGACCTTTTTTTTTTTTTATTGATCATTCATGCCCTCCAAACTTTGGCAAAAATAATGGAGATTGATTTGGTTGTTTTTGTATCAATATCAGAATCTATTCGGTGGGTGACGTATAATGCAAGGCAGAAACGAGATGCGCATCATCCATATACTCTTGGTCACGAAGAGACCATAAAATTATGTCATTTAACCAATAAATGAAGGGAGTACTTGTAGAGAGGTGTTATTAGTTGAGTACTTACGAAAAGATAACTGATATTATAGTGCTAAAAATTTTAAATGCTGTCTTCAATTTATAATAGAACAAATTACAGTTAAAAATGTAATTAAACAAGACACTTATTGGGTGTGATCATCTTATGCATCTTGGTATGGTAATAGAGTATTGGACTTTGATTATAATCACTAAAGTTGTGGCAAGTGGTTACACAATAGTACAGAAACGCTTATTTAATACTTGAGTGACTGAGAGAGTCATGATAGTTATTAAATTTTGTTTTCTCTTACTATTCCTAGAGAAGATGATGCTCCATTTGCTTCCTATCTAGACTTGTGGGTTGATATTTCATTTATTTGTTAATTGTTGGTTGTTTTTAGTATGTTGGTAATCTATAAATTTGACAAAAAAAGAATTTTGATCACATATTGGGTACACATGAAACAAAAAAATTGATAGCCTAAACATGAATTAACTTAAAATCAACTCAAATCTATTTTAAATTTTAAATTTTTTTAATTTTTTTAAAAAATTTTAAATTTTTTATTTAAATAAAATTTATTATATTATTTTATAAAATTTGAATATTAAAAGGATAAAAATATTCTTGAATTTTTATTGTTTACTAGTATATTTAATATTAAATTTAGTTGAATGGTGAGAATCTAAACTTTTAAAAGTTAGTAGATGAGACTTGTCTTCGCCTTAAATTATGAGTGGGAATAGTCTTTTGGCCATGATATTATTAGCATAGATAGTATCTAGTAATGAAATAAATAATATTATTAGAAGAATAGAACAATATGCATCCTGAAAAAGATTAATTTAGTGAAACTCAGGATCAAGTTGTCCAGGTAAAACTTTACCTCGGTGAAAAAAAGAAAAGTAATTCAAGGAGTTGCTGGGTGGCTTTCCGTCGTTGAAGAAATATTATAATGCAGAGAATTGAAAGAAAGAATCATAGCCCATCATCTTCAACTTCAAGTCGAATCTAGCTCTCCGAAGTGCCTGCCATTTCAGGTTTGACTTGGCAAGTTGCCCACGTTTTCAATCAACAAATAAAATTTTTCAGCCCAATATTATAATTCACAAGTGTATATTTAAGAGTTGATCGATGCATTTTTCAGATATATTAATTACTGTTTCGTGTTTTACTGGACGAGGGAGACGGTCGTGATGGAGGCAGATTACCCACTTTTCGTTCCAGTATAACAATTAATGTTGCTTTCATTCAGAACCACCCCGAGTCATGTTGTTATTGATTATCTGCTACCAACCTGGTGGCTACTCTTGTCTTGATTCTGCAAGTTGGCAACGCAGCTTCATCTTCATGGTTGGATCAAGACGTGAAGCATTGCTGATGAGCACGGCATGGCATGAAAGATTTTTGCTTCGCTAGTCAGATTCACCCAGTTAACAACTACTCAAACAATTAATATATACCTTAAATTGAGCTAATATTTGTGAGGAGTGAACAAGTTCAGATAAAGGTTGGATCTGAGCCAAATTGCTTCAGCTTCGACTACTGAATTACTTTCAAATTTGAATGGATCAAATATGAGCCAAATGTGAGAAAGAGTCTCAGGTTTGGTAATTAAGTAAGTCAAACTTTACCTAAAAGGTGTTTAATTTGTTTTAACTCATAAATAAATTGTTTTATTTGAATTGATTCAAATTTAACTTATAACCTAATTTGAGATAAATTGAATAATTGTAAAAATGATAGCATTTTAATAATAAAAAAAAAAATGTTGTTTAGATCGTTATAAAAATGACATTTTTTAAAATACCTAAACTTAAACCAGTTCAACAAAACATGAATACAAGCCAAGTTTGGAACTTTAAATTTTTCCACTCAACCAAATTCAAAGTTCTTTTGAATATAGTTCGACGGAATCAGGTAGTCTTACCATTCACTCAAACCAAACTTGAATTAACTTATATTCAAAAATCAATTGAATTAGTATCCCGGCTTAGTTCAAATACCATTTTATAGAAGAGGAATCAGATAAAAAATTGAAGCAAATTTATAATTGTAGATGTAAATAAAGGATTATTAAATTACAGTTTGTATGTATTACTATTAAACTGGGGTTTAGCATATATAACTCTCCCTTTAATCTTTTTAGCTGTTTTCGATTAACAAAGTATAGATTGGCAGCGTGTGGAAAACGTACGATTATTATTGAGTCCGATCATGCTTAAGATTATATTAAGTGCACATGATTCATTCATTTTTACAATATAATGGAAGACACTTGACCTGAATACTTTTGGTGGTGATTGAATTTTTTCGAGCAAACTTCCATGTCATAAAATAAATGAATAGACAGACATTTATTAAAAAATTCAAATTAAAAATACCAAACATTTTATCAATAAAAGGATTGTCACAAGACTCCAATACTTGAATACGTTATTGAGTATGCCATAATTTTTTTAGTCATGCAGTCAAGAGTATCCGCGAACAAAACTATATACTATTCGCATCAAGGTGGATTTGAGACATAATAAATTCCAAAAAGGTGATCACCAGTTGGACTCAAATTACTAGAGAAAATGAAGAATCATTTTTTCATTAAAAGAATCATAATAAAAAAAAAAGAACAAAAATCTTGAGTGAGATGAGTTTTAATATAACGACATTGATGATTTTTTTTTTTTCTTTGATAAGGAAGGTTTTTTCGAATCATAATAAATTTGACGGTGAGCCCAAGATTTCTCTAATCTCTTCCTGGAAATACATTTCAGATCTGACGACTCCGTCCTCTGCAGTTTTTAATACCAATGGTAAGAAGCTTGAGAAAGAAAATCACTCTCTAAAAGGTTGCTGTTTCCACTAAGGATTCAAGTCTTGCACCAGCTTATCTCCCTAGAAGAATTTGATTATCCCAGTAGCCAACCACCAGTGGGTCCGAGGCTTACTGGGTAGAGAGGGCTTGTAGTCAAATAGGCCGAAGGACTTGTTACTACACATAGTTTAAGATAGGAACAAAATGCTACCCTTAAAGTTTTAAAATCCCAATTTTTCATCTTCGAAAACATTTATAATACACTTAAAAAATAATTTTTAAATATAAAAATTAAAAAAAATCAACCAGCCACTACTATCGACGTCAGCAGCGGTGGCCGTCACCAACAAAGCCAGGTGACTATTTTTAATCACCTGGTTCCAAGAGAGACAGATTTAACCTCCCCGTTTAATGGCCGCCTCTAATTTTGGAGGAGGTGACGGCCAAATCTAAGTGTCTCTAATAGAAAAAAAGACAGAAAACGGTCAATGAGACCAAGGTTGGCCATTTTTAACTGTTTTTTATTGATTTTTTTGACGAAGGTGGTCGGATTTAGCCACTTCTACCTAAATTGGAGACAATCAGAATCTGACTTCTCCCTTAAATCAAATAGTCAGAAACTATCACCTAACTTTATTAACAATGGCCACCGCTGTCGGCACTGACAGTGGTGGCTAGTTGCTTTCTTTTAAATTTAAAAATTTTTTAAATTTTATACTTATATAAAATTTATTTTATTATTTTATAAAATTTTAATTTTAAAATAATATAATTATCCCTAAATATTATTTTATTATTATATTTAATATTAAATTTTATCAAAACTTAAAAAATTAAGTTTTTAAAATCTTGGGACAGTTTGTCCATTATGAAAATAAGTCCTTTGGTCTAGTCAAATACAACCAGGCCTTGTTGAGGGTTATCATCATTTCAGCCATCTCCGCCTGCTCTACAAAAGCATCATCCATGATGTACGGCTGAGATCGCAATTGTACTTGATTGCTTACTTCGCCCAACAATACAGAATTAATAGTCAAAAGCTGTCGAATTTATTATTGTCATTCTTCTCTAGGTGTAAACAAAAAAAATAAAAATAAAACTTTTTTCTTTTCCGGAATTACGGATTTTAGACCTTTTGTCGGTAAATGAACAGGTTGCCTTGTAATTTTGTCCAAGCCCAAAAATCATGTCACAAAAATGCGGTTCCAATATAAGCTCATGCCAACGAAGGGTTACCCTCATATTTCAAGCTGTTTTCGTAAATAAGTATTTATGGATAGCTCTTGAAGAATATGTCACGTACGTTTAAAATAAATATTAAATTAATAATTAATAATTATATATCATTACATAATTAAATTTAAAATCATTTAAATATATCATAAGATACTATTATTCATATTTAATTTATTTATTATAAATACATATAATTTATTTTATTATTATAAATAAAAATTATACAATTTGAAATAGGATTTGATTATATTTAAATTGTTTGAGTTTAAATTAAATTTATAATAAACGAATTGAGTTTAAATTAATTTGAATATTTGAGTTTGAATTGATTCAAATTAAATTAAAAATAAAATTATTTTTAAACTGAATTAAAACCTCAACTTATTAATCTCGAATTGATTTTTTTATATTTAAACTAGTTTTAGAGGGTATATTTTTTTACACTCGATCCAAATTAAATTGAGTCATATCTTTAAAGACGTATTAATGCTTTAAATAGAACACTAATTAAGCATTTTCTTAACTAAATTCAAGTAAAATATAAAATTTTGACAATAAATTTATAAATTAATTATTCACTGAATTGACTTTAAATTGGGTTCAAATAAATATTGAAAAAAATGTTTTTATTGGAGTCTTCAAAGCAAAATGCGTGCAAATGGGAAAGGCCAAAAACGTGTCAATCACAGGTAATAAAATAAAATTTCGCATGGATTGCTCGAGCGAGATTCGAAGAAGTTGAGGGTAGGGATTGGATGGGACTGGATGGGATTAGGACCGGACTGGGTCTACGGCTAACCCCTAACAAAACGGCATTTAATCCCCATACAAAACTCCCGTCACAAAGGGATCATAGTTTTCATTTTCCATCAGAAATTTCAACAAAAGATCCAATTTTAAAGGAAATAAATAACCCAAATTTCTTAATTTTTTTATTTTTTTCAATAACCAAAAAAAAAAAGAAAAAAGAAGCCTACTACTAGCCGGTCTAGCCAGCTTGCAAAGGCGACTAACACTGACAGTTGGCTTTAGGATCGCCGGCTACAAGTAACAGAATCTGTAAATAAATGAACTGATTTCAGTTTTTTGTTTCTCAACATGAAAAAAAGGGTTACGTGGAGAATTTTTATTTGCTGAAACAAGCCTGTTAGTTCAGTCTATATCACAGCCAGTGGCTGTAAACTTAGTCGGGTCGGTTTTCTATATATGAGGACGCAGTGTGTGGTTTTATATTCTGCTTCGCCGTTGCAACAACCCAGCAAGCAATTCTCTTGACTTGTACAAGAAAGCTAGCCAGCCACCGGTTTATTCTGGTGTCCTCGTTGTAACACCTAAAATACCCTTTATTGGTTTCATTAGTAAAAAATAAACACGGTACAGCACGAGAGGGCAGATTGGGAAAGATGAAATGTGAGGTCGAAGAGAGAATAAATACAGAAACGGGCAAGACTCGCATGTTACATGTCGTTCTTTCTCCCTTCATGCATACGCTTTAAATCCATTTATTTTATTTTTTTTTGCCGTTTTAAGAAATTTAATTAGTAATAAATAAAATATAATTTGATTTTAAATCAAAAAGAAAAAAAAAAAAATGGTGTCATTGTATATATCTCTTGGTGGAGGAAAAGGAATGCTTGTCACCTACTCGTCCCGAGTTTCCATTTTTCTCTGATATTGAAAGACAAATCCAGAGCTCGAAAGCTCTGAGTCTGATTTTTATTGTAATGGAGAAGCATAAGTGTAAGCTTTGTTTGAAGAACTTTTCAAATGGAAGAGCTTTGGGCGGTCACATGAGGTCTCATATGTTGAATCTTCCGATTCCTACAAGACAAGATGAAGAAGAAGAGGAAGAAGAAACGAATCGACTCAGTGATGATAGCGAGTCCAGTTCTTCTTCATCAGATGATGAAGAAGGAGAAGGAGAATTTGAAAAGGGTGTGTTGTATGGGTTAAGAGAGAACCCAAAGAGAAGCGTTCGTTTGGTGGATCCTGAGTTCTCTTTTGCTGTTGATGCAGGGTCTGTTATTCTTCAAGATAGAGAAAGCGAGACTGAGTCCTCAAAGAACCCAACTCGTAGACGATCCAAGCGGACCCGGAAGTTGGATTATCAGTATCATCATCATCAACGACAACAAAGACAAGAGCAAGAGATGGTGAAGAAGTCTAAATTTAACAAATTGAGTAAGACCGAGTCATGGGCTGAGCCTGAACCGGTGAGTTCCATTTCTGATACAACTACAGAAGAAGATGTCGCTTTCTGTCTTATGATGCTTTCAAGAGACAAGTGGAAGAGAAAAGAACAACAACGTAATGAAGTTCAGGAAGATGAGAATGAAGAAGCAGAAAAATCAATGGAGGAAACAGATGAATCAGAAGAGTTCAAATCTTCAAAACAACGAAGTCGAGGAGGAAAGTACAAGTGTGAAACATGTAAAAAAGTATTCAAATCTTATCAAGCTTTAGGTGGGCATCGAGCAAGTCACAAAAAGATTAAATTTTACTCTGCAACTCAAGAACTTGAGTCAGAACATGAAAATGCAGGTACTTCTACTTCTGTTCCAATGATGGATAAGAAAATCCATGAATGTCCTGTTTGTTTCAGAGTTTTTTCGTCAGGGCAAGCTCTTGGAGGCCATAAGAGAACCCATGTAACTGGTTCAGTAACAACAACAACGCCGCCAACGACTAGTACTCCTGGTAGAAGTTCGTCCAGGTTAGGAGAAAATTTGATAGATCTTAATCTTCCTGCTCCAATTGATGATGATGATATTAGCCAGATTGAGCTGTCTGCCGTTTCTGATGCTGAATTTGTGAACCACATCAAACGATGAAATGTTCAACTAATTCCATCTACAGGAAAAAAAAAGAAAGTATTTTTAGCTTCTTTTTATGTGTTTTTTGGATCTAAAATTATGCCATTCGTAGCAGTCAACTGGGTTTTTTATAATTAGTTTTCTGTACTAAATCGTTTAACTGTAACTCTTCGTCTCCTTCCAAGAGTATTTATATTAATGGAGAAGCCATAGATGTTTACTTAATTAATTTTTTTTTTTTCCCTCTTTACACACATTTATATATATTTATTTGTAAAGCTTGAGCCAGGCGTTGTAGTTAATGCGTTCTGCTTAAGCTTTTTTCTGTTTTTGGCTGATTGTTTCACCGGTCTTTTCCCAAAAATATAAATAAAAGAAAAACAGGGTCTCTCTCAAAAGCAGCATATCTGCTACTGTTGAAGAAGAAACCATTGTGCAATGCATTGTCTACTGTTGTTCATTCTGTTCATCTTTTGCCTCTTTCTCTTCTCAGACTGTTTCAAACTTTACTCACAGAAAGATTTGCTAATAAATCAGTAGAGATTAGGATGAGATACACCTACACCTGATTCACATTCGATACACTTCCACTCCTAGAATTCTTCTTTTTATCTTATCGTTTCTGGTAAACCACTTCAATTCTGAAAAGGCGTTGAGAAAATTTCAGAAAATGAAATATTTTAAAAGAAATACTTTGCTTACCGGAAAATAACCTGTTTGGTTTGGATTGGGTAAAATATCTAAGCCCCAGTATAAATTCGAAACTCCTTAGAAAAGTCCTCAGAGATATCTTCAGTATCTAACGCCCCAGTAAAATATCTAACCTGTTTGAAACTTTCTCTAGAGGTATATAAAATTCAGTTCAAATCATAAAATTAAATTAAACAGTTTAAAAACTAAACTCTAGTTTGATTTAGCTTATAAAATAATTTAATTTGAATTAATAAATATTAAAAAATCAGTTTACAATTTGATGGTTTTTAAATTGAATTAAATCATAAATCATATTTGTTTATAGGCCAAAGGACATTTTCCCACCCATAGTTTGAGGCGGGGACAAAGTCCCACCCGATCACTTTTAAAAGCCCAAACTCCCACCCTTCATCCAATTTCCATCCAAATTCATTAACCCATTTGATGAAATGACAAAAATACCCTTATTAATAAAAATATAAAATAATATATTTAAATATATTAAAAATTTAAAAAATTTAAAATTTGAATAACTATAATTTAATTAACATTTATTAAATATGAATAAAACCTTAACTAGCTTAAATAATATTTTTAATTTAATTATGATTTGATTTGATTTAAAAATTTAAGTTTTTATAATTTTATAAAATTTTTTAAATTTTTATAAATTTTAATATATTTTTTATATATATAAATATTATTTTATATTTTTATAAATTTTAACTATAAAATAACAAATTTGCCTCTTGACTCACTGTTGACTGTTACATTTAACAGTCAATGGGTGGGACTTCGGGTTTTCTAAACTTAGCGGGTGGGACTTTGTCCCCGCCTCAAACTATGGGTGGAAAAATGTCCTTTGGCCTTGTTTATATATATATATATATATATCATTTTGATACATATTTATTTTTTATATTTATTTATATTTGAATAACTATAATTTAATTAACATTTATTAAATATGAATAAAATTAACATTAAATATTATTTTTAATTTGATTTGATTTGATTTAAAATAAAAAATTAGATGATTTGGTTTGAAATTTTTATATATATGTATGGATTGTTCACTAAAATTTAGGATTTTACTTTTTTGAGTATGTTGGGTTTAAATCCGGTTAACGGATCTATTGAATTCAAGTGATATATATCCGAAAGCCAAGCCTGTCTTTCAGTTCATGTTCATTGAAGTTGTAATAATTGGAAAGTATAAATGTCCATCTCGACACTTTCCTTTGGCAGTTGTTATGATTTGTTCTTGTACAAAAAAATGTGTGGGACCAAGGATGGCTAAACTGGTCGCAGGAAACTAGTTTAACAGGAGGTTGCGTATTTGATGTATAACAGTTCAATCAGGATCATAAAATCTGTCAGAATGCATGGATTAGTGCTGTGATCAGTCGGCGCATAGACGTGGATGCCTGTCTTATGAGGTGACTAATTGGTTTGTGGGCTTTTTAGCATGACTTCTACGTCACTCTAGACATGTTTATATATTATATAATAATAAAATAAAGACTAACTCAAATCCAAAAATATCGGAATTTTTATTTTTTTTTAAGTTTAAATTGCAGTTGATTTATTAAAAAAATGAGGCTTAAATGTAAGTCATTTAATTTTAAGTTTGATTTAAATCAAATTTAAATTTAAAAACTTAAATTTACTTAATTTTAACATGTTAATTGATCAAGTTTAGTCTTTTATTTGAATTGGATTGAACTTGACTTATTCGATTAAATTATGAGTTGAATTAATTAAAATCATATTCAATCTTACGTAAATTGTTCAAATAGATCTTAACATTAGGGATGGATCTAGTTTAACTAATTCAAATTAAATTTAAAACTTAACTTGATCGAATAAATTTTAAGTTTAAATTTTAATTTGATAATTAAATATCAATTCGTTTGTTCATCTAATGATATCGTTTATTTTTTTAATGTTATTATTTATTTCATGGATAATTTTATGATAATATTTATATTAATTCAAATTCAAACTTGATTTATATATTATCTGTGCAGCATAATATAGAGGCAACAATAAATACCTATCATATTCTACCGTATTTTAGCCGTGGATTTAACGCTCGTTTAGTCAAAATTGTCATACTAATTATATTTATTTTGGAATGATGCCAAGCTTTATTCCCATAAGCATCTGTCTGTCCCTTTAAAATCAAAGCGAATTTCAGAATACAAAAATTGTAAAAATGGATTTGGTAAATTAGGCTTCTACTCTAACATTTGTGCTTTTATTTCTTTGCCCTTCGAAAAAGGGTAAATGTCCATTTCAATTCAATTAATGGAAGAATTAAGTTTGTTTAGTGTCATAATATCCCTCCATTAGTTTTTGCGTATCTTTAATGCCGACCTAATTATCTTAACTAACAATTACAAGGAACAACAACAAGAGGGGGCCTATCAAAGTTGTTTGAGTGGTAGTATGAATGACTTTCAGACATACAATATATCAACTATCATAGCGATAGGTTTTAACTAATCTAACTTACCATCATACGACACTCGTTTTGAATTTTCTCAAATAAATCAATTTTAATTTAATTCGTTAGTTTGTATGGAAGCAATGACAAATGGTTATTTTAATTGAATGAGCATTCAAAAATTAGAAACAAACAATTCAAAATATAACATCAAAAAATTATAATAGATTCGAACAAAATTCATTAATTCATATTAGAGTTTGATTTGATTTGAATCTAACTCTGAATACAATCTATTAACACAAATTATCGACTTTAGATATATTTTTCTCTCATTTAACACAAAATAAAATGTTTACCTCATTCTAGGACAAAATGACATTACTCTTTTTATAAATGAATTGACACAAACATAATTTATATACTATTTACATAAAAAGTATTCAACTCAAACCGACATTTTCGTCTATCTTATCACGTCAGGTTAGCGCTTCTTGTAACAATATTCCAACCATGGATACATCCAATATCAAAAAGTAGTTGAGTGGGCTCTTGTTCCCTTCAAACAAAAAAGATAGCCGTAAAGACGGGTAAAGACTCATGTTGTGAGAGTGAGTGCTGGCTACTTCATGTTCTCGCACTCGATGGTGGGGAGGGAGAAGAAAGAAACAGAGCAAATCAAAATCAGCTCTTCATTTGCCGGCTTGCGCCTTTGGGATTTCAAAAAGTAACCACCCAAAAAGAATCAGTCAACAATGCGATCGCTTTTCAATCCTACCTTTTTTCTCTTCGAACTTCTAACAAACACTACATCATCATAACAAAAAAACTCGCTTTTTCATTCCGTCCTTCCCAACAGTCGCACTGTTTTTTTTTTTTCTTTGTTGATTTCATTGCAGGATTCATTTGATCGTAGAAAAATCATAAACTCGATCTTGTTCCAGAGACCATCATTTGGGTTGGCGTGATTTCCGTAAAGTATGAGACAAGTTCAATATTCCATACGATCAAGATCTTGTTAATTATTTTACACATTAACTTTAATTTCTTATATTGTTACCAGTATTGAATCCGGGGATATTTTTTGATTTGATTTGATTTGATTTAAATTATCTTACAGTATCAATTTCTTTTTATTGAAATTTGTTTTACCAACAATTCTTTTAAATTCAAATAAATTTATTTTCTAGCAATTTTTCTAAATTCAAACCATCTTTCTTTATTTTTCTAAGAAGGATTTTTCCAACCCTTGACTGAAAAATAATAATTTGCTCTTTCATATAATAAACATGAATTTAAAATTACATATATAAATATATATTATTTTATTAATTTATCTTTATAAATTGACGTATGAATTTTCGATAAAATGATGTAATTATTTAATAAAAAATGAAATATTAATTTATATGAATAAGGAAATAATAAATATTCGTATGTTTAATAATATTTATGTAGAACCTAACCTATTGAAAACGGATGAAGTGATAATACGGATGACTTGAAGACATACAATACGTTGTTAGGTCTTGAGTTCAAGTCCTTGTGGTAGCCATCCGCATGGTATGCCTTCTGTTGACATTATCTGAAGTTCACGCCACAAAACGCCATGATTCCATCATTCCATGCTCCTCCTTTAAAGTCACCTATGCTCGGTAATGCGTCCTAAATGGGATGGGATCTCCAGCACTGTCACGACAAAAATCACAACAACAGTCCCACGAAAATTTTGTTTTTAAGTGCTTAGAAGACAAAATGTTTCCGATTGATGTCAAGGATTGTGAAAATCTTGTTTACGACAAAGCCAAGAATAAAACTTACTGTCCCAAAGTGAAATACAGTAAAACACAGACAGGTCATTAAGGATAATGAAATTTACTGAGGTCAAATAATCCCAATCAAAATATTTACTGAACTATAATTCACTTATGTTTTTCAAAAATCAAAACAAATAATAATTAATATTAACTCATAATCTTACATATGAATCCGAATTATAGTTTTAAAAATCAACAAATATAAACCCAAAAAAGAAACTGTATAAACCGAACATAAACCCGAACTTAAATTACAAATTTCTTAATTATATTTTATTAATTATTTTTATTAATTATACTTTTTAATATAATATAAATACGAACTATATAAACTGATACGAATACAAGCCAAACACAAATTGAATTATAAGAACCTGAACTTTTCCAAAAAAATTTAGTGAACACGAACCCAAATACGGATCGAATCATAACAAACAAATCTAAACAAAAACATATACTTGTTTATATTTGATTCAGTTTGAGTTCAACACTAATTAGAAACATATTTCCTAAGATGAATTATGAGTCTGTTACTTTATAAAACATCGGACCTTGAAAATCAAGTAGTTTATGCAAAAAAAAAAAATAAATTGTGAAGGAATGTGTGTAGTTTGATTTAAAATGTAAACTTAGATCAAACTGTTAGAAAATTATAATTTGATTTGTAAAATAGTTCAATTTGGATTGGTAAATTTTTAAAAAATAAAATACAATTTGAGTTATTGTTTAAGAGATTTCTAAATCAAATTTTAAATATACATACATATATATATATAATTGTATTTAATATAATTTTTTAATAAATATTTAGATGTATCACTTGCTTTTTTTTATTTATATTGTCATTTTTTTACATATTTGTTGTATATCTAAACACAAGCATTATAAACTAAAACGGTTGCATAGACTTTAATTGGTTGTTGGGAGTATTTGAATGAACTCATAGCTGATACAGGAAAGTCGCACGCAATGTGGTTGGGAAAGGGAAAGGGAAAGGCGAATCAAAATTTACTTAGTATTTGCACATGAAGCTCGTGTTTGTTTCAGAACCACATGAACATGTGAAGAAGACAGACTTTAACATGAATAAGATTCTGTGTGAATGCGACAGTGAGATCAAAAATCACAGTTGCTGCAGTGGACTTTCATGTTAGGCTCTACCAACTTGCTCTTTTAAATGCTTTCTGTTGCTTTTGCATGGTTTTTTTTTTTTTTTTTTCTGAGTGATTTTGTAACGTAATTATAAAAGCGAGTTGTCCGATGATAAGGAAAAAATCATCTGAAAAACAAGAAGAATTGTAGATAGGGAGTACTTTGGTGCTAACCTTCGATCTCAAGCTAAACAATAATCTAAATATAAATACAAAGACAAAAAAAAAAAAATCGTTGAAGATGAATAAGATAAAATTGTAAACAAATGATACTAGCAAACCCTCGATCTCAAGCCAAACAACGATCCAAACCGAGCCAGCTTAGATCAGTCTACCAGATTTTAGGAACATTGCTTTAGATGTGCAGCATTACTATATCATACAAAATCATATTTGATTATTTATACAAGTTCATAGTACAGCTTTTCCAATAAAATGGAAAACTTAGTAGATCAATTGGGGCCAAGAATTTTGGAGGCCTTTGAATTGGATAGCCCTAAGTGAATAATGCTCGGGCCTGCAATGGGTCGATCTGAATTTAATTTTTAACCCACTGCCTACCCCACTTTAAATGATTCAAATCCAAAGTCAACTGAATATTGGTTTAATATTGTATACTTGCTTTAATCTTAGATCAATTTGATTTAATAGTTAAAATGAATGTTATTGTAACCCAAATTAGATTTGGCACTGATTCTCAATTAAATCGGTCTATATTTTAAAATAATAGTAAAAAGTCGATATGATCTTTTGATTTTTAATCCATTACCTTCTTTACTTCTAATGTTTCAAGTTTAGAGTCAATAACTGAATATTGGTTTACTACCATATACTTGCTTCTTTCCCGAATCAATTTGATTTAATAGCTAAAACGAGTATTACTACAACCCAAATTAGATTTGATATTAATTCCCATTTAAACTAATCAACATGATTTAATACCTAATGGTTATTATTATAGCTTAAATTAAAATTTGTATCGATTCTTGACTAGATTGGTCTGAATTTTTAAATAATGATAAAAAGTCAACGTGATCTTTTGATTTTTAACTCATTATCTACTTCACTTCAAATATTTCAAAATCAAAATCAACCTTTGCATCTTGGTTTAATATTATATGTTTGCTTTAATTTTGGGTTAATATGATTTAATGGCTAAAACAAGTATTATTGACTCAAATTAAATTTGACATCGATTCTCAATTGAACCAATTTGAATTTTTTATCTGGTATAAAAATGAACATGATCTTTTGATTTTTAACCCACTACCTATTCTATTTCAAATGATTTAAATTCAAAATCAATATTTAAATATTGGTTTAATATTATATATTTGTTTCAATCTCAAATCAATTCGATTTAATGGTTAAAACAGATATTATTATGACTTAAATTAGATTTTATATTGTTCTTCTAATAGACTTGTTTAAATTTAAAAATAGTGATAAAAAGTTAACATGATTTTTTGATTATTAATTCATTATTTATCAATTTCATTATTTCAAATTCAAAGTCTAATTTAATACTAAATCTGATTTAATGACTAATACAAATATTAATATAATCCAAAATAGATTTGATATTGATTTTTTTAAATTAAATCAATTTAAATTTTAAGTCAGTGACAAAAAGTCAACATAAACTCTTGATTTTTAATCTATTATTAACCACGCTTTAAATGTTTTAGACTCAAAATCAACAATTTAATGTTGGTTTAGTATTATATACTTATTTGAATTTCATATTATAATTTAATTTAATGATTAAAACAAATTTTATTATAATTTAAATCAGATTTGATATCCATTTTTATTAGGTTGATTTGAAATTTAAGGCCGTGATTAAAAGTCAAAATCATTTTTTTATTTTACTTGTTTCAATTTTGGATGAATCTAAATTAATAACTAAAATGTGTGTACGGATTTTAAAAAAGACAAAAACAAAAAACAAAAACAAAAACAAAAACAAAAAGGTCAATAGGATATTGTGATTTTTAACCCATCACGTAACCCGCTTCATATGTTTCAAGCCCATCTCACGCGCTTTGCAAAAAGTCTTAAACAACCGTACCTATAAATGTAAGTTGGAGTTATCTCATGCACGCGGTGACCTGTCGTCTCGTCCGTTGCTTCCTCCATATCAAAATTTTGTCTCAACTCGTTCTCCTTTTTAGTCTTCTCTTCCCTCTCGTCGGTGCTCGGTTTACCAGTAAGTCCATTTCATTATCCTCTTTATTCTTTTCTTTTTTTTTTTAACTTTCTGATTTTAATAATTCTAATTTAAGTCTCTGTTTGACTATCGTTGATCTTTCTTACTTTTTCTTTTGTTTCGCTAATTTAATTGTTGCAGCAAAGACAATTCTTATTATGAGTTGCTGCTTAGATGATTTGATCTTCTCTGGTTTTTTGTTTTTATTATAGATTGCGTTTGTTTGGCATTAATTTTGTTATGTTTATGCGTTGACTTGCCTAAGTTTTTGGGTTTAAGATTAAGGTTTACAGTGTCGTGAATTGTGATGGTGTTGGTAGGTAGAAAGGGGAGTTTATTCTAGAGATGGTGTCTCCTCTATATGAGGCTGATGATCAGACGGACGAGGATTTTTTTGATAAGCTAGTCAATGATGATGATGATGGGATTGCTTACATTGGATCTGGGCCTAGTCCTGTAAAAGTTGATGATGCAGACAAGGATGTTGACCCCACTAGAGTGAACTCTGGTGATGATATTAATTTTATTTTTAAAGAGTCAGAGGATGATGAAAATGGTGTCTTTTTGGCATCTACAAATGATAATGAGGACCATTTGGTGGTTAAAGACAGAAATACAGTCATGCCTAGTAGTGTAAATGAGTCCAGTGAAGTAGGGTTATTTGAGGAAGGTGCATTGGATAAACATGCAATAGATAATAGTAGCATTGGCACAGGAACAGCTGTCAAAGCAGTTCAGTGGAGTTCATTTGACTCTTATCAGAATGTTGATGATAGTAATGGATTACTGATGAACTCTGGTTTTTTCAATGAATTTGGGGATGATTCTGTAGACCCATTTGCAAATTTGGGGAACACAGATAGTTCAGAGCCTAAATTTAGCTGTGAGGTTGGTATTTTGGGAAATTCAGTTGCTGATTTGGGTTCCTCTACTTGTAGTCAAAACCTAGACTTGCAGAATCATAATAAAAAATTGGAACAGAACATAGAGGGGCAGGATATGAGTAGTATTCAGAACTGGGAAAATCTTTATCCAGGATGGAGGTATGACCCAAAAACTGGACAATGGCATCAGTCAGATGGATATAATGCAGATTTGAGTGCAAATGGCAATATGGATGCTGTGGGTAGTTATGATGTGAATGCCCGATCTGTTAGTGTTTCAGAACAAAATTCAGCTGTACATCATCTGTTACAAGCAGTTCAATCCGAATCCATTATACAACATGTGTCTGAGGGAGCTATAGATGTCAGTGTATTCAACTCAACTGCTGAATACCCATCACATATGGTGTTTGATCCCCAGTATCCTGGTTGGTACTATGATACAATTGCACAAGAATGGAGATTGTTGGACTCTTTTAATGTAGCTACCAGTCAGTCAGCTACTTTGGCTTCTAATCAGCAATTTCAAAATGACATTATTGAAAATTATGGGTCAAAAGGCCTTGGTACTGAAGGACATAATATGAACTGGGCTGGGTCTGTGAACAACTACGATCAGCAAAATACAAACATGTGGCAAAATCAGCAAGTTGCCAAAAGTGAGACTACTGGTTTTACAGATAACAAACAATTATACAACTTATTCAGTCCAGCTAGTCTTCTAAGCAATTCTGTAGAAGAAAAAACTGAGTTCAGACCCCCTGGATCGGTTGCTCAACTTGAGCGAGCAAATTGGAATTATAATAATACTAACGGGGTTTCTGGCTTTCAAAACTTTATTCCCTCCCAGCAGTTTTCTCAACATCCTTACCAGACCAAGATGGAGTCAAGCCAACTCATGCATTCTAAACCAGCTTACTTTGATAGTCAGAAACCTGTTAGGTTTCCACAACAGCAGCTTCTCCTGAGTGACAGTCAGTTCCCTGATGTACCCAGTGAAGGTAGGTCATCTGCAGGGCGTCCTCCACATGCCTTAGTTACTTTTGGATTTGGTGGAAAAATTGTAGTCTTAAAAAATTGCTGTACTTTCGACACAAACTCCTCATTTGGAAGGAAGGTCAGCTCTTATCCTATTGTTTAGTTTCTTTCCACATAGTATTAGTTTTCTCTCTGATATATAGATATGTAGTTTCTTTTCACTGTTGTGCAGTCACTAAATGATATTTGGTTTCTAATATGAAGGATTCATTAGGAGGTGTGCTCAATGTTCTCAACTTGATGGAAGTTGTCATGGACAAGACATCTGCGTCAAGGTTTGGCTTGGGTACTTGTGACTACTTCCAGACATTATGCCAGCAATCTTTTCCTGGCCCATTGGTTGGTGGAAATGTTGGAAATAAAGAGATTAACAATTGGATTGATGAGAGGATTGCAAACTGTGAAGTCCCAAGTATTGACAACAGAAATGGAGAAGTTATGAGACTACTGTACTCTTTGCTAAAACTATCATACCAATATTATGGAAAACTTCGATGTCCTTTTGGCACTGACCCATCATTGAAGGTCAGTTACTCCCAATGTTTGTGTTTATTTAGTTTTGGATTGTTGTTTTGTCTTCATTTTTTAATCTGTTGATAACAAGATTATGATAAATGCATGAGTGAGGAACTTAGTTTTCTTTTCTTATTGCTTTTAACAACTAAAATTTATCTACCTTCCATAATTAATATGCTACTTATCAAATCTTCTTAATTCGGAGTAGTTTGCAAAGTCTTTTATATGCTATTGATTTTGCTATAGAACCATGCTTGTTTTTTATATCATTCCAGACTAAGCAGTTATTGATTTGATGGCTTCCACATATAATTTAAGGCAGAGGATTTTTTGCGTCAGCCTCAATCCATTGGTAAAGAAATTCATGTAGGAGAAGCTCAAAGCTTATTATTTCTCAAAGAAGCTCATCAATTACCACAGCTTTCTCAAGGATGTTGCAAGTGAGATTGATTTCTTAGTTTTTTTCTTCTTTTTTTATCTTCTGCAATTAGGAAAGTGATTGTCCAGAGTCAACTCTTGCTAAGCTGTTTGGGTCAGCCAAAAATATTGATATGCAATCAAGTGACTATGGTGCCCTGACATACTGTGTACAGAATTTGCCTTCTGAAGCACAGATTCAGGTACACTGTGTCTCCTCATCCTGGTTTCCTGCATTAGTTTTCTTGTGCTATACCCTCTTTATAACAGAATTTTATAGAACTTTCTATAATTGCCACTTATCATTGGTTTAGGCAACAGCTTTAGAGGTGCAGAAGCTTCTTGTGTCTGGTAGAAAAAAGGAAGCTTTACAATGTGCACAAGAAGGTCAGTTATGGGGACCAGCTCTTTTACTTGCATCTCAACTTGGTGATCAGGTACTTGCCATCACCTTTGTCATTTTCTTGGAAGCTCTTAAGCATGCTTTTTGGGGATATTTTATGGTTGATCCTTAGTTTGTTATAGATGTAGGACACGAATTCTGCTTGGTGCTAATACTTGTTTGTCTTTTTTTTTTATAAATAAATGAAGTTTTATGGTGATACCATGAAGAAAATGGCACATCAGCAGTTAGTAGCAGGGTCATCATTGCGTGCATTGTGCCTGCTAATTGCAGGGCAGCCTGCAGATGTGTTTTCCAATGACAAAAATACCAGCAGTGTCTCGAATTCTATAAATATATATCAACAACATTTACAGGTATCTTAATTTGAGTACTTATGCTCTGTTGTAAGTTTAATGTTGAGGATTGTGTTCAGCAGGACTCAGCTATAAAACCAATATGATTCTGTGTAGGCGGGTGTTGAGTTGAACTTCTAAAACATTTAGTTTCATCAGCATTTGTGTAGCACTTCTTTTTAGGAACACAATTGGAGATAGAAGTTAATGTTGTTTTTAATTAGTAGGTTTTGGGGTGCAGATTAATAATAAGTAATTGAATGCATTGATATAGACAGAGTAGTTGTACTGGGTGGAGACTCTAGCTCTATTTTCCATAAATTTTTTATATAAATCTTAGATGTAGGCTTAGCAGTTGGTCAATCCTGTTCAATGTGGAACTATGGATTCTGATTTACATACAAGAACCATAAGAAAAAAAATTGGTTCTTATTGCATTAACTTATATATATATATAAAATTTTAAAACCTTAACTTGTTATATCTCATGAATCTGAATATGGAAGTTCTTATTCTCCCCTTAAAAGGTTTTTTGAACCTATTAGGTCAGGAAGAACAACTGATTTTATGCACCTTCTTTTTATCTAATTTCATTGAAAAATTGTTTCCACTAGCTTGTTCCATGAATATTATCATTTGTTTGGACTACAGATTGGAGGTAACTGTATGTTAGATAAGTGGGAAGAGAACCTAGCCATCATCACTGCAAACAGAACAGAAGGTGATGAGCTTGTTTTAATTCATCTTGGTGATTGCCTGTGGAAGGAGAGGGGGGAGGTAGGTTGCATGTATCTTTCTTTCTCTCGTGAAAAAATTTTATTATTCCTGACATTATCCTTAACAAAAGGTAGTTTGACAGGTTGCTGCTGCACATTTATGTTATTTAGTTGCAGAATCCAACTTTGAGCCTTATTCCGATGGTGCAAGACTCTGTCTTATTGGTGCAGATCATTGGAAATTTCCACGAACATATGCTAGTCCTGACGCCATTCAGGTCTTTAAACATTATTCTTTTCTCTCTTAATAATTATGAAGGGATTCTTTTTTTTGGGTGTGTGGCAAAGCAGAATTCAGTTTTCATACTCCTGCTTCTAATACTTTACTTAGTAAATTCATGTTACTTAAAACAAGCAGGATCTGGGATAAGTTTTGGATAAATTCATGTCTCCACCACTTGTTTGTTCAGAGTAGGAAGATGTTGCATTTGGCAGCTTCATTTCTTCTATATTAAATTGTATCACAACTGAACTAGCCTTCTGAATATCTTGGCAGAGGACAGAGTTATATGAATATGCAAAAATGATTGGCAATTCTCAATTTCTTCTCCAACCTTTTCAGCCTTATAAGCTTATTTACGCTTCCATGCTGGCTGAAGTTGGAAAAGTAGCTGATTCATTGAAGTATGTATGATATCCTATCATTTGAGATACTGTTTTATCTGATTTGCTCTTGATTTTTTAACGGGACATGTTGTTTCAGGTACTGTCAAGCAATTTTGAAGTCTCTGAGAACAGACCGAACACCAGAAGGGAACACATGGAAACAGTTAGTGTCGTCTCTTGAGGAGCGATTAAGAATCCACCAACAAGTATCTCTCTGACATTTTATTCATTTCATCATTCCAGCTATCTACTTTTTATTTCTTATGAATATAATTTTATTTACAGAGTGGTTATACCACAAATTTGGCTCCAACTAAACTGGTTGGTAAATTACGCACCTTCATTGATAGTACCGCTAATCGTGTTGTTGGAAGCATACCGCCACCTGTTCCTTCAAAACTGCACAATGGTCTATCTAACGAATTTGCTCACCAACAAGGAGGTCAGCATCCAACTAGTAGTTATTCGTCAATGACCATGTCTTCTTTAATGTCTTCTGCATCAGTGGAACTGATAAGTGAGTGGACTGGTGAGACCAATCAAGTTGACATGCCTAACAGAAGTATTTCTGAACCTGACTTTGACAGAAAACCAAGAAAGGTGAACATGTTATGTTTTGCCTATTAGAGGTACAATTTATCTGAAACATTTTAATGCTTAATTGCTGTAGACAAGTTTTCCTAAGAAGCATATATTTACTAACTTATCATTATGAATTAAAGGCAGTTGGCTGTTTAGCTCTTTATTACATCGTTTCTTAAGAAAAATGGACTATCAATGAAGTCATTGACTGGGAATTTCAGAGGTTTAGCTCTTGTGTCATGTGTTTGGTAGTTACTTCAGTCCATTCTATTATAGTTTGTAAACGAACAGCATATAAAGTTTGTTATTCTTTTCTCTCATATTTGAACTGCAGTGCCAGATAAAGTGATCATGATTTCAATGACTCAGTATAGCTGATTTGATAAAGAAAACCTATTTGGAAGGGCTTAAGCGCAAAGATCTTATATCTGATACCATGTTTTATATTTGAATTTTTTGAAACACTATCAAGAATTGAGTAAAGATCCAGTTCCATAGATCTAACATCTATTTTTTTTATACAATCAGTCTGATTCTTCCAAGGAATCAAACATATCTGATACACCAAAAAAGGTAGCAGTCTCTGGTGGGTCATCTCGCTTTGGTCGTTTTGGTTCACAGCTGTTCCAGAAGACTGTTGGGTTGGTCTTAAGATCTCGTCCTGACAGACAGGTATTTTTCTTGTGGAGTTAATGACACTTAAATGGATTATCTTCTTTAGCTCAGATTGACTATATATTGTTCATGTTTCTGGTTAAGGCTAAACTGGGTGAGAAGAATAAATTCTATTATGATGATAAGCTTAAGCGATGGGTTGAGGAAGGAGCTGAGCCTCCTGCAGAGGAAACTGCCTTGGCTCCTCCGCCAACTTTTGCAGTATTCCAGGATAACACTGTTAATGATGCTCCTAAAATTGAAAGCTTGCACACAAATACTGGCCCAGAAACTATTAGTTCTGAATGGGGTTCAGGAATACCACCCATTCCACCCAGTGCAAATCAGTTTTCTGCTCATGGACGGATGAATGTTCACTCAAGGTATAGAATAATGTAGCTGCCTGAAAATTCATTTGATTTCCTTGTGCATTGGTTATTTATACCATCTGATAGTGTCAAATATACTTGAAATTACTTCAGGTATGTGGACACTTTCAACAAAAGTGGAGGTACCCCAGCTAATTCTTTCCGGTCTCCTATTCCTTCTTCCAAATCTGGGAGCGGTCCCAATGCCAAGTTCTTCCTTCCAGGTCGGGTTACCATTGTTGGAGAGACAGTTGAAACAACTGGGGAGATTATTCAGAAAACTAATGTAACCAATGAAAATCCCAAATCCCCAACGTCATTTAAGGGGTCCTTTTTGCCTTTACCAACATTAGCATCTGCACCATCAACAACCATGCAACGGTTTCCTAGTGTGGACAATATCAAACCCACGGGAACAGGAGAGGTGTCACGTGGTAATAACTCTTCTACACAGTCCCGGCGAGCAGCGTCATGGAGTGGAAGCCTTAGTAATGTGGGCGGTCCAATGATGAATGAAATAAAACCTCTTGGGGAAGCACTAGGTTTACCTGCTCCAGCTTGTTCTGATCGTTCATCAAACCAATTTTCAAAGGATGTCATTAGCCAAGATGCCATTCATGAAGTTGAATTATAAGGTTTCCAGGAACAGTTGTAAATGGATAGTTTGGGTTCCTGAATCCTGATCATGCAATTTTAGGATTGTAGTCACCTTATTTTGCTGCAAGGACGAGAGTCAGGGGATAGCATTAATGGGAGTTTCCAGTTTTTGGTGAAACCCCTCCTATAAATTGAAGCTTTGTAGATTTATGTGTTACCCGGTTGCTGACTGCCATAAGCTGTCCCTAACAACGTGAAGGGGCATGCATGTGACGGCAACGACATAGTGGCTTAACGTAGACGAACAGGATTCATTATTTTCACATATACTCAAGTAAAAACTAGCTGATTCAGAAATATATTTTGCTCACTCATAGGATACTTCGGATTTTGCTATTGAAATGAGTAGCTTATATATGTGATGCAAAAAATTAGGGCGTTATTAATGCAAAACTATTGTAAATAGGGGTAGATATGGGTTGAATTAAATTTGAATGAGGACTAATTTTAGCTCAATTTAAATACAAAATAATTAGTTTGAGATTGAGTTTGATTCGTTAAATTAGTACATAATATCTCTAAAAAAGAAAAAGAGTGTTCGAATTCAAAAAAGTTGTGAGAGAAGAATTTTTCAGTGAAAGAAGCTTTGGTGTAGTGACATTGATGAGATGAAAAAGATCGAATTCTGTTGAATAATGATTCAAACCCTGAATTAGTCCGGATAGAATACCTCCTTAATTATAAATATTTTCACATATATTCGAATAAAAATTAGCTGATTCAGAAATATTTTTTACTTACTCATGGGATGCTTCGAATTTTGCTATTGAAATGAGTAGTTTATATATGTGATGCAAAAAATTAAGGCATTATTAATGCAAAACTATCGTAAGTAAGGGTGAATATGAGTTGAATTAAGCTAAGTTTGAACGAGGGTTAATTTTAATTTTATTTAAATATAAAATAATTAATTTGAGATTGAATTTGATTCGTTAAATTGATATATAACATTTTTGATAAAGAAAAACATCGTTCGAATTTAAAAAGGTTGTAAAAGAAGAATTTTCAGTGAACGAAGCTTTGGTGTAGTGACTTTTGTCTCTTCAATTGTAAACTTTTTTAACTGGATAATATTATGTTTATTTAAAATAAGAAGGTTTGAATATCATTTGTTAAGGTAACCCAAAGTCCGGCCCAGAAAAAGCCCAAGCGTCCATGCCCGGAACGAAATTCCTCAAAATGGGCTGTGAAGAACTCTCAGTTTCAGCTGTTACGGTCTCGGTCTCCTACCTTTTTCTTCAACAACAGGCAAGCATGAGAAACAGTCACGCATAATCACAATCGTCGGTTAAAAATTTATACAGAAGAAGTGCACCATGGATTACACCACCGAACACCAACACCAACACCAACACTACCAACAATACTACCACCAGCAATATCAACATCAACGGCAAACTGCTGAAGTTTACGGCACATCTCAATCGCAACCCTATTACGCTTACGATTACGATCATCATCATCATCAACAATATTACCCTTCTCAACAATTTCATCAAGAACCCGTCTCCGTTCATCCTCCGGGCGTTCCAATCTCGCCTGACCCAACCCATTTCCAGAACCACCAGGATGCCTATTATTCTCTTGCAGTTACTAATAATCGATCAAATCTCATACAATTTACAGGGACGGCATGTACGGATGCGCCACAGCGGAGCATGTACCCTCGGGTAATTGAATTTTGCAGCCAACATTGGATTTCTTTCCGTGTTTATACGTCTGATTTACCCGATTAATTCTCGAAAGAATGTTGCCTCGATTTGTATCTCTTACTTGTTTTTGGTATTCCTTTCCTCGTGAAGTTTATGGACACTGTTTGATTGTTTTCCGTTTTGGCATTCTCTTTTGTCGATCTCTTGTTATGGCCACAGAATATTGTATGGTTTCCCGGCTTCCTCAGAATAGGTTCTTTGCTGTCTCTTAGGGTTTCTTCTTGGTCACAAACGCAGTGCTGGGTTGAAGATTTTTGGATTTTTTGACTTGATAATTAACATTTTAATATTATGTTGGAGTAGATATTTTGGTGTGCTTCTTCAGCCGTATATGGGATTATCTTCGGGACAGCTGAGTTGATAGGTATTGCATTCTTGGCATTTAATCCAATTTTTTATAAGATGAGAAGTGGGCTATGCTGACTTGGCCACGAACCCCTATAGCGACCAGATGGAGTTTAAGCAGCAATTGGGGCTTTAGGTTTTGGTCCATATTATAGATTTATATGGTGCTGGATCTTTGCTGGTTACTTTTAGAATCCTGTGGGCTTGTTGGCATTGGCAAAGCTGTGCCTGTCCAGATCAAAGTAACTATGATTGCTAACTTGGCCACAACCCTTACAGTGACCAGTTTTAGTTTATGCATCAATTGTGGCTATAAAAGTTTGGTGCACATTCTAGATGTATATGAATGGATCCTTACTGGTTGCTTTAGAGATCCTGTGGGCATGTTGGTATCCTTCCAGATATGATCTTTCAGATCAAGTGATTGCGATGATATGTTTCTTTCTCAAATTTCTGTTTGTTGACATTTTCATTGACTAGCATTGCTTTTTATGGTGTGATAACTTAATTCACCTTGCTACTTGTCATGATAGATAGGTTGAGCTAACGTTTGTGTTCTTTCTGCTGCTTGACTGTTTGGTATTTTAAATTGTATCTTCTGATGCACCATAGTTTGCAAACCACAATTTGGTTTTAAACCAGATGTTTTGTTACTTATTTGGAGTTAGGTGCATGTTGATCCTTTTGTTCAGGATCCTTAAGGCTTAATTGTGAGTTATAGAGGTTTGCTTACACCTTGTATGTTGGTACTGCTTGAATTTCTGTGCATTTATAATTTTGGTTGGAGGAATCTCTAATAGTTGATTTCATTTGCGAGAAATTGTCTTTTGCTCAATGACCATAGGGGGGTTCCTTTTTTATTTCTGTGTATTTTATAAAGAGAACATGTCATGTCTAGGGATGAATTAGGACTTGGGATAGTGAGGACAGTGAAAAACCATTCTCTGACATCCGGGGTTTCACATTATTACATTTTACAAAAATGAGATGTTTATTCTGACCACTTGTATTTTGGTGTTGTATATCCTGTACCAGAACCAGTTAGATCATAAACTTGGTCTATTTTAAGTTAGACTGTCACCGAGGAGCACTCAGTGTATGTTCAAAAGTCATCATCATTCTATAAAAAAATAATCTTCTTTTGTCTTGTTCATATCTGCTAGACTTTTATATGTTTGGCTTAAATTTTGTCACATTCTTTTTGTCATCTTTACTTGATTGTTGCAGATTTTAGAAGTTATATTATTACATGGTGCACTTTATCTTTGAATGCTATTTTGTAGATTAGTCAAACTGCACATAGAGGTAGTGGTAGAAATGGTGGCAGATCTTTTAGAGGGGGTCGTGGTCGAGGCCCTAGATCAGATAATCGGGGACGTGGCCAGGGTGGTGGTAACTACGTTCCATCACATGGTGCAGCATCAAGTTCTACAGCAACTGTACCTGCCCAAGTACCTCCAGCTACCTGGCCACCTCCACGTATGGCATGGTGTGAACTTTGTAGGGTTGACTGCAACACACCAGAAATCCTGGAGCAACATAAGAATGGAAAGCGACATAAGAAAAATTTGCAAACACATGCAGAATTATTTAATAAAGTTGTAACACAACAGCAGAATGTTCAAATTCCAAATTCTGAAAGTCAACCAGAACTTCCTCAGCCTCAGACAGTCGAGAGATCCAAGGAAAAACAACCCTCAGAGCGGAGTTTACTCTCCCAAGCTCTTACTGATGATAACAATATCAGGACTGAGCTGCATAAAGATGCAGTTAAGAAGTCTAAAGATCACACAGAGGATTCTGCAGCCGAACCTCAAAGAAAGTCAAGGGATCAATTTGATGGTCGTAATTGTGGTTTCAAGCGCAAAAGGAGAGGGCGCCGAGGGGTTAAGCATATCAGACCTAATGAAGGGCCTAGACAACCTGTTGAGCCTGCCAAACTTAAAGAGGGGATTCCTTTTATATGTGAATTGTGTAATGTCAAGTGTGAGTCACAAGTTGTTTTTGACAGTCATTTGGCTGGTAAAAAGCACCTGATGAATGTTAAGCGGTTTCAAGGTCACCGGGCTTTGTATGGAGAAGCAGGGCTACAAGCACTCTACTCGCCTAACTTTAATGCCTCCTCATCTTCTGTCATTCCTCAAGTCCAACATGGTATTAGTGATCCACAGGTTGTTCTGGCCCAGCTACTGACATATTTACTTTCTCAAGCTCAAGCACCAGGAGTGCTTGCTGCACAGTTGCCCGGACTACTGGCTGCTCAAGTATCAGGTGTAGCAGCTACAGCGATGCTGCCACAGGCACCGGCATCAGCACCAGCCCCAGCATCAAGTCAGGAAACAGAACATCAATGTGACCCTCAGGCTCCAGGATCAATGGCCGAATCAGAAGAGTGGATCAAAGATAAGGTCATGGCAGAAGCTGAAGGTCAGCAGCGATTTATGACTACAGAGTCTGAGGCCCCAGTTGATGTCAATATTGACACCAAAGCAGAGGATGGATCTTCCGCATCGGAAGAGAGAGAAGACCCCTAGTCTTTCCAGTGGCAACCAGTCCATCGCTTCGTCACATCAGTTACAAATAAGGAGTAAGTGCTTTCTGAAACCGCATGTGATCATGCCATCCTGTCAAAACTTGGTAATGATTTGAATAATTCATTGGTGAAGGAAGATCAGGGTCCAGGATTGGAGATAAAAGGAGGATCAGGTGGATTTACAAGGGGATACCTAGCTGCATAATAAAGTGCAAAGTCTCTAGGATAATGTTTGATGAAGTTTATATGCCTTTCAACTTCGTATATGGATTTGTCTTTTAGCATGTTCGGCCCATCATGATTGATCATAGATTCTTCCACTTTTTAATTTAGGAATGCTATGTGCATTTGAATTACTGCATGATTAAATAATATTGAGTCAAGGATTAAGTTACATGTAACAATAAAACTGCTTATATTTATAATACAAATATTAATGATTGAATATTTTTAAACTAAGCACATCCGTAATATTATTGTTTTCATAGGCTCCTAATTTACAGATCTGGTCACCCAATTTTTATCTCAATAACAATTTTCTATTCATTTGTCTTTGGAATGAAAATGCTTATTAAAATTAAATAATATTATAGTTTTCAAATTTTATTAAATATATTTTAAAGTCTTTTTGTTATTAGTATTAACAGTACTAATCATAAAAAAACTAAATTTAAAAAAATTTAAAAAGTCAACAATGAAATGATTACATGTGATTTTGATCCAATGTCATTTAAAATTAGTATGATATCAGTCTAATCAAATCATTTTAATGTGATTTTAAATGAATTTTATTATCTTAATCATTTTAATGTGATTTCAAATGAATTATATTATCTTAATATCATTATGGTTGAAATCATACTATTTGAATACAATTTTCATTAAATCACATAATAATTAGTTTGATTTTAATTGTAATTTCAACTATAATATATAGGTAAGACTGACAAAGTTTTTATTTCATAAAGGAAAAAGAATTTATTTGTAATTATTTTATTAATAAAAACTTGCACTTTGGGTGAGGTTTGAATATCAAAATCCAACAAAATTTTAGGATGCAAGGTAAGATCATAAATTCATATTTAAATCAAGGTAAAAGGACTTAATCTTTGTGTAGTTTCTCTAAATAATAAATTTATATTCATTACTAAAATCAATTATCAAGTCTAACGTTTAATTATTAAATTTAAAAAATGAAAGAAAGTATTTTTATTTTTTATAAATATTTTAAAAAATAATTAAATAAATTTTATAAATAAATTAAAATATTAAATTAATAATAAAATAAATTATAAAATAGTGAAATTTTTAAAAATTATATAAAAGATATAAAAAATTTAAAAAATTACAAATAAAATAAAAATAAAATTAGTCACTATTGTCATCACCAATCATGGTTATTATTTTTATTTTTTAAAATTATTTTTATTTCAATAACTAAATATTAATTTTATTTTTATTATGATTTGTGTTTTTAATTAAATATATTTTTATTATTTTATCAAAAATATTGATAAACTTAGATGAAAATACTTTACAAATGTGTATTCAAATTTAAAAGCTGATAAATATAAATTTTTTATTTAAAAAAATATGGTGGTTAAGTTGTTCGACCTAAAATTAACGAAGAAATATAAAAACTAAAATTTTCAAAAAAAAAAAAATTGTTCTCTCTGCCTCTTAGATGTGCTCACTGAGTGTGAATTCTTTTCTTAACTTACCGGTTCATCCCTCTCCTCCCCGACTAGTCTTGACTGGAACCCGTAATTGTACTTTAAGAACGAGGGCTTTGTCGACCACAGAAGACCTTCTCCCAAACGCCGTTAGGCGGAGGAGGGACCCACTATGGAGAGGAGGGTTCAGTCTCGGTGTCGACTTGGGGTTGTCTCGCACTGGTGTTGCCCTTAGCAAAGGCTTCTCCGTCCGTCCAGTAACGGTAATCAACCACTTTATTTTCAGTCGATCGTGTTTTCAAATTCTGAAAGTTATGTTGGGTTTTTCTTTTCTAGGTTTTGAAATTGAGAGGGCAGAAGCTTGAGTTGCGGCTCCTTGAGATTGCACAAAAAGAGGTAACGATGGTTATCTGCGAGTCTCGAATTCATTTTTTAAAAAATTCTTTTAAATATGTGGTTGTATAAATAACAAACACAAATGGGAAACTGTAGGAGGTTGATGAATTTATAGTTGGGCTTCCTAAATCCTGTGATGGAAAAGAGACTCCTCAATCCAACAAAGTTCGTAGTGTTGCTGGAAGACTTGCAGTTCGAGCTGCGGAGAGGTCAGTCTTGCCCTATGTTTTGTCTAAGTGCGGATATGGGATTTTTTTCCTGTGATTGTTTTAATTTATTATTATATTTGTTTACTAGACTCTCCTTCTTTCTTGTTTAAACTGAATCGTTGTTGTGGGATTGTAAATAATAGGGGCTGCAGAGTCTACCTTCAGGATGAACATGGGACATCAGCAGAAGCTGCAAACCTGATGATTGACATGTAACTATTTCTCAAAAGCCGTTTTCTTTTGTATGAAATAGTTTCTCTTGTATGAAATAGTTGTTGATTATTTTGATTATATATTGCCTGGGGTGGATTCAAGATAAGCTAGCTCAAGCTCCATTGCTAGCTCAGATCCATCAAGAGGCAAGCTTGAGCCTAAGGGATTTTGTATTGATAAGCTCAAGTTTGGGGAGTATATGACTTGCTAAGCTTGCAGAGTTTGGAAAAGCTTGATTCAAATCAATCAAAATGATGTTGTTTTGGTCAATTTTGGTTTTGCTAAAGTATTGATCCTAACTCAGTTCAATACTGTAGCCTAGCTCAAGTTCGGTTTGAATCCAATCCTAATATTGTCTAAACTAGCTCTTTTTAACCATCTTCTTGTGTATAAGAACCACTGATTCAAGATTTTTAGTTTTACTCTGATGCATATTTAGTTATTAGTCTCTGGATGAATGGCTTTGGCAAATATGTGCAATTGGCAATATTGGGTCTTTACTATACCTGGATATAATTTTCTACATGCTCTTTCAGGGGCCTCAGCAAGTCTGCTCGGCAAACTAGAACAGATGCCTTTGCTGCTGTGGTATGTGAGGAATTCTATCATTTTTGTAAGATTTGTGAAGCAACTTTCTCAAAATAGGATAAGATGTTCCTTTTTCTCTGTGGGTGCAGATATTATTGGAGAGATATTTTTCCATGTCGGGTCAGGGAACTGAGATAGTACTGCCCAAGAATATTGATTTGCTAGAAAAACTTAGAAACAGTGCATTGGAGGACTTGGATTATTTTCCAGAAGATTTTGTGTAGTGACAACCAACTACTTGAACAGTATTCTTTTCTTCATTCACACATAAGTAGGGAGGTTGTGAGAATGTACGAGTAGAACAAGGCTATGGTTTTTCTTCTCTTATGCATAAGCTTTATGGAATTCATCAATCCTGATGAATCGGCAGTTTGGCAGAGCACAAGGGAGAAAATATGCAAATCTGGATGCACTGAAGGTGTTTCACAGGCTGCAAGGCTCTTACGGAAGAATCTGCTTCTAATATTATGGTGGTAAAACTTTAATTTTCTTTCTTCTAAGGCTTTCTTCTGGAGATGTGAGAAAAAAGCTTTTATTTTTCATATTGGCCCTGGCAAAAAATAATGCAAAGGTTACCCAAGTTATCAAGTCAGCCGAAATCTACTCTTTCTTTCTCTCTTGATCGACCTGGTATCTAGAGAATAGATGGCTTGTTGAAATTGTTTGTTTACGGAAGTTAGATTCATGACCATATATGCTAGAATCTACATAGAATCTAAAGTAGTCACTAAGAAGTGAAATCAAATCGAATTAAATTCGAATAAGGGTCAATTAAAACTTGATATCAATTCAAAAGGGGTAGCTCAAGATTGAAATAGTAACGACAGAAAAAAAAAAAATGAATCATTAGAAAAGAAGAATGTTGATGAGGTGAGTTTTGGTACAACGATGTCAACGAAATATTGATCTCAAGATTAATGAGTTAAAACTTTAGTTTGATTTTGATTTGTTGCAATCGAACAAAGATTTTAGTTAGAGCTTGAGTTGAATTAAACAATTTGAAATAGAGTCTGTTTTGCTTGAGATCAAAGCAATATCACCATAGAGGAGAATGATTGTTAAAAAAAAAAAAATTTATCTACCAGGCAAGTTTTGGAGTAATGGTGTTGATGAGATGTTCTTGAGTTTGATTTGAAATTAATGAGCGGGAACTTCAATTTGATTTTGAGTTATTCTAACTTAATAATGATCAAATCTTGAGCCGGCTTGGATAGCATCCGCCACTAATTGATGTGTGGAGGTTGGAGTGGAGTTAAAATGGATGAACGAGGAGGGTTTATTTAATATTCCAGAATGTTAGGACCTGAGACACGATAAATCGTCAAATTACGTGACGACGACGTTGTCAATGGTCACTGGTCAGCTGCCAGCTCGCGTTTTTTGTACGAGGACTAGCTTCTTTAGTGATGGGATGCCTACGATTTGTCAAATTCTAGGGCTGAAAAGGGGGAAAAAAGAAGCACTTTAAAATTTTGGGGGGTAAAATGTGACGGCTAAAAATATGGGCGTTTTCATTGGACACCCTAACTTTCACTTGTTGGATTTTCCCTCTTGATTTCTATAGCTAAAATGTTACCCTTTGTTAAATTAAAGTATTGAAATTAGTAAAGAATAATTTAATTCAATGTAAGCTAGCTTAACTTCAATTATTTAGATTGATTTAAGCTCAGTTAATTTTATTTATGAAAATAAATTTATTTTTTATTTAAATTTAATTTAGATTGAATTCAATAATTGGAATTTATAATTTTGATGGAGCAAAATTAAGGTCAGGAGTTATCTTTTTTTTTTTTTTTTTTTTTTGTGTTTTTGAAGTTGACGCAAAAAATAGGGGCTTAAGTCGCCGGCAGAGATGATTTAATAATTAATGAATAAACGATAAGTCCTACGGTGAGATGTGACTGCTCGCTTACTACCACCCAATCTCCGGGCAACGATAAAAGCACAGCACGCAAAGAAGCAACTTACTATATATATCGGCCGCAATTTCCTCACAACGTTTCTTCTCCATCTCGAATCTCCGATCGGCATGCTCTCTCTGCCTCGTGACCCTCACTTCTTCATCTTTCTTTGAAAATTCGATTCAATTGACATGTCCATACCAAACCCTAATTTTGCTCACGAATCAGTTGCCAAATCATTCACAAACTCCCTTATGGCCGAGAATCAGTTGATTGATTCCCTTACATCTCACATCTCTCTATATCACTCACATTCACTTTCACCAAACGCTAACCCTAACCCTCACCCGCGATCTTTAATTCTTAAATGGTTCTCATCGCTCACTGTCCATCAACGTCAGGCGCACCTCACAATCGTTGATTCGAAATTCACTCAGCTCCTCATTCAAATGATTGCAAAACTCCGTACGAAGGGCCACGGCTTCTTCATCATCCTCCCGGACTTACCTTCCCGTGATCCGCCTTATTTGCCTGGCCTCTGTTTTAAAAAGTCACGTGGTCTTTTATCTAGGGTTTCCGAATCAAACGAGACAGAGCGAAGAATTTTGGAGTGTACTCGGTTATTTAACTCGCGCGAAGGTGAAAATATTAATGAGTGTTCTTTTTCTACTGATTGTCTTGATTGCGTTACAATAAGTGAAGAATTTGTTGATGATGTGGTTCGGTTTGTTGAAACAATGGATGAAGTATCCAAGGGGGAGTTTCTGAGAGGTGAAGAGAGTGAATTGGGGGCGGATTGGGTGGAATTTGATTGGTTAAAAGCGAAGGGTTATTATAGCATTGAAGCTTTTGTGGCAAATAGGTTGGAAATGGCACTGAGACTGGCATGGATGAATAGTAATAATGGGAAGAAAAGAGGAGTGAAGTTGAAAGAGAAACTAAATGCTGCTGGTGTGGCGGCAAATGTTTATTGGAGGAAGAAAGGGTGTGTGGACTGGTGGAGGAATTTGGATGCCCCGATGAGAAGGAAGGTCCTGACCACGATTTTTGGAAAAGCGGCAAAATCCCTGGTGTTGTCTCGGAACCCTCTTTGTCTCAAGGAAAATTTAGCGATATAATATGCTGCTATATGTTATAACCTATATATTTTTCTTATGGACTGTTAATTATAGAAAAAATAATGGTGAATTATGAATATTTGTATATGGCTGTGTGATAATAAAATGGGAAGTACAATTAATAGAAATGCTTATAAGGTTAATGTATCAAATGATTATCTTGTTTGAATAATATTACCAAATATTCAATCTTGAACTGATGCTTGATTTTACAAGTTTATTGTATCACAAGTTCTAAAAAAGCTCTTAATGGTTTTCAGTTCTTCAGGGTAAATGCTAGTATCAAAAATCCTCATACAATGTGCATATATACTCACAGTATAAATCCTACTTTAATATTTAATAGTAGAAGAGGAACTTTAACTAGAAACTTGTTAATTATTTCATGAATTATTTATCATCCTCTGTATGGCTCAAAACTGTGCTGGAAATTTTATTAGCTAAAAGGGGCTAACTTTTAAAATATAAATGCTTTACTATTGTAGTTCTGTTAGTTGCATGGTAATAGAGTTGAACCTCTTCCCAATTTTTAATTTGGTGCTTCAAACAATACTGGGTTTCAGATATTCTCTTATTCATTTGAGACCCTCCACGAAGTTTGGTTCTGAATCTTGGTCATTTTAAGTTTTCAGACTCTTGAGATTCTAAAGGAGGTCAGTGCCTTAAAGGATGAAACATTGGTCTTCAGTGTTGGAGTGGATCAATCACCAAGGCTTAACCATATCAAATCACAGCAAAAAATGATACTGGGACTCTTAGGTGATGCAGAATGTGGCTTAGTGAATGCACCAACTTCTCTTTCTGAGAAATCTACTTATATAGCTAATACATTTAATAGTCTGCTTGTGCTTCGGGATATCAGTACTATGCTGTTGTTTTGTCAGCATAATGAATATGATATAGACACTATGTTTTTCAGCAATCTCAGTTCTCTTAGTACTGTAACTGATTGTTTTCTGCGAAAACTAAGAGGTCTCCTTATGGTTGTTTCACTTGATTGCACAAAGCTAGAGCTTTTGGAAGAAGGAAATTTCAAGTCTTCACCTTGTAAATCTAAGGATAAACCCAGTGCTTGTGGCCGTAGAAAGAAGGGGAGGACCCGTAGTATGAAAAGGCAGAATTCTTTGCAAAAGTCGGCACTGGATGAGCAGTTGTTTGATAAACCATCTAAGGTACTGTTCTTTATTGAAGACTTTCTGCATACTAGAAATCCTTTTACATTCAAATATGTATTTCAGGAACATCTATCTAGTTGCTTTATTTATCTCAGGGTCTTGAAGGTGCCTCGGCTGATACTGAGAATGCTGGTTTAATGGAGCCCAATAATATGCCTGGTATACATGATAGGAAAGATATTTGCAGAGGAGAATCATCTTTAGCAACAGAAAGGGTTGTCAGTCACCAGGAACATGGAGAAGGAATGATTACCGGTAAAGGACGGACTACAGCAAGGAAGAGTCGGAAAGAGAAAAGTAAAAACAAAAATGCTAGTTCTAACAATCTAGTTGTAGTGAAAGATTCTAAAATATTAGTCACAGAAACTTTCTCCTCTATTACTAAAGAAAACGAGGCAGCTAAGTATTTAGCATGTGATAATTCATCCATCCAAAATGTTTCCAAGGGTAATGTAAATTGTGTTGACTTCCTGACCTTAAATGCAAGTTCTTGCCATTCTGGTAGTGAGCCTGCTACAGAAATTATTGCTTCTCAGAGCATACGGGAAGATCATGTGGATGTTTCTAAGGATCCAGAATGTCACCAGTTATCAAATGTTAGGATAGAAAATCAAACTAAACCTTCTGTTGAAGAAGCTATAAACTGTAATGAAGAGTGTAATATAATTCCTCATGCTATGCCTGATAAGGAGCTTGATAGTGTTCTAGGCATTGGAGGCATTAATTTTCAAAATTCCTTTCATACAAGTAAAGCTGAGGTAAAATCAAGAACTCTTGGAGTTGGTACTCTTGATGACAAGAAGGAATGTGTCTTGATTCGAGATCAAGAAAACAGAAAATTATTTGATTCTGCTCTGAAAAGCTCTTTAGAATGTCTTTCTTATGAGTGGCCCAGTGTGCCACCTGTTTATTTTCCTCCTATTAGTTCACATCTCCCACCTGCCACTGATAGATTGCATCTAGAAGTTGGTCACAATTGGCATAACCATGTGCGTCAACCTTTTGTACCCACAGTGCATCAGCCTAGAAATTCAGCCATTGAAGGTGCATGCAACCAAATTTTGTCACAGCCTTTGACAATGAGTTTAGATTGGCCTCCAATGGTAAGAAATGTTTGTGGTATTGCACCTTCAATGGCCTGTAATTATGATTCTGGATTTGTCTCCACACGGCAGTCTGGCTTTCATCATAGTCTTGCTCCTAAGAATGTGCAGTTTAATGCAAAGACCACTGATGATGAAAGAAAGTATTCTGGGGATTTCACAGACTTGCCTGAGCTTTCTACCGCACAGGAACCAACTGATGAATGTGACAGTCACTGGATATCCGAGGAAGAACTTGAGTTGCATGCAGTTTCTGGGTTAGATTATAATCAATACTTTGGTGGTGGTGTCATGTATTGGAATACTTCTGATTTTCCAGGGACAGGTTTCTCTAGGCCTCCTTCACTAAGTTCTGATGATAGCTCGTGGACTTGGCATGAAGCTGACATTAAAAGGGCAGTTGATGACATGGTTACCTTCTCTTCTTCTTATAGTACGAATGGTTTGACTTCACCAACTGCTGCTTCATTTTGCTCTCCTTTTGATCCTTTGGGCCCTGGACATAAGGCATTTGGTTATGTTGTCCCAGGAAATGAAGTACCTGGCAAGGTGCTTCATCCATCATCAGCAACTACAGATGCATCAACTGAGGAGGAGGTCTCTGGGTCTTTGGCTGGATTATCTGGTGATATTGATGGGAAGACTGGAGATTCCCTTCCTTGCTCCATGTTGCGACCTATTATTGTTCCAAATATGTCAGGGGAAATATCAAGATCTGATTTGAAGCGTAGTCATGACCATAAAAGCCCATGTGTACCTCCCACTAGGCGGGAGCAACCTCGGATAAAGCGACCACCATCACCTGTAGTGCTTTGTGTCCCCCGGGCTCCACGCCCACCTCCACCCTCTCCTGTGACCGACTCCAGGAAAAACAGGCGTTTTCCAACTGTTAGATCTGGTAGCTCTAGCCCAAGACATTGGGGTGTGAGAGGTTGGTATCATGATGGAACTATGTCGGAGGAAGCTTGTGTACGTATGGATAGTTCTGAAGTTGTTTGGCCTTCATGGAGAAATAAAAACCTTTCTCCCCATCCAATGATTCAGCCTCTCCCTGGCTCATTGTTGCAAGATCATTTGATTGCAATTTCCCAGCTTGCTCGGGATCAAGAACATGTAAGCATAGTATCTGCCTGAATGTTCTAAATCAATTTAGGAATTATGAATTGCAGTTATTTATTTGTGATATTATGCTAGCCGGATGTGGCATTTCCATTGCTGCCACTGGAGTTACAGAACTGCCCTACTAGAAAGGCATCACTTTCTTTGATGCACAACCTTCTTCATGATGAGATTGATTCCTTCTGCAAGCAGGTACAAGCTTGATTGATCCTTTTTCTCTTATAAGTTTATTTTTTTATTTTTAAAATTTCCACTAAAACTATCTAGCTTTCAGATTCTTTTTTTTTTTGTTGCTTTATCTGATTTTTTAATATCATTGATTTTCGATGTGATGATATTCAAGGTTGCTGCTGAGAATACCACTCGTAAGCCTTTCATTAATTGGGCTGTCAAGCGGGTTACTCGGTCTCTCCAAGTCTTGTGGCCGAGGTCAAGAACAAATATATTTGGTTCAAATGCTAGTGGCTTGTCCCTTCCCACTAGTGATGTGGACCTTGTGGTTTGTCTCCCTCCAGTGAGGAACTTGGTTGGTACTTTCTTATGTATTTGCCTTTGCTTTTGACTTGTTTGCGTGTACCTATTGGAAGAAACTTATCTGCACTCATTTTTATAGGAACCTATTAAAGAAGCTGGGATTTTGGAAGGTCGTAATGGTATTAAAGAAACTTGCCTTCAGGTAGTTTCAATTTTGCAGACATATAATAGTAGCACTCACATCATAATTTATTCAGAAACAAAAAGAAGGCAGTTGCAGTTAATTTATTCAAAAACAAAAAGAAGGCAGTTGCGGTTTCCCTTATTTGCCTGTATACCTACTTTAGTTAGGTTATTACCAAAGCCTTTTTGTTTAGGTAATTTGGCATGGTACTGTTAAGGCTACTGTGGTTTTTTTTTTAATTTTTTAAAGGATATTATACCCCTGTATTTGATTTTCCCCCAAAATTCATTATCTCAATTACATTGCAAGTGAGCTAAAAATATATTTTATTTGTCCACTTTATAGTTTTTCTGTAGCATGTTGAAAGATTGACAATCCAACTTTTGTCTTCCAGCATGCAGCCAGGTATCTTGCAAATCAGGAGTGGGTGAAAAATGATTCTTTGAAGACTGTTGAAAATACAGCTGTAAAGTCTCATCTTTTAGGAAATCTATTTGTTTCCTTCCCTTTGTTGTAGCCTCTGTTTTTTTTTCCCATCTTATACTCTGTATCTTTTCTGCTCTTAGATACCTATTATTATGCTTGTGGTTGAAGTTCCGCATGATCTGATTACTTCTGCTGCTGCTAATGTGCAATCACCAAAGGAGGAGCCTGCTGATACAACTGGGAAACTTGTCAGCCATGTTCATTCTGATATGGTTGGCTTAGAAGACTCTTCCTCACCAGATTTAAATTATGATATTACAAAAGTTGTGACATCAGTTCGTCTTGACATTAGTTTTAAGTCCCCATCACATACTGGACTCCAAACTACTGAACTGGTAAATTTCTGTCTTGAATTCTGCCTTAAAATTGAACAAATTTAGGCCATTTGGAGGGTTTCAAAATATGCATGTCCTGAGGTGTGGTGTAATGTCATAGTCAAATTCACTAGGGCTGGATTCGAGGTGGACTGAATGCGAACAAATATATGTTCGTGTTTGATTCATTCATTGTGGGTTTAATTTGTGTTCGGGTTTGTATTTGTCGAATTTTTTATAGTGAAAGTCGGATTCAGATTCAAATTCGAAAATTGGTTTCGCATTCAGTAGGTATTCGCGTTCAGTTTGTATGGTTTATATTTATATTTTATTAAAAAATTATAATTAATAAAATATAATTAAAACATTTTCAATAGGTTTGGATTTGGGTTTGTGTTCAATTTGCATGGTTCATGTTTGGGTTCATATTTACAAATTTTCAAAATCATAATTCGGGTTTGAGTAGTTCATTTTGGGCTCATCTGAATTGGACTTAAAAGCAAATCCAAATATGTTCAATTCGAATCCAGCCCTATGATTCACTGTAGAGTTTATTGAGCTCTGCCTTGGCATATTTTTTGTGTTTTATTGCTTCCTTCTAAGGATTGGTTAAATATCATCTCTTGCTTCTATTAATGGACATTGTAAAGTGGTTGACTGCAATGCATCAATCGAAGCCTGCTTTTTCATCTTGTTGATGAATTTAAACCTCTTCTTTTTCTCCTTTGAGGTGAAGTATTTCTATAAGAGTTTTACTGGATTTACATCTCTGTATTGTCATGTACCACTATAGTGTGGAATGTAGAGCTTGGTTTTACTGGTGTTCTCAGAGCCAAGATAATTTAGTTGTTATATATGTTTGGCTGTGCTATAAATTTCTTCTGTTTGTTTGCTCTGTGATTACTCCTGATTGTGTGCATACTGAATCTATAACTTTTAATTGTGTTAGAGCTTGTCAGCTCGAAAGTTGCCTTGAAGGAAGATCAACTATAGTTCTTTCTTGTTTGTCTTTAGGCAACCTTTTGACTAGAGTTGGGCCCACCTTTTTTGGTTGCAGACCAGCATTGGCACAGCCCGCAAAAATTATAAAATTATAAAAAATATTAAATATCAAATATTTTGCAGGCTGGCCCACTAAAAAGGCCATGAAGGCACGACCACTGTACTGTGGGTGATGCCTCAGTCCTTCATATTTGGTGGGCTCACATTTTTGTGGGCCCTTGACTTTGTAACTTGTGAACATTGGATGTGGGATACTGTTAATCAAAGTGGTGAGCTGAGATTATACTAAAAATGCTTCTTTTTCTTTTCACTTTTGCAAATAATTTGTTGTTTGAGACGATTGTTTCCTTTTTGCATTTTTACGAAATAATTCCATACATTTTACTTGTGTAATAGTTGAGCACTCTTAGAGTTTTTCCCCTTGAAATTTTATTGTTCTTGACTAGTTTCTGAAATCTGCTCTCGCTTCCCAACGATAAGATATATTGTATCCTTGCATCAGTGGCAGGAAGCTTAATGTTTATGGAGTATCTTTTAGTCACTTTTGTTGTGAAAATAGTTTTTACGAGAGGAGTGTCTTGAGAGTGTATGTGTGCCTATATGTCTGTGTTTTAAATTTAACATAATTTTACTTCATTTTTTCATGACCGATTAACTTATAAGTCAAATTGTTTCTTCAGGTGAAAGAGCTGACAGAGCAATTTCCAGCTTCAACACCCCTGGCTCTGATACTAAAACAATTCTTGGCAGATCGTAGCTTGGACCAATCCTACTCAGGTGGCTTAAGTTCCTATTGCCTGGTGAGTTATCAGGTGTTTTTACCCATTTGCATGCTGTGGTATTAGAAAACTGAGTGTTGTGGCTTTCCTGTGTTATTCAGTGGTAACACATATATGGATCTGACTATTAGTGTTCTTTTGTTTTTTTTTTTACTTTTGTCGGGTCAGGAGTTTATCAGTTAATTGAATTTGGAGTTTTATATCTTCTGTTTCAACCTTTTCTTAGGTTTTACTAATTATACGTTTTCTACAACATGAGCATCATCTTGGCCGGCCTATTAACCAGGTATGCTTGTTTTGCGATTTTATTTTAATTTTGTTCCAGATAACTAATACAATCATCTTATAGCATTCTTCATTATGCTTGTTCTTTTGACTGTGTTCTATATTGAAAACATTGTTTTCCAGAAATTGTAGAATGATTGTTCAGTAGAGTTGTGACATATGTAGCGATCTAAATGTTGAAGGTAGCCTTTGGCATCTTCCTAGTGGATGCATCATTCTTCAAGAATTTGTCTATTGAAAAATATTTTAATCAGATTTTGATGTCTGAAAGTGACTCACTGTTAGTCCATTCTATTTCAGGATTCTTGTAGTTGTCTTGAGTGGTAGTTTTCATGGAAATTTGAATAAATTGCTCCATTTGATGCTAAAAAGTGAGGATCAAAGTGCTATGTGATAGCATGATTAATGCATACAATATGTTTTGTTCATTCTTGCTTATTCAAATTTAGTCTTGGGCTCCAAAAATGAAAAGTTGTTCATCGTGAAACCAAATTGCTGAACAAATTCAGTTGACTATAGTTGGTTGATAATCCTTTATCAACATAGTAACATGCTAACCAATTGAGAGGTAGGTGTACAAATACAAAAGTACCAATACAATTCATTCAACCACGTTTGAAAAATCTGTTTTACAGAATCTATACTATATGGAAAGAATCATTTTTCAGGGCCCTTATTTTGCTAGTAGTTAACCAAATAATTTCAATGTTCCTGCAGAATTATGGAAGCCTTTTGATGGATTTTCTTTACTTCTTTGGGTGAGTCAAAAGCTGATGATATATTTTTACACCACTTTAATGGTTTTAATTTTAAATTTCCCCTGATTTTTCCACTGTAAGTGATTTTATTAACTAATGATGTAGTTAATTGTACAGGAATGTGTTTGATCCTCGCCAAATGCGTATTTCGGTACAGGGATCCGGAGTATATATAAAAAGGGAAAGAGGTTATAGGTAATAGTCCTTTGTTTCCTATTAACAAGCATTTTACATGTTTTCTGCTTAAATCATTACGTCATTATCATATCTTGATAATTTGCTTAATATTGTAGCATTGATCCAATACACATTGATGATCCTCTATTTCCAACAAATAATGTGGGGAGAAATTGCTTTCGGATACATCAGTGTATTAAGGTCAGTTTATGATCCCTTTTTTCTTAAACAATAATTTGAATGAAAGCATGAAGTTTAAATAGCCTGGATTTTTCTTGATTGAACATTAACCTGTTAAGCAATCTTTAGTAAATGGATTTGGGGATAAGCTTAATTTGTTAAGTGTGATAAGTGTTAGTATTGCAAAATATGACGCTTTTGGGAATACACTTATGTATTGTTACTATCTGTCCCATCTTTTTATGATAGAAATATGTAAATATTGTGTGGTGCAGGCATTTTCAGAAGCTTATTCAATCTTAGAGAATGAGCTTACGAGCTTGCCTTCTAATGGTGAATCATGTTCAAGGCTGCCATACAAATTACTACAAAAGATCATTCCTAGTATCAATTTATCATAGGGATCTTGAAGAATAATTTCTTGTAAGTATTCTTTAGGGCATTTTAAGTGTTGTTGCTGATGCAATATTAGACTCCTGCTATAAATAATTTTCTGTCTTCTTAATCCGTGAATGCATAGTAAACTTGGCAAATGTTGGGATTCTCCATACACGTCATAAATAGTTTATTGTTTATGATAGTACATCTCTCTCACTGATTTGTATGGTTGACAGAGAATGGGCAATTTTTTGTTTTATGGTCCACGGTTTCTATGATTTTTTTTTTTCTCAAATGAAATCTTATAGGGATAAAGATTTTAACATACGACAACTGATACGAAGTTTAGAGTGGAAGTCTAATCTGTGGCATAAAGTTGTAGCTGGTATCAGAAAATATGTCAAGAAGTTTGATCACCAGAAGCGAAGAATATTGCAAGACAGCCTCCCATTGACTCTGTTAGATAATTACATGGATTATAATCATGTAAGTGACTAGAGTTGTTTGAAGGCATTTCTTATATTTAGTTGTTTGTCTGGTCTCGTATTCTTTAGAGATCTGTAGTGCTTGTTCTGTTATATTTTATTTTTCTCTTTTTTGATAAGCATATGCATAATATATGTGATTTTTCTTCTATGTCTATTTTTTACATGTAGGAGTTGTGATTAGTGAATAAATTTTTAATTTGCAAATAGTCTAACATCTTGGGGCCAAACAGCAAGCACAATCTTAGTCAACTCTTGGGAGTTTATATTGTGTACATTTTGACATGTGGAAATAATATCACTTTCTTACTTCACTCATGATAGCAATGGTTTGACTCTTGGAAATTGCATTCAGTGCCTTCCTGATTGCTCCTGCCTGCTTGTTAGCTTGTGAGTTTTCATTTACATGGCACATGCTGATCTTCATTTACACTGACACATATCAAAAGGTTTTCTTGTTTAGGGAGTGGCTGATACATGAATTTGATGACGGAGTTATAATGGAGATGTGGCTGGCAGAACACCAAGTTTCTGTGTCGCGGAGTTAGCTGATCAGATATTTGGGGCCACCTTCATCTTCTGGAAAATGATGCATGTGAGTATGTGTGAGTATGCTTTTGCACTCATTAGATGGTCTTCAACTACAAAATTAGAGGTACTAAAGACATCAGTGATCAATAAAACTCTTGTTTGTTCACTCATTCTTTTGACCACCCAACTGCAGCCAGTGCGGTTTGAGCATGTAGACATTGCTAGCTTTTCATGGAACAGTTGGTTTCAGCAAGTTTTGTATAATGTCAATAATAAAAATTGAAGATATAATAAGTTGGCTCAAGAGTAGCTAGCTCATTCATTATTTCTTAGTAGTAAAAAGCCACTTATATTTTCACTTTTGACTGCAGCTATGCCCTTCAATGCCATTGCTTGTTTGGTGTAATGACAGAAGACAAGATCCAGCTGAATGCATTAAAAACTGCATGATTCGTCGGCACATCTTACATCGTAGCAGACTGTCCTTAAGTTGTGTTAGGATGAAAGGTATTGTGTGGCAGACTGTTTTTGAAAATTCAACTTATTATATTTTATATTCTTGCCTCCTCTTTGTTTGGGTATACAGGTGAAGTGATTTTCGCGTGCTGATATGGAGGATTGACTCTGTTGTTACTGTGTTTTGTACCTGAAGTTGAGTGAGGAAGGGTTGAATTTTTAACGGGAAAACAACGTTTGGATCGGCATTGGCAAAGAGGATATTCAAGTGCACCAAGTGGTAGAATGGTACTTGGCACCTTTGTTGTCATTATTTTATGTATAACGTTACAAGGCTTCTAGTGCTGTTTATATTGTGAATAAGCATCGACAATGTTAACATTTCTTTTACTCACCTAAAAAAAATGTGAACGTTTTCTGCTCAATTGCCTCCGTTGTCCCTAGCTCCACCCGAATTGTAAAGACTCCACTCTCGTATCTGCTTGCTCCACCCCCGTTTCCAAGGCATAACCAGTTTTGCAATCCAGGTACGGGCTCGGCATATTTGAAATCACTGTATTTGTAAATTGGGATTAGGTTGGATTCAATATGAGTTGTTTTAGAGTATGATGTAGGAGAAGTATAGTTGAGGTTATGATCTCCTAGATAAAAACGAATTTGTATTGATATCGTGTAACATTGTGAATGAAATGAGTGACAAACAAAAATTTAATGTTAATATTGTAAAAAGGAAACTGTAAATCCGAATTTTCGTTGGTTTTTCGACTACTTGCAAGAATGAAAATTCTTAAAATCTGTCTTTTAAATATGTTTTCGTAAATTAAACATTTAGGTAAAACAAGATTGGTTTCTAGTGGTATTAATTATTTTTAAATTATAGGAAATTTGAATATATTTTTAAATAATAGAATTTTATCAGCTCTTAAATATATTTAATATTTTGTCATAAACATAAATTATTCATATTAAAACTCAACTTCTTGAACTCAACACATCCCATTATATTATCATATCGCGTATATTTTTCGTTCAATCAATTTCTTATCTCTATTTTTGAATTGTAATGTAATTTGCATTTCTTTTTGTAATCCTTTCTTTTATCATTTTCTAAATCAAGTTTAAATATCCGTTTATCGATTTTAAGTTAAATATTTTATATTCGAGTTAATCTTAAACTATACTTTGTTTAAACTAGGCTAGGTCAAATCCAATCCAAGTTTTATCTCCCTTTTAACCACCAGCCTAGCAAGAATTTTAAGTCCCGTTTGGCTGAGTTGGTAAAAACTAGAGCTGATATTGAGAGTTTGAGTTGAACTTTCCTCTTTAGCTTGTTTGTGAAGAAAATATTGTAGGGAATCTTCCAACACAAAATCCGGACATACTTCTTCTCAACATAAAAATAAAGACAAAAAAAATGGAGAAAAAATGGCCTTGATCAAGCCTGTCTCTACTTGTAACTAATAATTACTTGGCCCACAATCAGCGGACAGAGCATTTTCTAGTTCAAAATTCACCTGTTCCCATCTTTGTTTTCTTATTTTATCCTTGTATCTGCTCTGAAAGTTACGTTTGAGAAGATTCCTTAGAATTATCCTCTCCCAAGTCCGTTTCTCATTTAACCTAGCATATTGTCACAAATGCAATTGACAGACAGGAGCCAACTCCAATAGCACATTGGAAGAGAAATATGACAACTTATCCCGCATCAATTGGAAAAGGAGTCAGATGTTAATATATATAAGCGAAAAAAGATGTCGCATCTCTTGAATTAGTTCTTAAGGTAGCAGAAATCTAATTAATATCCTGAAAGTGTTTAATTGGAGATTCAATTATGTTTGAGGGGAGATTATTGTTATTTGTTGGGTTATCCCTAAAATCACCTAATGACCTATCAATTTGTTTGTATCATTTAATACTTATTTACCTTTTATATAAAATAATATTGTTATCATGTGATGGCTACCAGATAAAAGTTTTAAATAAATAAAGGGGCATGGTGGTAATCATATAAGTCCTTTATTATTTTCATAGTCTATGGTCTTTATTCTTGAAGTATGACTATAGAAACCGAATATGCTTTCATTCATTCCTTCACATCAATGACTCTTTCATGCCTCTTTCTTACCGCCACTTCGTCACGCCAGGCATATGCTATCTAATATTCTGCTAATCTTCTCCTATTAAAATGCTGCACCTTCCTTCACTGCCCGATTAACAAATAAATAATTCCCGATTTCTTTTCTTTCAAGAGTTGAGACTGATAATTAACAGTCTGAGTCTAGACTGATGAAGTTCGGCAAGCGTTTACAGCAACAGATTCAGGAATCATTGCCGGGCTGGCGTGATAAGTTTCTGTCTTATAAGACACTCAAGAAGCTTCTCAAACTGATGGTCACTTCCACTCCTCCATTGCTGAATGGATCGCTGGAATTTTTCAAGGCAGAGGCCGAGTTTGTATACTTGTTGAACAATGAGATCGACAAGCTGAATGGGTTTTTCATGGAGCAGGAAGAGGATTTCATTATCAAGCATAAGGTAATGAGTTTGTCTTTCCCTTTCAATTTGCCTTTTTTTTTTTTTAGCTTCTCTGAAATGGTTTGACTTTAGAGTAGTCCAAGAATTGAATTCCATGGAAGAATATAATGCTATAACGAAACTAATATGCTGTCAGATTTTGCTAGGATAATTTATTTATTATCGTTAATATTCGATACTCTACAAATATTATTATAATTATTGTATTTGAATAACAGAAACCATAAGCCTATTACTGAATAATATTATTTCTCTTTAAATTTTTATATTAAGTGTTAATATATCTTCGCGTATTAATTTATGTTAATTTAAAATATAGAATATATAATTTTATTGTTATTGTTATTGTTATTGTGCAACACTTCCGATTTTTAAATTACTATGTTCAACCCTAAGCTTATAATGTTTCCTTACAATTTAAACCCAAATTGTGTCCTGTTTGGAAGCAATTGAAACCATGGGCGCCAACTTGATAACTTTGAGCCCAAGAAGCGCTTTGAGCCTCAATACAAAACGTTTTAGTTCTTGAAACTCTAAATAGAGATAGTGTTTGATGGACACAAAGCTAGATTTATTAGAGTTAGCGATTGTGAACATGATTTATTAAGTAAACATGATGTTACAAAAAAAAAAAATTCCCCTTTGGATCAAGTACGTTCTATATAAATTTTAATTTATATCACATTCAAATCACTCTATTTATAAATCAAATTGAATTTAAATTGATTTTTTTACAGCTTAAATATTATTCATATATTTTATAAAATAAATTAAAATACATGTTTGAAAAAGATGTTATATCGTTTATAATAAAGATATTCATATTGATGTGATAACTCTTCGTTACAAAATAGTACGAAGACTATTTATAATTTTTTTGTTTTTGTATGTTTATTTTATTGATGTATTTTTATTATTATTGGTTTGAATTTATTATATTAAGTGTATAATTTTTTTACAATTAATTTAAAGTATGTACGTATCTAAGTGATAGAGTTATAATTAAATAATCTCATTTTGACAAAAATATGTCGTTTTATGTTAAACGGATTATGTTTTGATGTAATATGACCTATTTTTTAAATGAATTAATTTTATGTTTTGTCAATTTATTTATAAAATTAATCAAATTCAAGTCCAATATTTAGAATAGTATTCTAAGTTGGTGTTTTTTAAACCCAAAAAGCCAACAAAAGCCATAGCATTAACGCATTATTACGAAGTATCAGGTCCAAGATTTGAATCGATGGCATCAAGGAAGGAAATCCAATTGCCAATTTTAACTATTTTATATTCAGTAGCTAATGGACCTTTTTCTTGACTCCAAGTACCCATTGTGTCTCTCTATATATTGTTTTCCCCGGAGGAAAAGTATATTGGTAATCACCTGCGTCATAAGAATCAGAAGGACGAACTAAAAAGAAGTATATATGGATGAATATGTACAGGAATTGCAACACAGGATCCAGAGTGTGTTTGATGCTTGGGAAACTAACGGAACCCATCCCACAGAAACTGATTACAAAGACGAGATGGGGAAGATCAGGAAAGAAATTGTGAATTTTCATGGAGAAATGGTACTCCTACTCAACTACAGCAATATCAATTACACAGGTGCATGCATGCATGTTCAGACTCAGTTCTTACCCAGTTTACCTTTCACAGCTGCAATATTAACAATCTGTTTCACAACTTGTAGGATTGGCTAAGATCTTGAAGAAATATGACAAGCAAACAGGCGGGTTATTGCGCTTGCCGTTCATTCAGAAAGTGCTGAAGCAACCTTTTTTCACAACTGATTTACTTTCGAAACTGATAAAGGAATGTGAAAACACGATAGATACAGTGTTCCCAGTTGAAGAAGAAGAAGGGAGAAAAGAGAGAAGAGAAGGAATAAGTGTGACAGGAGAAGGAATATTTAGGAATACAGTTGCAGCATTACTGACGATGCAAGAGATGAGAAGCGGGAGCTCTACTTACGGCCATTACTCTCTTCCTCCTCTCAGCCTGCCAGACACTGAGATAATTCAGTCACTAAAGCTGAACTCGCCCATACCTATTCTCTAGAAAATACAAATTATCGAAACTAGCTGAAAGCTTTATATACACTTTATATATGTTTTCAGAATACATGAACAGTTGCAAATTACTGATCGGTAACTCCGTTTGAATGTTTGGGTATATTCTTCTTTGATCAGATTTCTGCAATATAAATGCACCATAATCCAGACAAAGAACACAAAAATTATACATTTTATACACAAACAAACCTATTTGGCAGATACATTGATATGTATATTCGCAAGTTTGAATAATACGAGTGAGACCAGATGGTCCATTTGCGTTGGGTTGTAATAATGCCAGAGAGATAAAACAATAAGGTTGGAGATGAATCCTCGCAAACCTTTGAACTCAGTCAAACTGAAGTTTCAACTTATGTTCGATTTGTTCAGATATTCGAGTCAAAGTTTGCTGGGATTCAATCCACTCTTACTAATTGATATTCGTCAAGGAAATTACGGGAGTAACCGTACAGTTCTGTCCAACACAGTTAAAGTTACTTATAATACAAAATTAAGAAAATAAAATCTTTCTGGTGAACTCCAATATGCTCATTATAAACTTAACAAGTATTACATTGACTGTAAGTACATAATACAGAATAAAAGAAATGAATTTCCCAGTTCGAGCTTTTATATCTCCAACCATTGGACCGGTTTCTTCATTGTCTTCGTTGCCGGAATTGCAGCAGAGAAGTCTGAGTGTGATCCAGAATTGCAATTGGAGTGGAGAAAAATGGGGTGTGCACAGGGAAACAATAATATACCGAATTTGTGGGAGAAAAAAATTAGAATACATTTTGTTCAAATTTGATTTTATTTGAGCCCGTTCGAATTTAGATTAAATTTATAACTTCTAGTTTAATATTAAATTTAAATTTATTTAAATAGATATATGATATTATTAAATAGTTATTAACGAATAAATAATATTATTAATAAAATAAATCATATTATTAGATTAACAAACAAACTAATTTCGAATCAAACTGTAAATATACAACTCTATCTCAAAATATAATTTAGGCCAAAGGACATTTTCCCACCCATAGTTTGAGGCGGAGACAACGTCTCACCCGCCTAAGTTTAAAAGCCGTTTTTCCCACCCGTGGCCTATTTTTTTTATTATTTTTTATTAAAATTACTAAATTACCCTTTTAAAAATTAAAAATTTATAATAAAAATATAAAATAATTTTTAAATAATAAAAAATTTTAAAAAAAATTTTAAAAAATTTTTGAAATTCAAAAAATCCCAAGGCGGCGGTGGTCGCCCATAATAGAACCAGGTGGCCATTTCCGGCCACCTGGTTCCAGGGGAGGCCAAATCTGGCCTCTCCGTTCGATGGAGGCGGCCAAATCGGCCGCCTCTAGTTTTGGAGGAGGCGGCTAGATCTGGCCACCTCTGCCTGAAATAAAGGCCGGAAACGGCCAAGGCTGGCCCTTTACGGCTGCCTCTACCGAACGGGGAGGCCAGATCTGGCCTCCCCTGGAACCAGGTGGCCGGAAATGGCCACCTGGTTCTATTATGGGCGGCCACCGCCGCCGGTGCCGGCGGCAATGGCTGCTGTGATTTTTTAAATTTCAAATTTTTTTTAAATTTTTTTATTTATATATTTTTTATTTTATTAATTTATAAAATTTTAATATTAAAAAGACAAAATTACCCCTGATTATTACTGTATATCCATTATTTTTAAATAAAAAATTAGGTGATGGGTAGGAAAAGCGGCTTTTAAACTTAGGCGGGTGGGACTTTGTCCCCGCCTCAAACTATGGGTGGGAAAATGTCCTTTGGCCCGTATATGGAGAAGATATAAAGGTACTGGTGTTTTTTTTTCTCTTATCCACAGCCCTTGTCACGAGCACAAAATTACGGGTTAATTCAATTTATATAATTAAATAGTTGTAAATAAAATAAAATAATTATATATTATCATTACTATATAATTTAATATTTATATTAATTATTTATTATTAATGTGTAATTATTTAATTAAATAATTGAATGATTTATATTATATTTAATTTAAAATTATTTAATGATATAATAATATATTAATAAACACATAATTGAATTAAATATTACTTAATTCGAATTTGAATTTGTAAGAGGAGTAGGTAATTTAAATTTGAATTTGAATAATTGAATTATAATTAATTTAAATTAACTCGGAATAAATATCTGGCTAGTTTCTTTTAGCTATTTCTTTGATCGAATGAAAATTGATTGATGGGCGTCTTTGCCGAGGAGAAAACAAGAAGACGAGCACTTGAAGTGCTTCGTTCAGGAGATGAGCAAAATGTACTAGGAGAGAAGCATGAGGTGGAATCTCAAGATTTCCCCATTTTCCCTTTAGGCCAAATACTTGAGGCTACAAGACATTTCTCTCGTGAAAACAAGCTTGGAGAAGGTGGGTTCGGTCCTGTGTACAAGGTAAAAAAACAATGGTAAATGTTAATATTAAGGTTCTGATTTAGTATCGTATTGATTACTTGATATTTTTTAAGAGCTAATTCTATTTGTGGGTTTTGGTTCATGATTTTGAATTACAATTAATATGATTGTTATAATATGATTATGTAATATTGTTGTGTAATGGTAATCTGAATTATATAAGGGGTTATTTGAATTCATGAATTTCAGATATTAAAACTGAATTTTAAAAGAATTTATGGTGGTATTAGAGTGATTAGGCGGACACGGCAGAAATCTAGGACAGAAATTTGCAAAAAGCTAAATGAATGGAAGTCTGATACAGCCACTAAAATGGCAGTGAAAGATGAGGGCAATGGAAGTGAGAAAGGAGGACTTTATAAAGGAAGCATGAAGGGTCACGAAACCAAGGTAATATTTTGCGATCCAACTAATATTTACTGATATTTTATTTTTCTATGATGGGCTTTGGTTCGTTTTTTAATTTCAGGATAAAATTCAAGTGTTTACGTTAAGTACGGCATTTGCTAATTGTAGGTTGCTTGAAAAGTTTCAACAAATCATCGTATTTTAGAAATTTGGGATACAATGGAAGACTGTAAACTCTTATCAACTCCCTACGTTGACAAAATTATTGATTTTAGCAAGAGAATTGTTTTTGTTGCTTACCTTCCTTAGGTAAACGTAATCGCAATTTAGCATATATTTTATGGTAAATTGCTAAGTTCAAATTTTTAAGATTTCATGGATAGGTTCTTTAGTGAAGGAAATGGCATTGCTTAGTTAAGATTTCATGGATAAGTACTTATAAATTTATACTGTTCTGTTTTTGTCCATGTTTAATTGCAGATGCCAAGAATGGAGGACATTCTTAACCTTCCGGTGCAAGATCCTCCTTGTGCGGAGTTTTCTGCTGCCAATATAAAGTGGGTAAAAGTTGAAGGTGGTTGCCAAGGCGGGGATGAAATTGCTCTAATTCCTTTTGTGAGAGTGGATGATTTTGTGAAAGGAGAATCATCCAATGTGGAATGCCCAGCTAGCTTCCGTATTGAGTCAAGGAGGAAAAGATCTGAAGGAAGCATCAGTAAACCAAGGGTTGACGGCTATCTTCAATAGACATTGTATGTTGGTTAAATGGCACATGATTGGCATTGTTTTAGTATTTTTTTTTTATCTAATAAGTTTTGAAATGAAGAACAATGTATAAATGATACTGTGTGGTTTTCATTTTGAGATTTGCTATTTGTTAACAGTTATGGAAAGGAGTCTTATAATTTAGGTTGTCAACAGTGAATGTTGCTGCAAGATGTATTTTTTTCCCTCAAATTCTATCACTCATACATAATAGTATATAACATGAATATTTGGAATGAATTATTTTTACATCATAACCCTTAATTGCATTCAAGTGGTTTTTCGACAATAAATTATAACTGAGAATTAAGTTAGTTCTCATGGTAATTTGGCAGATACTGGTGTTCATATGAATTCCTTGAACACCAGAATTCCTTGCTGCGGCGCAATTTGTTTTTATTCGGGCTCTGCTGTAAGTGTTCCAGAATACTTAACATATAATCAGCACGGTTTAAACTTAAGTAGAGTCATTAATTGAGTAAGTTTATCTTGTAGTATGTAATTATGTGTAATTGCTTTGTTAAGAATGTGATGAACTAGCTATAATGTTTATACATATACTAATGGATGAGTGTTAATGAATACAACGGTTAACGCATTATTATATACTTAAGTAAGTTAAATTTTTTATGTCATATGATCATATATTAGTTTGTTAATACTCGTAAGTATTTATCTATCATTGTATTTATTTTATGTGGGAAAATAAGTTTCTTCATGCTGATTTGTGCTTTTGTATGTTCGACTGAGGGAAAAAAAAGGGAATTTTTCTATACATAATGGTGATGACTCAAATCTATTTTTTATGTAAGTAGTGTTCTGAAGCTGCCGATTTTGTTTTGGTCATATGTTTGTGAATATTTGCAGTCTAGATCTTGAATGGCATTTCTACTATTCTGAATTTCCAACTTAATAATTCAAAACTTAATAATTGAAACCGAAATCAATTGAAACCATTTACCTGTATAAGAGTCGAGAACCTAATAATACTCATTCTAAATACCGATTCTATGTAACATATCAATTGAAACCGAAATCAAAACTTAATAATTCAAAACACACTTCCAATCCAATACAACATCCAAACCAACCCTCCCAATCGGTTGGATTTCGATTAACAAAGTTTAATAAATAATAAAAAACAAAGTATAAACATAAAAGTTACAGAAAACTTACAACGTAGCGTCCAAATGAGAAGCAATGCGAAGAAGCAAGAACGTCGGCTTCCAATGAAGAAGAAATGGCCGGAATCCGTCGAGAACAAGCCTGGAACCGGCGATTACAGCGAGCACAGTGGGAGAAAAGCGGCTGCAGTGGCGGGAGGGAAAATGCGAAAAGAAGACGAAGAGTTCGCGCGTTAGGTTTATGATGACCTTTAGCGGCGTTTTTTAATGAGATTTACCGGCGTTTGTAAAAACGCCGGTATTATGACCTACAGCGGCGTTTATTTTCTGTTTTGGTGGCGTTTAAATAAAACGCCGGTAAACATATAGCTTTTAGCGGCATTTGTAAAAACGCCACTAGAAAACCGCCGCTAAAGCCCCCGTCTGCTGTAGTGTTTGTTGCACACATATTAACTTGAGCCAATTATTTTTTAATACATCTACTTGGTTGGCCCACTTGCTATAGGACCTACCAAGTTTACAAATCTCCTCCTGACACATAAGCAGGAAATTTAGTCATACTTGCTATCTTTTTACAAGCAACAAGTTTCTTCATGGTTAAAGCATTAGTTATTATGTTAGAGCCATTATCATCAATGTGTAACTTTTCAAGCTGAAACAACTTCAACTCTAGTACATCTCGACTTTAATGATACCTTATATCAATGTGTTTTGACTTAGAGTGAAATGTCAAATTTTTATTGAGGTACATAACACTTCGACTATCACAAAATAAAATATATTTCTCTTATTCAAGACCCAACTCTTGTAGGAATTTCTTCATTTACAAAAGTTCCTTGTTGGCTTTATAAATTGTAACATATTTTACCTTAGTGGAAGATAGGGCAACACATTTTTACAATTTAGATTACCAGGACACAACTCCCCTTACAAAAGTCATCAAACACCTAGAAGTAGACATTTTAAAATCCATATCACCTATCATGTTAGCATTTGTATATCCATCAAACACAAGTTTACCATTACCAAAACATAGACAAATATTCGAGATACCTTTGCAATATTTGAAAATTCATTTTACTACAGACTAATGTTCTTTTCTAGAATTTGAGAGAGATCAATTAAAAACACCAACAACATGAGCAATGCTAGACTTTGTACATGCTATAACATACATCAAGTTACCAACTTTGAAGACATAAGATGCTTTCTTCATCTCCCTTTTTTTGTTCTTACTTGAAAGACACTGTTGAACACTTAACTTGAAGTGACTACAAGTGGTGAGTATATAGATTTGGAATGGCTCATGTTGAACCTATCAAAAACCTTTTAAATATAGCTCTATTGTGACAACCACAACTTTGCATTCTTTATATCCCGAAATATCTTCATACCACAAATTTACTTCATTGATCCCAAGTCCTTCATTACAAAGGACTTAATAAGTTGTGACTTTAACTCACTAATCTTGCTCATATCATGACTAACAATCAATATGTCATCCATATAAATCAAAAGAATAATAAAATTAGCATAATCAAATTTCTTTATAACAACATAATTATCAAAAATGATTTTTACATACCCATGATCCATCATAAATGACTCAAACTTCTTGTACCATTACCTTAGAGCTTGCTTAAGACCTATAAGTTCTTTTTCAATTTGCATACAAGATACTCTTTGCCCTTCACATTGAAACCCTCATGTTGTTCCATATAAATCTCCTCCTCTAAGTTTTCATGGAGGAAAACAGTTTTCACATCGAGTTGTTCAATCCCCAAATTCATATTAGCAACTAAACCCAAAAAAAATTTGATTGAAGACATCTTCACTTCAAGTGAAAAAATCTCTTCAAAATCAATTCCCTTCTTTTGACTAAAACCCCTTCACAACCAATCTCTTCAAAAAATACTACATCCTTGCTTCTGCTGATCTTCTTATTAATTATTAAGGTGCTCTATAGCTATGTATCTGTAATTGTATTCGTATATATTTTCTTGTAAAATTCATGTAATTTGTAAATAAATTTTTGATTGTTAAAAAGATTGAGGTATTCAGTTATATTATTATTGTTAATACAGACAAATATAACATGTCTTTAGAATGCTAGAACCAAGATGATGGAATTAGATGACTAATCATGCTTTTCTTACACACTTATTAGTGGCCATATATAACCATTTGTAATCCTAATATCATTATGAATCAAGGACATAAGTGATAATAAGAAGATTATCATAGTGTGAGTGATTCTATCAAAATGTGATGATGATTTACACGTACAAAGGTATGTTGCTTGCAACCTAGTCCTATACATAAGTGTATGATTCATTGGTCATGTTTATTGGATAAACCCACTGAAGAGAACTCCATATAAATGGTGTTTTCTTTGTCCATAAAAACATTCTCTTAACTTAATAGGTATATATAATCATTTTACTTGAGGCCACCAGACTGTCTTATACTAAGAGTGATGTCATTTGATGTCATCAAATGTACCATTGTAAATAGGGTATTAAAAAGGTGAGCAACATCATGATTAGTATAAAGGCTGTGGTAGGTTAACATAGGATTTCTCACTCTTGAGCATAAGAGTAATGTCTCAGTAGAGTTGTCCACAACTTATTAAGACTATGACCATAGCTAGATCAGTTGAAGTTGTATCTAATGTTTAGGTTCAAGCATTTACATAGACAAAGGGTAATTGAGGTAGATATGTATCTATATCTTAGTCTCATGAGACATAATAATGAAAGAATTATATTATATGATAATCATTGAGTTGATAAAGCTTGTAAGTGTTTTCTGACACTTTACTATTTAGGTAGTCATAATACTTTGTTAGGGATTGCTCATAATCTGTATCTAGATTCATTTCAAATTTGAATACTATCAAGATAATAGGGAGTTTGAGAGTCATACAATAAAAAGTTGAAACTATAGGTATAGGATTATTATTCTAATCATTAGGCATGCGAGTACTATTATATGTAACTTATTAGATTCACTTGGATTGGGTTGATGAGTGAAAGTTTAGATTTTCCTTGATACATGATCATGATAGCTTTTAGGTCGTGGGCATACATCTAGATGGTTGATAAAATCTGTAAGTGTTTGGATATAATTAAATTTGATTGAGTCAAACTAATTTAAATTTTGAATAATTTATTGATGTATAGTTGGTTGAAAATGATCATGATTCCTTGACACAAGTGGATCTTACATGATAAGGATTGATTCGTGCATTATCCAAACACTGTGTAATGGCCCAAAATTTAAAAATGGTAAATTTGAGAGGTTTTGAGGGCTATTTAGGTAAGATAGGCATAGTTTTTTGAGCTAGTACGGCCATACACATATCAACTCGAAAAGCTACCGCATCAAAAATATAATAAGACATAAAAAATTTTAATTTACATCATGCATGACAGTGCATCTCAACATGCATGACTGTGCATCTTAGCATGCATAATCGTGCATAATCGCGTTTTAGCATAACTATATAAAACTGTATTTATTTCAAATTTTAGAAAAAATTTATTTTAATTGGTTTAAGCATTTTAAAGGTGAGTTATTAGAGAATAGTAGGAGAGCTTGAGAAAGCCAAGATGTGATCAGAGATTAGAGAATTTTTAGAGAGAGAGAGAGAGAGCCTAGTAGCTAGCTTAATAAGTAAGTATATATTACCTTCAATTATATGTCAGTTTAGTGATGATGATGATGATTTGTGTAAGGATGTTGTGATTTGATCTATAACATGAAAATAATGTAATTAAAATTTGAATTGTGATCAAATGATTATGATTAATCATAAATCCAATGTTATAGAATGTGATGCATGAAAACCTAGCTTTAGGTTAATTCTAATTTTGTTATAATTTATGATGTGCATTTAAGCTGGAAGTTGCTCAAGTACCTTTCTTATCTAGCCTTATGTTATGTTGGTGATATTAATCGAGTGGATTATATGAAATTGAAGTAAACATATACTTGAATGCTAGATGTATCCTTAAGGAAGAAATGCTTATATGATAACTAAAATGATGTTGTAATTGGATGCTAATATTGTGTTAAGCATTGAAATACATGCTTAACAATGTTATCACTACTATATTAAGCAAATATTGTGATTTGGATGTGTTTTGCCACGGATTGGTGGCTATTTGGCTAAGATCGGGTGAAACAGAACATAAAGCATGACCATGCGTGTGAGAGAAACACGGTTGTGTATTCATGATCTATAGCATCATAGTTATGCATGTTGCACGTGTATGGCCAGGAAATGTTAGATGGGTTACAACCGTGCAACCTTAAAGTGCATGATCATGCATATGTGCAGAATCAATTAAGCTTTAAGAAAAATTTAAGGAAAACAAAAACAAGAAAGTATAAGAGATTAATTAAGAAAATAAGTGTTTAAGAATATAAGTAAGATTATAAAAATAGAAAAAAAAATTACGACAAGAAGATTTATAAAAATTGAAGAAATGATATTAAACTTTGAGACTTAATTATGAAAAGGCCAAAGGACTATTTCCCACCCATAGTTTGAGGCGAGGACAAAGTCCCACCCGCTTAAGTTTAAAAGCCCAGTCTCCCACCCATAACCCAATTTTTTATAATTTTCCTATTGAAATGACTAAACTACCCTTTTAACAATTAAAATTTATAATAAAAATATAAAATAATTTTTAAATATAAATATTTTCGAAAAATTTTAAATTTAAAAAATTGAAGCGGCTGCTTTAATTTTTTTAATTTAAAACTTTTTTAAATATATTTTTTAATTTTTTAAAATTTTTTTAATATTTTATATTTATATAAAATTTATTTTATTAATTTATAAAATTTTAATATTAAAAAGACAAAAATGCCCATGATTATTACTGTACGCTTATTTTTTTTAATAAAAAAATTGGGTTATGGGTGGGAGACTAGGCTTTTAAACTTAAGCGGGTGGGACTTTGTCCCCGCCTCAAACTATGGGTGGGAAATAGTCCTTTGGCCTTATGAAAAAGGAATTAAGATATAATGCACGATGTACATTTCATGACATGACATGCAAATAAATGTTTTAAGAAATCAAGAAAATGTTTTACATGTTTTACGATCTTCAGATTGAATATACATGGTCATTAAAGTAGAAAAAAATGATGTTTCAAACATCTTTTTAGGGGTGGACTGAAGATGACACTTGTGAATTTGCACGCTCATTTGAAATTGGGAAACCAACGTTAGAAATTGGACATTGGCTTCAACTTAAGCTCGTTAGAAATTGTTGCTAATCATGCATAAGGTAGGATTAGTTTTAAACTCACATGGTCAAGGTATCGAATCCTTATGTTTTATCAGTCTGGCCAGCAAAAGAATGTTTTTATGATGTTTTAAGAAAGTAAAAAATAAGTTTTCAATTGAGATCTTTAGATCAATCAAGATAAGTTTTTAGATAGGATCTTCGGATCAAACAAAAAAGTTTCAAGAAAGCAAGATTTTAAGAATAAGAGCCTTTGAGCTAAGTCATGTTTTCTAGCGTGGTTTTAGCAAGATCTTAAGTCATAGCACCCATGATAAGAGAAAAGATTCAAGATAAAACTTAAAAGACTTCAAGAAAAGGAATAAGAACATTAAGATAAAAAAGGCTAAAATTTAAGAATAAAGATATTAAGATAAAAGATTCAAGATTGAAGACTTTAGATAAGATTCAAGGTAGGGATTATGTTTGAAAGTTAAAAATATACTTGTTGAATGACTTGTAACTCATTTCAATTCTCTTGCCTTGTAAGTTCTTGTAGGACTCGCTGCTGCATATATTACTATTACTAGGCTCTGTACTTATTTATACAAATAAGTAAGCTAATTATTTATTTTATATTAATGAATTACTTAATTTGATATACACAACAAGAATCCTACGAAAAATTGGCTGACTGAAAAACATGCTAGCAGAAGCTAAAAGCAAAGAACAATAAAGTGATAGGTTTAAAATTTCTAATATATATATATATATGTATGTATACATGTATAAGAGAATATATGTACATGTATGTGATGTACAAAAATACAAGCATGCATCTGTAGAAGCATGGTTGAAAACAAAATTAGAGCCTTATGGTAGAATTTGGGTCACTTAAAACATGGATAAGGTGAAAGTGGAGAAGATAGTTAGTGGGGATCAATTTGTGCATTGTAATATTTTAGATACCAAAGGTTATTACCAATGTAAGGCTACTTTTGTATATGGTAATAGGAAAACTTGTTAAATGAACTTAAACAGGGAGTTTTTCTTTATATATATATATAAAATTAAAAATCATTTAAGTAAAGGGGAGTCAGAGTCATTTCGATAAAGGCACTGTTTCAAATCCAACTCTAATTAAACCTTGTTTGAATTATGTTTAACATATTTGATTTTTAGTTTAAACTCAACTCAAATTTAAGTCAAACCAAATCGAATAAAATCTACTTTTGAGACTAAGTCAATTCAATTCAGACTCGTTCCTATTAATAACAACGAGCTTGTAAATTTTTTGGCAAGAAATTTAAAAACTCATTATTAAAAGTATAACTTTATTTAGTGTTAACAAGAGTATAAATAATTAGTCACTAAAATTATAAAATTTATACTTATAATGACAAAATATTTATACTCATTATTTTTTTCTCACTAAAACCTATTTTTTTATAGTGCGAGATAATGAATTCAGATGATTGATGATGCTTTCCATACATCTTATTAACTTATTGCACATTTTCATTGGATTTTTCCCTGGTTTTTATTTATTTCATTTTTATTTAATTCTTTTTAAATATTCTAACTAATTAATTCGTTTCTTTTCCCATTTAACTTAGGAATTTAAACCCTAACCATATAGAGGGTATTGCAATATTTTCACAAACAAGTTTTAAGTTTTTATCAATGATATTTTCAAATTGAAAATTTGTTTAATGAGAGTGTTTCTCCTTGTCCTTGACTGAACCAAAATCTGCTAGCACGATTGTGTTTCAAAATTTGACACGGTTGTGCGTTTGACTTAGGTATGTTGACTAAACATGGTCACCTTGCATGGTTATGTTGGTAGTGTTGATCCAGTGTTATGCACACACACGGTCATGCAGGACTTAAACATAATCGTGTTAGACTTGAAAATTTTTTAGAAAAATTACAGGCCTCAACACGATTTGTAGTACGGTCTCGTGTTTTGGCCATACGAGTTATTAAACAATCACACATAATTGTATCATAAAGGCACACGGTTGTGTGAGACCTAAAACCTGCAAAAATAAAATTGTTTCTCTTCTTTCATCATGAAATCATTCATGCAAGGGATTAATTAATCATTTAAACATATTTTTATCATCATTAAAACATCAAGAGTTCAACAGGCTAAATTTTATACATTAAGTAAAACCTCCTAAATTAGAAAGGGTCTCATATATCCATAGTTGCATAATACAAAAACAAATGTATCTATCATAATTTATAATGGAAATCAATACGTTAATGAAGAACTACAAGCAAATAAAATTTTTGTAGTTGAAAAGCTAATAGATAACCCAGTAAAGAATAATTGGTACTGGGGGGTTACATATATGGTGGTTATTGATAAGAAACCTTCTTGTAATGTTTCAAAATAACTCGACTCATTGATTTCGTCATCCCTTTCCCCACCTTCAACCCTCATAGTTACCAAATGAAAGCATATAAGTCATCCACCAAAACTAAGGTGTGATTATGAACTGTCTTATGATTATTAGTGCCCATCATACACTAATGTGAAAAATAAAGAACTGTGAACTTCATATCATCCTTATCATTGGAGCCCTATGATCTTGACTATAAAACTGCATGCAAATCCATATAAGTAATGTGTTCACAGCCTATAAAGTATCATCATCGAAGGCATGGATCTAAAGACATCGCAACATACAATTCCATGTTGATGTCATTTCTAAAATATAACCCCATCATCTAAGTAAACTCTATGAGCCCAAATAGCACATCAACCATAAGTAAACTCTATGAGCCCGAATAATGCATCAACCATATTTAATTGAAACCAAAACTTGACATCTAGATCACATCGATTCACTTGTCAAAATAGAACTAAGTGGATGCGCACTACACTAAATCATTGCTTTTCAAGGTCTAAAAAGTGGTCAAAGCAAGTCTCTCGAGAAAGGCTATACTTGGCCTCTGTAAATCTCTCTTAGATGTTCATTCTTATGTCTATATATGATAACACTATAAATGTGATCCAAAAGTTGTGGGTGTTACTGTACCTCAATTCACCTTCATAGTGACTTAGCAAAATTCTTTGAAAAAAATTACCGATGACACATGAAACAATTTACTCATCAAAAAAAGTTTGCAAAGACAAAGTCAAGACCAGTCAACTGTAAATCCATCACCTTTTCTATAAAAATTAACAACTATTAGAGGAACAATGTTTTCCATTAGGTTTTTCATTAACTTTAATGGAAAAAGTAACGGTCAATAGTATGTGAGCGACTAGTATTTAGCACAGGTGGTGAGCGTTTGGGGAAAACGATAAGTGTAAGTGGTTACCTAGAACTATAAATGGATTAGAAGACAAACTTCGTATTGTTGGGATTTGGGGAATGAGTGGTATAGGAAAAACTACTGTAGCTTGGGCTATATTTAAAAGTATTAAGAATCAATTTCAGAATTCTTTCTTCGTTAAAAACATTGGGAAAGAATTAAGATTCAATCCCAATAAAGAATTGACCTTGACAACTCGAAATCTAGATAAAAAAAAAGTTCTTATTATTCTAGATGATGTCACTTCGATAGATCAAATAAAATCTCGAATTGGTAATTTGGTAAATGACTTGGGTTTTGGAAGTCGAATTATTTTAACAAGGGATAATCGAGTGCTTAAAAATTATAATGTGCTTACCAATAATAAATACAAGGTTGAGGGATTATCAGATTCTGAAGCTCTTGAACTTTTCAGTTGGCATGCCTTTAAAAGAAAGAAACCCATTTCAGATTATCGTTCTTTGTCGGATAAGGTAGTTAAATATGCTAATGGTGTTTCGTTAGCTTTGATAAAATGTGAATATTTATCGAAATGGAATGACGACTTAGATGTTTGGAAAAGTGCAATAGATAAACTACAAGTAAGCGCCCTTGAAGGAATTCAAAAGGAGCTACAAGTAAGTTACAATGAACTAGATGGACACAGTGATCAGAAGGATATATTTCTTGATGTTGCATGTTTCTTCAAGTGGGATAGTAAAGATGTTGTATTGAATTACTTGATTGCCAATTATGGGTGTAGGAGCAAGTCCGACTTATATTGTCTTGTTGCCAACTGTCTTATAGGTACTACATCTAATGACAAGATAGTAGTGAATGATTTGTTCCAAGAAATGGCTCGGGAAATTGTTCATCAAGAGTCTAAATACACAGAGGAACGTAGTCGTTTGTGGAATCATATCTCCTCTATGATGAGACGCAATACGGTAAGAGTTATCAAGATCTAGTGGAAAATTACTTTAGAAAATATCATTTTCAGTTTTATAATTGTATGAATATGCATAGACAAATTCTCTAATCAGGACCATCATAACATACTTATATTAAGATCATGCTTAAATATCACTAGATCTATTTATTGAACAAATAATAATTTTACATTTACAGATTCATTGGTAAATATGTATGGTCCAGATATAATTATGTCATAATAATCTTGACTAGAGAACATTTATATATATATATATGTATGAATGTATGTACATGTATACATAAAATGTTGGATGTTAACTTATCCTTTTTTCTTGTTTATTAGGGAACTAAAGCAGTCAAAGGCATATGTTTGAACATGGCTGAATTAGGAGAAAAACCTTTAATAATTGAAGGTTTTGGAGAGATGCATAACTTGAGATTGTTCAAACTACATAACCCACACTGTGGAAAGAATATTATGGTGTTTGTTCCCAAAGGCCTTGAGTTTGATTTTGATGAACTAAGGTACCTCTGTTGGCATGGATGTAAATTGGATTTATTGCAATCAAAATTTGACACCAATTGCCTTGTTGCACTTGACATGTCTCTTACCGAAGTGGAAACACAGTGGCCTAATGCTAAGGTATATGTTGACATTTACTTGAAGATATATTTGTTATAACTTATATTGAGATATTCCCACATGTAATCAATCTTGCTAATTTTAATTCCAAAATGTTAAGATTTTGTTTAAAAGATAGATTCAAATATAAAATCACATAGCTTGATTTGGTTCCACTAAGTGAAAAATAACCAGGATAAAAATAGTCAGAATACACTATAGTATGTCTAGCACCATATATCATGGTCTAATATGATTAAATTAAATTGTCAAATCTTACTATTATATACTGGACTCTGAAGTTTTATATAATTTAGCATAGTTTAGAGTCAAAATATATTATTTCATTAAAAATATATGTTTAATAAATTACTAGATTTTATAACTAGATTAATCCTTTAATAAAATCTACATGTTTAAGAAATTATAATTATTGAGATAATTAGAAATGTCCTAATGTCATTGTTATAAATAATGTGATCCATTCCTTATTTTGTTTGTTACAGTGTTTTGCTACCCTAAAATGTCTTAATCTTAGTCACTCCAAGCATGTAAACATCCCTGATTTCTCATGCTTCCCCAGTCTGGAGAGATTGATTCTAGAAGGATGTAGGAATTTGCATCAGATTTCCTCTACTATTAAGCACCTAAAGAAGCTTCTTTTCTTGAATCTGAGGCACTGCATAAACCTTGAGAGTCTCCCGAGAAATATTTGTGAACTGGAATCTCTAGAACATCTTCTTCTCTCAGGCTGTTCCGAACTTGATTGATCAATGTCTGACGACTCAGGAGAGGTTGAGAAGATTCCATTGTGCTTCAGAGAGCTATCTAAGTTATTGCATCTTGAATTAGGCAGCAGTAAGAAGCTTCAATCCTTTCCTGAGCTTCCAAGTAGTTTACAATCTATAGATTCTCACAGCTGCCAGTTAATGGAAGCATCATCAGCCTTGTCAATTCTATGCCTAAACAAGAAATCCGTGAGAGTTAACTTAAGCAACTGCTTCAATCTGGATCAAAATGCACTTCAACGCAATATTAAAGTTGTTTTAGAGGAATTTAAGGTACAGTCTTTCTCACTCGTTTAATTAATTTCTTCTTCAAAAAAGAATGTCTCATGTCAAGATATTGGTGACTTATTGGCACAGAAACTTTGTTGTCAAACACGAGCTTGTATCTGTTTCCCTGGAACTGAAATCCCAGAGTGTTTTGAATTTACTCATCAAAACAAGGGAACTTCTGTAACTGTCAAGCTCCCACAAAGGCTGTCCAATTGGATTTTTCTCAGTTTTGCTGTGAGCGCTCTTGTAGAGTTTCGTAACTATGAAAATAAGAGCAACGGATTGGAAATATTTTATGAATGCAAAGATGGCACAACCATACTTCATAGTGGCAGCTTGAAGAGTTGGGAATGTGAAGCTGGCCCCCTCAATGTAAACAAAGATCATGTTTTCCTTGGTTATGATTTCCTCAAGTATGATGCAAGAACCTGTAGCAAGGATGAGATGACCATCCAGTTTTATGTTATGGATTCAAATGGAAATTGTGTAGATATCCATGTTTGTGAGGTGAAGATGTGTGGATTTCGTTTGTTGCGTTGTGAGGATATACAGAAGCCTGCGGAAGTTGCAGTTACTCGCGAGGAGGTGGAGGAGGACGAACAGCGACGCAAGAGATTGAAACTTTCAGATTATTTTGAGCACGACCCCAACTCAAGGTAATTGATAACATCCTTTCTTGCATATAATGTACCGTGGTTCGCTAAATATTTTAAATACACAATTTTCATTTTCTCTTTTTAATCTCATACTTTTTTCCGAGTTTACAAGGTAAAAATGATAAAATATCACAATTTTTTTTGCCTGAAGTTTTTATTGAAAGTTAATCAATCTTATTAAATTTATATTTTAAAAAAATTATATATGCAATTATGCTAAATACTAACTTAAATATAATGATGATAAATCCACATAATCTTCCTTTTCATAAAACAAGATGAATGTTCACAGTATATCTCTTCATTACTTGATTAGTTCTCTTTTTACTTACCACACTGTCTATTTGTTTGGTCAATTATCTTTTTATTACATATGAATAAAAATTTAATTTTTTCAAATTTAAAAATAAAAATTATCATTTCATCAAATATTATGTGGGAATAATTATTTGATTTAATAAATAAGATAAACCTTATTGAAAGGCCAAATGACAATTACCTATTAAGGAATGATGAAATTAATTTCGCACCATATAAATTTTAAAAAAACATTTTCTCACTTTCCTGTTAAATTTATTAGAAAATATATTAAATTACTATAAAAAAGTTGAAAAGATAAAAAAAAGAGCTTCATGCTAAATAATGTTTACCCCAAAATTTTATTAAATATTATTTCACTTCTCATTTTCATTACATTCAATTTAAAATAATAAAAAAATAAATTCAAACTTATTTGTCATAAATGATGTTGAAAAACACCCCATTTAGTGTTATGTCATTAAAAAAAATAACACTATTAATACAATTTTAGTTAACAATTATACTGATTGATGTGATATTCTCCTTTATTAACGATGTTATCACTGTTAATTAAATTATTAATTAACCGTGTAAATATTCATTAGTATCTAACTATGTAAGTTCTAACAGCTCAATAATAGTTTACTAGTAATATCAAAAACCAGTTGAGAAATTATAAAAAAGAATACGTAGACAACAACCTTAATGATATTTGAAATTGGGAAAAAAGCCATATGAACAAAAACTCTAATTAAGTTTGAAATTAGGGTAGGGAAAATAGGTACAAATAAAAATCTTAATTGAACCTACTTAAACAATGTTATTTATTTGAAGTTACGGGATTTTGAGTGTAGCAGGATTGTTTAAAACCAATGGTGAAGTCAAGTGTTCTAGATATGCGAGCAGAGGAGGGCAAGATCTTGCATTTGTGTACACTGTGTTCCATAGTGAAAAAAGGTTAAAAGCTAAGTTCATAAAGAGTTTGGTTTTGATGCGATTTAGTTCGAAGCAAGGACTTCTATATAAGGCTTGCTTTAAGTTCTAAAATATTTGGACTGTCATTTGATTTCCCTTCTTTCTTTTCTTTACTCTGCTTGCAGTGTTATCACTTATAACTACAAGATTTAAATTTCTGCTGAAAGATGTGATTCAATTCTTTAAAGTACTTGATTCTCTATTTTTATGTTTTGTTTTCCTTATCTTTGAGAAATGCTGAGTGTGTGTTCATCTATATTTTTGTTTTCATTTTCTTGGAATAGAGAAAACCGTTAAAAAAATTCAAATAATCATAAAAATAAAAAAAAAAATCACAGTGGAATAATAATTTTCTATCTTTGTGCAATCAAATGAGTAATAGTAATAAAATAATAAATAATCAAAACAATAATAATCAACCATATCTACAAAGACATAATTTTTAATGTGATAAATTTCATAAAGTGAAGGTAAAAAACTACAAAACCTAGTTCAAAAAAAAAAAATTTTATTAATAAAATTAATGAGTACAATAAGTTCTTTTTTAGATTACCCAGAGGCTAATAACATTAATGGTATTACTAATAAAGGCAGATTTCAACAAATAAACCTAAACTGAAATAAAAAAGGAGCAAATCAAGTGAATATGTCAAAACTACTCAAAGAAGAAGACAAAGAACGATCAACTTCGATCACCTTATAGAACTCGTTATTATGAACAACATACTAAAATTTCATTACGATTAAACAAAAATAGGTTGTCCGATCAAGGCAAAAACCAAACTGTACTAATGAACTCATGACTAAAAACAAAGACATATTCCTTTTCTTTTCATGCAAGTCTCACTTAAAAGCAATATGCCCATTTAACTCTTTATTTTGTTACAACACACACATTAACTTGGGCCAATTCTTTTTTAATACATTTACTTGGTTGGCCTGCTTGCTATAGGACCCACCAAACCTACAAATCTCCTCTTGACACATAAGTGGGAAATTTAGTCATACCTGCTATCTTTTCACAAGTAACAAGTTTCTTCATGGGTAAAGCTTTAGTCATCACGTCAGAGCCATTATCATCAGTGCATACCTTTCCAAGTTGAAACAACTTCATCTCTAGTACATATTGAATCTAATGATACCTTACATCAATATGTTTTGACCTAGAGTGAGATGTCGAGTTCTTATTAAGATAAATATCACCTTGACTGTCACAAAAGAAAATATATTTCTTCTTCTCAAGACCTAACTCTTGTAGGAATTTTTTCGTTTACAAAAGTTCGTTGTTGGCTTCACAAATTGCAATATATTCAGCCTCAGTGGAAGAGAAAGTAACACATTTTTGTAATTTAGATTATCAAGACACAACTCTTTTTACAAAAGTTTCAAATACCTAGAAGTAGACTTTTTATAATCTATATCACCTGTCATGTTAGCATTTGTATATCCATTAGATAAAAGTTTACCATTACAAAAACATAAACAAACATTTGAGGTACCTCTAGAATATTTTAAAATCCATTTTACTGCAGACTAGTGTTCCTTTCCAAGACTTGAGAGAAATCAACTAACGGCACCAACATGAACAATGTCATGCCTTATACATACTACAACATACATCAAGCTACCAACATAGGATGCATAAGACATTTTCTTCATCTCATCTTTTTCATTCTTACTTAAAGGTTGCTGTTGAACACTTAACTTGAAGTGACATGCAAGTAGAAAGTATACAGGTTTGGAATGGCTCATGTTGAACTTGTCAAAAACCTTCTCAATATAAATCTATTATGACAACCATAACTTAGCATTCTTTTTATCCTGATAGATCTTTATACCAAGAACTTACTTCACTTATCCCAAATCTTTTATTACAAAGGACTTACTAAGTTGTGACTTTAACTTACTAATCTTGCTCATATCATAACCAACAATTAACTTGTCATCTATATAAAGCAAGAAAATAATAAAATCACCATCATTAAATTTCTTTATAACAACACAATGATTAGAAGTGGTTTTTATATGCCCACGATCCACTATAAATGACTCAAACTTTTTGTACCATTGCTTTAGAACTTGTCTATGACCTATAAGTTCTTTTTTAATTTGTATACAAGATGCTCTTTGCCTGTAGCGACCCCCGCCCCAGGTTATTGTACGCTGCGAAAAAAATACTGTATATACTGAAATATACCTGAGACGGGAATCCCTACAGTCAAAACCTGCTGCTGAAATAAAAATTTTTCTTTATAAAAGAAACTGTAAATATAATTTACTGTGAAAGTAAATTAAATGTAAACATGAAAACCCAGGCTGCTCATGTATAAAAATAAACTGTCATACAGTGCATACGATAATGTAACACACACATATATACATGAGAAACTAAAGCATGCGAGCCAACATGCTATCTGCTGCTGCCGAGTCATATCCCCAAAATCTCGCAGCGGTCTCGCTCCAGCTCAGCCCTCGAATCACTGACCTGCAAAAGGAAACAGGGAAGGGAGTGAGTGACAAAGTCACTCAACAAGCGTTTCCAAACACAAACACTCGCAGGTCAAACATTCACTGACTACGTGACTCGTCACGTAGAAGATTCGTTAAACTGTTTTCTGATTCTTTCGATATACCGGAGTATATCCATTTTCTGAATTAATTCTTACTGAATTCTGTTCTGTTACTGATCTGTTACTGTACATGACATGAAATGTATATGCTGATGTCATGTGTATGTTGAAAACTGTAAAACTCACCCTCAGGCTTGTTTTTCTGAAAAACTGTCTTTTAACTGTGATCCGAAGATCCTGAATATATACGTATAGTATATGCTGAAAACTGTATCAGAAAGTACTGTATCTGAAAATCTGTTGTGCTGGTCAGACTGATGAATACAGGCATTCGGCACCCTGGCCGTGTGAGTTCAAAATCCTACTGAATCTACTGATGCACAACCAGCACTCTCTATCGAGCTTGGTCAGTGACCACGTCCTCTCTAGCGGACGTTGGTTTCCCTCTCTAGCTGGTGTGCGAACTCACAGGTGCCCCCTCGAATCCACCCCTATCTGATATATGAAAATCATATATGTATATCTGAAAATCATGCTATTGGATCCTTGGATCCAGTCTGAAAATATCTGATATGGCATGCCATGCTAATGCTGATAATCATGCATGAAATGCTGTTTTCTGATGTTATTACTGGGTTCTGTGTGCTTAGAATTGGCTTAAAGTGGCTTAATTTCTCTTTGGAACTCATTTCTTGTTTTTCCTTAAGTGCACGGGCGTGTGTTTTGGAGTGCACGGGCGTGCAAGGTTCTGGAATTATTTTCATGAAACTGGCAAGGCACACGGGCTTGTGGTGCAACACACGGGCGTGCATCAAGGGGCACACGGGCGTGTATCACACTGCACGGGCGTGTGGCTGCCTTCTTCTCCTTCCCGTGTCTCACATACATGGGCGTGTGGAATTGGGGGAAGACACACGGGCTTGTGTACTCGGGCACACGGGCGTGTGTCTAGATTTCTATACGTACACGACCAACATGCACGACCGTGTCCATGTAGAATTTGAGGCCACACGGGCGTGCACCACGGGCACATGGGCGTGTGCTCAGCCCAGATTCTGCAGATCGCGTCTGGAAACCCAGAAATTCCCACACCAAACACTTCCATACTTCAAATCAACACACAAACATATTTTCTACGGCTGCTAGCACGGAAATATTCATCATTTCATCATCCCAAACACGTCATAACTCATCAATCAAGCCTTTAACTCATGTATATAAACATATACGCATATAAACATGGAAATAACCACTCAATCATGGCATCATCCATCAAAGCAAAGCTCAAGCATGCTGGAAACAACTCAACCAAGCACACATAAAGTTCTCATAAGCTGAAAACATCAAAGCATGTTCTGAACTCAGCGAAAGAGGTAAGGAAAACACTTACCTCGCGCCATGGAAGCTTAACCTCTCTCTCTGGAAGTCTCTGGATCTCTAATCTGAAGCTGAGCTGCTGGGGGATCTCTCTCACCCAATCTAGGGTTCACTGGAGCTGAGGAAGAAGAAGAGAAATAAGTTGGAAACTGGAAATAAGCTGGGAACTGCGCAACTGAAGAATAAAACATATACACGGCTAAAAAGGCAGACACACGGTCGTGTGTCCTAGGCACACGGTCGTGTGTGCGGTGGAAAATTGCCATTTCCACCCACCTTTACGCAGAACACTAACTAAGCCCCCAAAGGACTTCTAAATGACTCTTCTACCCCCCCTGAACTCTCTAAAATGACAATTCTACCCTTGGGTCATTACAATTCTCCCCCTCTAATAAAAATTTCGTCCCCGGAATTAACTGAACAAATCAGGGAATCGTTCTCTCATCTCAGCCTCAACTTCCCATGTAGCTTCCTCGACTCTTTGACTTCTCCACAGAACTTTCACTAGGAGAATCTCTCTGTTTCTGAGTCTCTTTACTCTGTAGTCCAAAATCTGAATTGGAACTTCTTGGTAACTCAGATCATCTGATAACTCCAGGTCTTGAACTTCTAACACGTGAGATGGATCACTCACATATTTCCTTAGCTGAGAGACATGAAACATATTGTGGATCCTGTCCAAACTGGCTGGGAGAGCTAACCTGTAAGCAACTCTGCCTACCCTCTCCAGAATCTGATACGATCCGATAAATCTCGGAGCTAACTTGCCTTTTCTGTCAAATCTCAGGACACGTCTGTAGGGAGCAACTCGTAGAAACACGTGGTCTCCAACCTCAAACTCTATGTCCCTACGCCTCAGATCTGCATAGCTTTTCTGACGATCCTGGGCCTGTTGAATTCTCTGCCTGATAACTCTGATCTGCTCAATCATCAACTGAGTCATCTCTGGCCCCACTGTTGACTCTAATGAATCTCTGTCACTAATGTCATCCCAATACAATAGTGATCTGCACCTCCTACCATACAAGGCTTCGAAAGGTGCCATCTGAATTATAGACTGATAGTTGTTGTTGTAAGCGAACTCCATCAACGACAGCAAATCAGCCCAACTAGTCTGAAAATCCATGCAACAGGCTCTTAACATGTCCTCTAGGATCTGGTTAACTCTCTCAGTTTGACCATCTGTCTGCGGGTGATAAGCTGAACTGAAATGAAGCCTGGTTCCCAATGCTCTCTGTAAACTACCCCAGAAAGCGGACAAAAATCTCGAATCTCTGTCTGAAACTATATTTCTGGGAACCCCATGTAATCTGATCACCTCTCTGACATACAAATGACCCAACTGATCTGTGCTCAAACCTTCTCTGATCGGTAAAAAGTGAGCGGACTTAGTCAATCTGTCAACTATGACCCATATACTGCTATACCCACGCTGAACTCTAGGAAGTCCTGAAATGAAATCCATGAAAATACTCTCCCATTTCCACTCAGGAATCCTCAATGGCTGTAATAACCCAGAAGGCCTCTGATGCTCTGCTTTGACTTGCTGACAAGTCAAACATCTGGCAATGAACTCTGAGATATCTTTCTTCATACCAGACCACCAAAATCCCCTCTTGAGATCTTGATACATCTTGGTACTGCCGGGATGCGCTGAATAAGCTGTACTATGAGCCTCTGACAAGATTCTCTGTCTCAAATCTGTGTCCTCTGGCACACAAATCCTGTCTCTGAATCTCAGAATCCCGTCTCTAATCTCAAAGTCTGGCGCTGTGCCCTCATAAACCCTCTGAACCATACTCTGAATCCACACATCTGACATCTGAGCAACTCTGATCTCATCCATTAGCGTGGAAACTATCTGAAGTCTGGAGAAACCGGCTGTCACTACCTCTATATCCTCTCTGGCAATCTCATGCTGCAACTGACTCTGCACTGAAATCATGGATAGAGCTACTCTCCTGCTCAAGGCATCAGCTACTACATTAGCTTTACTCGGATGATAGCGAATCTCGTAATTATAGTCTTTTACTAGCTCTAACCATCTTCTCTGTCTTATGTTCAATTCTTTCTAAGTGAAGAAATACTTGAGACTCTGATGATCGGAAAATATGCAGCATCTGACACCATACAGGTAATGTCTCCAGATCTTCAAAGCAAAAACTACTGCAGTCAACTCCAAATCATGCGTAGGGTACCTCAACTCATAATCCTTTAATTGCCTAGAGGCATAGGCAATTACCCTACCTTGCTGCATCAATACTGCTCCAATCCCTTGATAGGACGCATCTGAATAAACCTCATAGTCGACACCCTCCTGGGGCAATGCCAACACTGGACCGCTTGTCAATCTCGACTTTAACTCTTGAAATCTCTCCTCGCATACCTCGGTCCAAACAAAAGGAACCTCTCTGCGAGTCAAAGCTGTCAATGGCCTCGCTATGCTGGAAAAACCCTCTATGAATCTGCGGTAATAACCAGCTAAACCAAGAAAACTCCTAACCTCCTTAGGTGTCCTTGGTCTCGGCCAACTCAAGATAGCCTCTATCTTGCCAGGATCTACTGAAATGCCAGCTGCTGAGACTACATGCCCGAGAAAAGCTACATTACTCAACCAAAACTTGTACTTGCTGAACTTGGCATAAAGCTGACGATCTCTCAATCTCTAAAGAACAAACCTCAGATGTTCCTCATGCTCATGCTCCTCTACACTCCTCGAGTAGACCAAGATGTCGTCGATAAATACAACAACAAATCTATCTAGAAAGTCCTAGAAAACTCGATTCATCAAATCCATAAACACGACAGGAGCATTCGTCAACCCAAAAGGCATCACTACAAACTCGTAGTGACCATACCTCATCCTGAAAGCTATCTTGGGTACATCTCACTCAACTACTCTGACTTGATGATACCCAGACCTCAGATCTATCTTGGAGAACATTGCAGCTCCACTCAACTGATCGAACAAGTCATCAATCCTGGGCAACGGATACTTGTTCTTCACTGTTACCTTGTTCAGCTCTCGGTAATCTATACACATTCTCAGGCTTCCATCTTTCTTCTTAACGAATAAGATGGGAGCACCCCATAGCGAGCAACTCGGTCTGATAAATCTCTTATCAATCAACTCTTGCAGCTGTTTCTTCAATTCTTGCAACTCGGCTGGAGCCATCCGATACGGAGCCTTGGAAATAGGAGTCGTACTAGGAAGCAACTCTATACAAAACTCTAGCTCTCTCTCAAGAGGCAACCTTGGCAGATCATCTGGAAACACGTCAGGGAACTCCCTCACTACAGGCACATCCTCGATACTTGGCCCAACTACATCTCTACAGACTACATTAGCCAAGTACCCTACACAACCATTACTCAAGAGTCTCCTTGCCTGCAAACAGGAGATAAGCGGGGTCTCTACTCTCCCCTCTCCAAACACAAACTAATCAGGGCCTAACTGTAGTCTAAACTTTTTCTTCCTACAGTCTATCTCAGCCCCATACTCACTCAGGAAATCCATACCTAAGATCATGTCAAAATCAGCCAACTCTAACATGATCAGGTCTATCCTCAATTTCCCGCCCATAATTTCAACCTCTTGATCTGACAGTACCCGGTCACTCAAAACCATATTGCCATCTGGCATCTCTATACAGATACTCCTATCTGCCACTCTAGGGATTAACCCTAAACTCTCTACTACCTCTCTAGATATGAAGCTATGTGTGGCACCACAATCAATCAACACATAAATAGGAGTATTGAGAAAGAGCAACTGACCGATAACTGCATGCGGCACGTCCTCTACCTGATCCCGTCTGACTGTAAAGATTTTGGCTCTACCTCCACCCGAAGGACCAACACCTCCTCCAGGTACACCAGGACCACCTCTGCCTACTCCAGCGCCTCTGCCTGCTGGACCAGGAAAACCTCTAGCTGGGGGACTACCACCAAACCCTGGGCACTCTGACGCCCGATGACCAGGCTGTCTGCATCTGAAGCACACACCCTGTCCTGCTAAGCACTCTCCTGAATGCCTCCTACCACAAATCATACACTGTGGTAGCTCTGTCCTCTGCTTTCTTCCTTGGCCAGATTTCTTGGACTGCATGGGTCTCTTTCCCTTATCTCTGTCACTAGCTCTATCAGGAGCTCTATCCGGGGCTCTCTTTGCAGGTCTACTGAACGCACCCATCCTCTGGAGATAAACTTCTGATCTCAAACTTTCTCTAGGGCGTCACTGAATCTCTGAGGAGGAGACGATCCTGTCATGACGTCTCTGGCTATTGCTGGGTGCAACCCATGCATAAATTTCTGAACTCTAGTGATCTCTGAAGCTACCATGCCTAGCACAAATCTCAATAACTGATTGAATCTGGTGGCATAATCTTTCACTGTTCCTGTGCCCTGAGTCAACTCTATGAATTCTTGAGCCCTGGCATGCATCAAGTCTGCACTACGGTACTCCTCATCAAATAATCTTCTGAAATCTTCCCAAGTCAGACTGCGCACAACTACTGATGTCTTAACGAGGTTCCACTAAACCCTCGCATCACCTCTGAGCATATAAACTGCATATCTGACTCTCTCTCTATCTGTCATGGTGAACAACTCCATGTCATTCTCTACTGATTCAATCCAGTCTTCTGCGACTACAGTATCTCTGGAACCAGTATCTCTGAACCACTAGTACCAACTGTACCTACCCTTGAACTCTGACCTCGCTGATACTCAGACTCTAGTGCTTGAAAATCTTCTGGCCTCTGTTCATAATACTCTCTACCTCGCCCCTGACGTGCTCTGCCTCTGACAAGCTCTTGAGTCTCAATTCTCTCTGTAGGCTGGCGTTCCTCTCTCATAACTTCTCTGACAATATCTCTGACATCCTCTGGTCTAAGAGATACTCTGGAGTGTTGGGACCGCCTAAGGTCACTAGTGCTCATGGGTCTAATAAAAGCACTACTCTGCTCACTCATATCTCTATGGGATCTCCTATCTAGAAAACCACAACACAGAGGATAAATATCATACACAAACTGAAATTACACATTCAAAACTTACGCTGAGAGGAAGCGAGCGACGGCTGCTGGGATATGCTGGCTCTCGACTCATGCAAATTCATAGAAAATAATGCATGTGAAAACACATTTTCTGAAATACTTTTCAAAATCTGCTAAATGGCTCAAAGCAACGCTCTGATACCAAACACTGTAGCAACCCCCCCAGGTTACTGTGCGCTGTGGAAAAAATACTATATATACTGAAATATACCTGAGACGGGAATCCCTACAGTCAAAACCTGCTGCTGAAATAAAAATTTTTCTTTATAAAAGAAACTGTAAATATAATTTACTGTGAAAGTGAATTAAATGTAAGCGTGAAAACCCAGGCTGCTCATGTATAAAAATAAACTGTCATACAGTGCATACGATAATGTAATACACACATATATACATGAGAAACTAAAGCATGCGAGCCAACATGCTATATGCTGCTGCCGAGCCATATCCCCAAAATCTCGCAGCGGTCTCGCTCTAGCTCAGCCCTCGAATCACTGACCTGCAAAAAGAAACAGGGAAGGGAGTGAGTGACAAAGTCACTTAGCAAGAGTTTCTAAACACAAACACTCGCAGGTCAAACATTCATTGACTACGTGACTCGTCACGTAGAAGATTCGTTAAACTGTTTTCTGATTCTTTTGATATATCGGAGTATATCCATTTTCTGAATTAATTCTTACTGAATTCTGTTTTGTTACTGATCTGTTACTGTACATGACATGAAATGTATATGCTGATGTCATGTGTATGCTGAAAACTGTAAAACTCGCCCTCAGGCTTGTTTTTCTGAAAAAATGTCTTTTAACTGTGATCCGAAGATCCTGAATAGATACGTATAGTATATGCTAAAAATTGTATCAGAAAGTACTGTATCTGAAAATCTGTTGTGCTGGCCAGACTGATGAATACAGGGATTCGACACCCTGGTCGTATGAGTTCAAAGTCCTACTGAATCTACTGATGCACAACCAGCACTCTCTATCGAGCTTGGTCAGTGACCACGTCCTCTCTAGCGGACGCTGGTTTCCCTCTCTAGCGGGTGTGCGAACTCACAGGTGCCCCCTCGTATCCACCCCTAACTGATATATGAAAATCATATATGTATATCTAAAAATCATGCTGTTGGATCCTTGGATCCAGTCTGAAAATATCTGATATGGCATGCCGTGCTAATGCTGATAATCATGCATGAAATGTTGTTTTCTGATGTTATTTCTGGGTTTTGTGTGCTTAGAATTGGCTTAGAGTGGCTTAATTTCTCTTTGGAACTCATTTCCTGTTTTTCCTTAAGTGCACGGGTGTGTGTTCTGGAGTGCACGGGCGTGCAAGGTTCTGGAATTATTTTCATGAAACTGGCAAGGCACACAGGCGTGTGGTGCAACACACGGGCGTGCATCAAGGGGCACACGGGCGTGTATCACACTGCATGGACGTGTGGCTGACTTCTTCTCCTTCCCGTGTCTCACATACACGGGCGTGTGGAATTGGGGGAAGACACACGGGCGTGTGTACTCGGGCACACGGGCATGTGTTTGGGTTTCTATACGCACACGACCAACATGCACGACCGTGTCTAAGCAGAATTTGAGGCCACACGAGCGTGCACCACGGGCACACGGGCTTGTGCTCAGCCCAAATTCTGCAGATCGCGTCTGGAAACCCAGAAATTCCCACACCAAACACTTCCACACTTCAAATCAACACACAAACATATTTTCTACGGCTGCTAGCACGGAAATATTCATCATTTCATCATCCCAAACACACCATAACTCATCAATCAAGCATTTAACTCATGTATATAAACATATACGCATATAAACATGGAAATAACCACTCAATCATGGCATCATCCATCAAAGCAAAGCTCAAGCATGCTGGAAACAACTCAACCACGCACACATAAAGTTCTCAGAAGCTGAAAACATCAAAGCATGTTCTGAACTCAGCGAAAGAAGTAAGGAAAACACTTACCTCGCGCCATGGAAGTTTAACCTCTATCTCTGGAAGTCTCTGGATCTCTAATCTAAAGCTGAGCTGCTGGGGGATCTCTCTCACCCAATCTAGGGTTCACTGGAGTTGAGGAAGAAGAAGAGAAATAAGCTGGAAACTGGAAATAAGCTGGGAACTGCGCAACTGAAGAATAAAACATATACACGGCTAAAAAGGCAGACACACGGTCGTGTGTCCTAGGCACACGGTCGTGTGTGCGGTGGAAAATTGCCATTTCCACCCACCTTTACGCAGAACACTAACTAAGCCCCCAAAGGACTTCTAAATGACTCTTCTACCCCCCTGAACTCTCTAAAATGACAATTCTACCCTTGGGTCATTACATTGCCTTTCACCTTGTATCCCTAAGGCTATTCTATATAAATTTCCTCTTCTAAGTAATCACAGAAAAAAAATAGTTTTCACATCAAGTTGTTCAATCTTCAAATTCAAGTTGGTAACTATCACTAAAGACAATTTAATTCAAGACATCTTGACTATAGTTGAAAAAATATCTTCAAAATCAATTCCCTTACTTTCACAATCAATCTTACCTTGTACCTTGGTTGTGAGCTATTGTTTTCAATTTTGATCTGAAAACCCATTAGTTTTTCAAAGGTCTCTTATCTTTTGGTAGTGTCACCAACTTATAAGTATGGTTCTCATGCAAGGAATTCATCTCATCTTACATGGCTTTTAACCATTTATCCTTATGAGTATCAGTCATGGCTTTTTCATAAAATTCTAGTTATCTCTTATCAATTAGTAACATATACTCATAAATTGGATATCTCTTAGAAGGTCTCTTGTTTTTACTAGATCTATTCACTTTACTATTATGAGGTAAACCTAGAGCTAATTAATTAACATGTTCATTACCATCAACCCTAGGACTATCATTATGTGTGTGCTTATCAACCTATCTTGAATACCTTTATTATCACCATGATCTAAGGTGGAAGTCTTTAGACTCAAATCAATTGGCAACTCATCAGTAGAAGGTATTGACTTTTTATGTTAATCAAAGTCCTCAATAGTTTGGTTTTCAAGAAATACTACATCATTGTTTTTTATGATATTCTTATTAACTATTAGAGTTGGTGCTCCATAGTCATGCATCTATAATTATGTTCATAGGTATTTTCTTTTAAAATTAATGTAATTTATAAATACATTTTTTATTGTTAAAAAAATTGAGGTATTTAGTTATATTATTATAGTTAATATAAACAGTTATAACGTATCCTTAGTATGATAAAATCAAGATAATATAATCATATGACTAATTGTGCTTTACTTATGCACTTATTAGTGGTCATACTAAAACCATCTATAATCCTAGTATCATTATGAATCAAGGACACAAGTGATGATAAAAGAATTATCATAGTATGAGTGATCTTTTCAAAAGGTGGTAACAGTTTGCATGCATTGAAGTATATTGCTTGCAAACTAGTCCTATAGATGGGTGCATGATTTGTTGGTCATGTTTACTGGATAGACCCATTAATGGTAACTCCATAAAGATAGTGTTTTTTATGTCTATGGAGAAGTTCTCTTAATTTAATGAGTCCATGTAATCCTTTGACTTGAGATTGTTAGACTATCTTATACTATGAGTGATGTCGTTTAATGTTATCAAATGTACCATTATAAATGGGGAGTTATGAAAGTGAGTAATTGACCACATCATAATTAGTATAAAGGCTATAATAGATCAATATAAGAATCGTCACTCTTAAGCATGAAAATAATAACTTAGTGGAGTTATCCATAACCATTAAGACTATAACCATAACTAGATTAGTTGAAGTTGTATCTAATGTTATACAAGAGGTAATTGAGATAGACAAGTATTTATATCTCAGCCTTGTGAGGCATAGTGACGAAAGGATTACATTGTATGATAACTATTGAGCTAATCAAGCTTACAAGTATTTATTAACACTTTACTATTCAGGTGGTCATAATACTTTACTAAAGGTCGTTTATGATTTGTGTCTACATTTATCTTGAATCTGAATACTATTAAGATAGTATAAAACTTAAGGGTCACACACTAAAAAGTTGAAGCCATAAGTGTAGGATTATTGTCCTAATGATTAGGCATACGATTGCTATCACATGTGACTTATTGGATCCACTCAGATTATGTTAATAAGTCAAAGTTTAGATTTTCCTTGATGACTGTGACAGTTTTTAGGTTATGGGCATACATTTAGATGGTCGATGGAATCTATTAGTTAAGTTTGACTGAGTCAAATTAGTTCAAATTTTGAATAATCTGTTAATACATAAGCGTACAATCTTCATGCACGGGCATGAGTATAGTTGGTTGAGGATTATCATGATCTTTTGAATCAAGTGGATCTTACGTGATAAGGATTAATTCATGCATTATCCAAAAACTGTATAATGGCCTAGAATTTAAATTTGAGAGTTTTTTAAGGCATTTTTGGTATTTAGGTGAGATAGGGAAGGTTTTTTGAGCTAGTACAAGCATTTTGGTCATTTTGACTTTATTTTGGCCTATACATGTGTCAACTCAAGGAGCTACCACATGTACAATGGAAAAATGTGTGAAAATTTTAAATTTTTATCACGCATGACCGTATGTCTCAGTGTGCATGATTTTGTATGATCGTGTTTCAGTATAGCTATATAAAACTGTCTTAGAAACATTTCATTTTAACTGGTTTAAGCATTTTAGAGGTAAGATATTAGAGAGTAGTAGGAGAGTTTCTAACTTCAATTGTATGTCAGTTTAGCCATGATGATGATGATTTGTGTAAAGATGTTGTGATCTGATCTATAACATGATAATAATACAAATAGAGGTTGAATTGTGATCAAATGATTATGATTATCATAAACCCAATGAAATAAAATGAGATGTGTGAAAACCTAGCTTTAGGTTACTTTTAATTTTATTGTAATTTATGATGTACATTTTAGCTGGAAGCTACTCAGGAACATTTCTTATTTGGCCTTATATTTTGTTGATGATATTAATCGAGTGGATTATATGAAATTGAAGTAAACACAGGCTTGAATGCTAGATGTATCCTTAAGGAAGAAATGCTTATATGATGACTAAAATGATGTTGTAATTGGATGTTGATATTGTGTTAAATATTTAAATGCATGTTTAACAATGTTGTCACTACTATATTGAGTAAACAATATGATTTGGATGTGTTTTGCCATGGATCAGTGATTGTTTACCTAAGATTCAATAATGTATAACATGAAACATGACCATGCCTATGAGAAGAACATGATTGTGCATTCATGATCTATATTGTTACAATCATACATCTTATGCATGCATAACTAGGAAGCATTGGAGGAGTCTTGTTGGCAGCCTATAGTTGTGTACACATGTTAGTTCCATGTACAAACTGAAACTTAGGTAGTCACGACTGTGTAATCTTAGGGTGCACGACTATGCATATATGTAAAATCAATTAAACTTTAAGCAAAACAAGAACAAGAAAAGTATAAGAGGTTAATTAAGAAAATAAGTGTTTAAAAATTAAAATTATAAAAATTAAAATTATGATAATTTTTATAATTTTAATTATATAAGTAAGATTATAAAAATTAAAAAGGAAATTAAGATAAGAAGATTTAGAAAAATTGAAGAAATGTTATTAAGCTTTAAGACCTAATTATGAAATAATAATTAAGATGTAATGCATGATGTGCATTTCATGACATTACATGTTAAGAAATGTTTTAAGAAATCAAGAAAATGTTTTATGATCTTTGAATCAAATATACATGGTTTTTAAAATAAAAAAAATAATGTTCTGGACATCTTTTTAGGAGTGGACTCAAGGGGACACTTGTTGAGTTCACACACACATTAAAAATTAGGTAATTAACATCTGTTAGAAATTATACATTGGCTTTGGCCTAAGCTCATTAGAAATTGAGTGTTAGTCATGCATAAGATAGGATTAGTTTTGAACTTATATGACCAGTGCCAAATCCTTGTGCTCTATCAGTCTAATTAGCATAAGAATGTTTTTATGATGTTTTAAGAAAGTACCAGATAAGTTTTCAGTTGAGATCTTTATATCGATCAAGATAAGTTTTTAGATTAGAGTTTTAGATTGAACAAGAAAGTTTTCAAAAAAGTTTTCAAGAAAGTTTCAAGAAAGCAAGTTTTCAAGAATAAGAGCCTTTAAGCTAAGTCATGTTTTCTAGCATGGTTTTAGCATGACATATTTGTTATAGTACCCATAATAAAATAAAAGATTCAAGATAAGATTTAAAAGACTATAAGAAAAGGAATAAGAATATTAAGATAAGAAAAGCTAAAATTTAAGAAAGAAGATATTAAGACATAAAAGATTTAAGATTTAAGATTTCAAATCAGATTTAAGGTAAGAATTATATTTGAAGGTTAAAAATGTATTTGCTGAATGACTTGTCACTTATTCTAATTCCCATGCCTTGTAAGTTCTTAGTTCGTGGGTAGCTACATCGAGAGCTGTCATTATCATAGGACTATGTTTTAGTAGTTATCAAAGTTCATGTCTAGTTCCATGATTTTTATGTACATATTATATTTCTAGTTTATGTTTTCATGTATAGTATATGTTTAGCTAGTATTGTTTTCAAAACAATTTGTAATTCTAAATTATAAGTAATAAAGACATATTTCAGATTTGTGAATAATTTTCATGTCTGTATTTTAAGTTATGCATTAGTATAAGTAATGTTTTCAAGTTCTATATAAGTTAAGATTAAGAAAGTAATGTAATAATATTGTACACACACACACACACACACACACACACACACATATATATAGATATAGAGTAGTGTTACACACTAATGCATGGTCATGAATGACGATTTCATGGGCGTGTATGAAGGTGTCATGGGCGTATAAGGTTAAAGCCATGCACGTGACTATAACTATATATAAAAGCATGCGATGGTTTTGTACAAGACATACATACCACTTTTTAGAGAAATTCTAGCCACAACCATATAGAACCTTTTCATAATTGTGTACTAATAGACACTAGCACCTTAAAAGTGCATGAAACTTTTTTTGTTGCTTTGTATAGATAGCTAAGAGTGATTTCAACTTATAAGACATGGGAAAACGATCCAATCTTGTTACATGAAGACTTGGAGGAGCCTCAAACATAGGTACATGATTCCTCAAACATCTTATAGTTATTATCATGTTTTTGTTATTTTTATATGTTTTGAAAAATAGTGATCCTATTGGAAGGACCTAGAACTCTAATTGAGTTTTTTATTTTGCTTTATGGTCACCCTTTTTAATAATTTCAAGGTTCCCTTACATTAACAGGATCCCAATATATATAACCAAACTTATCATCATGCCCATGGCCCAGGAAGACATACTATTCAAACTTGACATCAAGCTTTGACCTCTATCTCTTAGAATGTGAAAAAGTGCCCTATAACCAAAGACTCTTAAATTATCATAAGAAAAATCTTTCCCCCTTCATACCTTTTTCTAGTATATCTCCATCAAGAGGAACTGAAGGAGAAAGGTTAATAAGTTTTACAACAGTTAACATTACTTTACCTGAAAAGGCTTTGGGGAGTTTGGCATGAGAAAACATACATCTGATCCTTTTGATAATTGTTTTATTCATTATATCAGTGACTCTACTTTGTCAACATGTTTTAAGAACTATTTTTTGTAGCTCAATACCATAATCTTTGTAATATTGTTTAAAATGACTTATAAATTCACATCAATTATCTGTACGAACATATTTTAACTTTTTTCCCTCTTCTCTCTCAATAGTAGCATGAAAGTGCTTAAATATAGTCAACTCCTAGTCTTTACTTTTTAGAGGATAAACCCATAACTTCCTAGAGCAATCATCAATAAAAGTAACACAATACGAACACCTACTAAGAGTTAAATCTTTCATAGTATGAGTATTAGTATGAATTAAATAAAAAACCTATGAACTCTTACGAGATGATGAACTCTAAAAAGAAACCCTGTATTGTCTACTATATAAATAATGAGTGCAAACTTTCAAGGTCATACCTTTTAAGGGAAGTAGATTTCTTTTAGTGAGTAAGCTAAGTCCCTTCTCATTAAGATACTCAAGTTATTTATGCCATAACTCAATAGAGGTATCTTCAACTATATTTACATCTTCTCTATATATCTTAACTTGAGTGAGGTATAAATTATTCTGCTTCTTTCTTTTGGCCACCATTGGATTACCTTTAGTAAGTTTCTATATCCCATTTTACAAAAGAGTTATAGTACCCCTTATCATCAATGATACTCATAAAAATCAAGATATAACACATATCAAGAATGTGTCTCATATCATTCAATCATAATTTAGTCCCAATGTTAGTTTCTAAAAAAATTTATCTCATGTCGACAATCTTGGCACCAAAATTAATATTAGTGAAAAAAAAAATATATCATGCCTAGAAGTGACATGGAATGAAGTTACAGATTCAACAACCCAAGTAAAATGATGGCATGTCAAGTTAACACTACTATCACTGTAAGAGATAACAATATCACTATCGAGAGCAACTGAAGTTGTTTTTGTCTTCTAATCTTCAGATTTCTCTCATAGTTTCTTATTTTCCTATAATCATTTAATATGACCAAACTTACTACAATAATGACAAATGATACCTTTTTTAGACTTAGATTTGCCTTTTCATTAAAATCTTATGACCATCAAAAGGGTACCTAATTAATGGAATTTAAAACATAACATAGAGTCTTTAAAGTCAGATCTCACCAATCCATATGTATGAGAAACAAAAACTGAAACAAATATAAGGTGTTTCAAAGATCAACCTGTGATTTGTATTTAAAAAATTTCCCTGCTCTAAGTAATGATATTGTTCACTTGCCTATTAGGCAATAGACTTATGACATTAACAGTATCTACACAAAATAGTAAAGTAAAGATTTATACATTTTTCAAATGTTAGTCCGATTAATGTAAGGTGGTACATTTAGTAGAGCACGGGTGTGTGTTTTTCTTTTCTTTGAGAAACAAAGTGTTTATAAGAGGAATAAAGTCTCGCTTTATGTTTAAACAAAATATCATATTTTTATTCATGGAATTAGGCATACGGTCGTGTTAATAAAGAACACACAATCATGCTCTTTTATACATTCCATGTGTTCAATACATATGGTCATGCACTGTGTTTAGATAAACTTACTCTAATTATTGCCATGTATAAGGAAAAATTAAGGCATACAATACAATGTGCCAATCAACTCACCACTTCTAATTATTTGTTATTGTAAGCATGATCATTTGTTACACCTATACAATTGTGTATCAATAACATTAAATTAAGTTTGTCTTGGTCAAACTAAATTCCAATCTAAATATTTAGACTTAGTCAACCATCTAGATGCATGCCAGCATATCATACACATGGTAATGTGTCAAGGCCAGTCTATTCTAGGACATCTCAACCTAATCCAAATTGAATTAGCAAGTCACATATAATAACACTTAAATACATAAATATCAAAATAAAAATCCTCTATCTCTTAAACCGTTAACCTCTATAGATGTGTGACCCATAAGCTCCTTATTAACTCTGTAATATTCAAATTTGAGTTAAATTTAAACATAGATCAAGAATGGCCTTTAGCAAAGCTTTATGACCATCTGAATAATAGAGTATCAGTAAACATCTTTAAGCTTGATAGACATATTCTATAGAGACATAATTTATGTGTCCAAGAATGATAAATTCTATGTTACTCTACCATAGTCTTCATACTAATCATAATGCAATCAATCACTCATCTTTATAACACCCCATTTATAATGATATATTTAATGATGTCAAATGATATCACTCATAGTAAAAGATACTCTAATAAGTCTTAAGTCAAAAGAGCATATGCACCTATCAAGTTATGAGAATAATCTATAGATACAATAAAATATACTTTAAATGAGATCCTCATCATTAGATTTGTCCAATGAATATGATCAACAAATCATGCATCTATATATAAGACTAGATTATAAGCAATAAACCTTAGTATGTACAAACCATTGCAATCCTATAATAAGATCATATCTACTATAATAATTCTCGTATCATCATTAATTCCCAAGGTTTCATGATGATGTTGGGATTATAGACCATGATAGTATAACCATTAATGAGCATATGTGAAAAGTATAATCAGTCAATTAATTCCTTCATCTTAGTTCTACTATATTAAAGGTATATTATATATTCAAATGTACTAAACATCAACACAACTAAAATATATCATATTATTAAAATAGTAATGTATTTACAAATTAAAATAATATTCAAGTAAATACAAAAATATAACAACAAATGTGAGGCTATAGGGTACCGACCTCAACAATCTCTCACTTACACTATAGTCAATCATACATACATCTAATATTATATGAGGTTGCATGTATATCATGCTTTTATTGTGACAATGGCTTTATTAATAGATTAGCCAAGTTATTGTTTGTATTAACTGTCTCAATCTACATGTCCCACACTAAATGATCTCATGTACTAAGTGTAACCATCTTAGAATATGTTTAGATTTTGATAACATCATAGTTTTTTAGCCTACACAATAGCCCTATTATTTTCGTAATAGAGACCTATAATATCAATAATGCTAAATACCACTCTAAGTTAAGATATGAACTTCCTAATCCAAATTACCTCCTTTGCTACTTTAGCTAAGGTAATATACTCAAACTTTGTGATAAAACTGGCAATAATACTCTGTTCGGAACTTTTTTAACTTACTACACTACCATTCAAACAAAACATAAAACCTAACTGGGATTTATAGTCATTACAATTTATTTGGAAACCAATATCACTGTATTCTTAAACAATAAGTTCATATTCTCCTCCATAAACCAAGAACATATCCTTAGTCTTTGATTGATTCTTAATGATATTCTTGAAAGCAATCTAGTATTTTTTACCTAGATCAGGTTAATGTCTACTATAAATGGTCAAAGTGAATAAGATATCAACTTACATACATAACATGATATACATGATTTACCTTATTACAATGGTTAAAGAAATGTGACTTGTCTTCTCTTTGTCTTTAAAGGTCTTAGGACATATCTTTTTAGAGCGATATACACTATGATTTATAGGCAACAACCCCTTATTTGATTCATGTACATTAATTCTCTTTAACACTTTATCTATGTACATGTTTTGTTTTAGTCTAAGCAATCTACGTGACCTATCATGATAGATCTTGATATTGAGAATGTAAACTATTTTTTTATGAGTCTTTCGTGGAGAACCACTTGGATAACAAGTTTTCATAGTCTATAGGTATGAGATATTATTTCCAATAATCAAGGGATCATCAATATGGAATGCCAAAAAATGTAACCTCACTTTGACTTACTTATTTGTACACATATGACTCATTTTCATTTTTAATAAAATTAAATTGTTTTAATCGTTTTATCAAAATGAATATTATAACTCCTCAATACCTATTTTAGTCTATAAATAGACCTTTGTAACTTACATACTTTATCTGCTTAACCCTCAAGAATGAAACCATCATACTATGTTATAAATATATCCTTTTTAAAGTTACCATTTAGAAAATTAGTTTTGAAATAATCTATCTGTGAGATTTCTTAGTCATAATATGTAGTAATCACAAGCATTATTTAGATAGACTTTAAAATCACAACTGGTAAATATGTTTTATCATAATCAATACCATGCTTTTGAGTGAAACCTTTAGTAACCAACCATGCTTTATAGGTATGCACATTACTATCCATGTTAGTCATTCTTTGGAAAACCCATTTGCATTTTACAGGTTTTACCCTTTCAGGTGTATCCATTGAAATTCATACTTGGTTCTAATACATAGAGTTTACCTCAAATTTCATAGCCTCAAGCCATTTATTAGAGTTTGGACCTATTATAGCCTTTATGTATGCCTTTTGTTCGTTATCTAAAATAACTAATACATCATTATGTTAAGTTATGTGATAGCCAAATCTCTCAAGCTGGTGGTATAATTTATTAGACTTACATAATTGTTATGTACCATGTTTAAACACCTTAAGTTATATATCATTTTGTTCTAATTTATGGCTTAAAAGTCTTCTTAAACTCTACTTTTCTCATATTAATCCTTCTAGAAAAGAATTTCCTTTTAAGAAAAACTCTAGTTCTATAATGTTTGGTTTTCTAACAATTGGTACTTGGGTGAGATCAAAGGGTATTTTGGTAAATTTTATGTATTTAAAGTAATTTAAATTGACAATAGGTCATTTTAGTTTTTTTTGGCTTTATTTTGGCTTGTACATGTGTCAAGCTAAGAGGCTGCCATATGTACAATATAGAAAGGTACAAAAATTTTAAATTCTTACTATACATGACTGTGTGTCCTAGCCTATATGACTATGCATGTTAAGTTTTGACATCGCCTATATAAAGTAGTCTTGTTCATTTAAAATCATAATTCTTTAAGCTTTCAAATTTGAATATTCTAAAAAACCAGTTATAGAGAGCTAAGAAAGAGCTATATTATAGGTGATTGGAGTCAGTTGATAAGTGTTAATTGCATGTATAATTTCATGGTCAATGTATAGAGTTTTAAGGGCGATTTGACCATTTTACCCTTATTATGTACATATTTCAAGATCATGGGCTTTTATGTTTGTTTTTGTAGAAAATATTGGTTTGATGTGAATTCAATGAAAATCAGGCCAAAAAGACACTTATAAAGGACTAGTTGGTGGTTTGAATTTAGTCTAAGGAAAAATGAATGACCGAAGCACAAAAAAGGAATAGGAGGATTGTGCGCTACAGTAAGAAAACAAGGATTTTTATTAAGTTTGAGCTTTATAATGAAAAAGTAGTCCTTAACAAAGTTGTAGTGGACATCTCAAGATTTTCAGAAAAATATTATGGGGAAAAATCTGAGTTTATTTGGGTCTTTAACTGTTTCCGCAAATTCAGGTCGTTTGGGTGAAATTCTATGTCTGACCATGAGGACCAAAATGACTATAACTTGAGATTACAAAGTCCAAATGAGGTGATTCAAAATCAAGTGAAACTAAATATCTGGGGATACAACTTTTATGAAAACTAAAAGTTCAGATTCTAGAAGCTTGATGTCGTAGTATAGTGCTAGATGTAGCCAAAATCTTAAAACTTGATGTTATGACTTATCGCTGTAGTGTCAAAGTATGCAAAAATGGCAAAAACTTAACACTACAACATAGTACTGTAATGTAGCATCATGTAAAGGAATCCATATTTTCAAACCCTAACCCTAGACTACATATACTAATTGTACTCCTTCCTGAAAAAGAGTGAGTTGTCTTAGGACATTCCTAGAGAGACCTTTCATACAAATTTGAGACTTTCTTGATTTTGTTTGAAAATTCAATTGATTAAAAAACATGAATTGTAATGGTAAGAAGATTTTTATAAGGTTTCAATAAAGTTTCAAGGATTTATTGGGTTTTATTCTTTATCTTGATCATGTTTTTCTTGAATTTGAGTACTTTTTCTTATTTGATGATGAACTAAATCTTCTTTGTTAAGATTACAGCTAGCTAATTCATGGATTTGTAATGTTTTTTGATTTTGATTAAAAAGTATATTATTTCATGAGAGTTTGTATTTTGAACTTAATGCTTATTAAAATCCTAACTAACTTTTAATAGGATTTCTGTTATGTAATTGAGAACGAAAAGTGATATTATATAAAAGCTTAGAGAATACAAACCGCGGATCACTTAAATATAGAGATATATGAGTTGATATATGCAATAGTTATAGGCACAATAGGCTCGTGCTAAAAGCTAGTGGATTCTGTAAAACGTTAATGCATTTTCATCTAATTAAACCCATATAGAGATATTTAATTTATTAGATTTTGAAATATGATTGATATTGCTTTAGAAAGAATATTGATAAAATAAGGGAGTTTCGTTGTCACATGAATAACATAATATCTTTAGTCAATAGAGAGTCTACCTTAAAGTAGATTAATGAACTCGAAGTCTTAGCATCCTCTCACATATTGTTATCTTGTTGAATTACTTAGGCTCAAGTATTCATTGCTTGTTTTTGTTTTTATTTGAGTTTTAGTTTTATTTTCGATTCAAATTCATTAGCTTAGATAAAGTTAGGGGTAGTGTTATCTTGGTACTTACTTGCACAATCTTGTGGATGTGACAACCTAGAACACTTCCTTTATTACTTGGACCTAGTACTCTTATTAAAAAGTTAGGGTTAAAACTTAATGCATCAAGTTTTTAGTATCGTTGTAGGGGATTACATCTTAGATAGTATCAAGATCTACTGCTTTTAATTTTACTCTACACATTTATTTTATTGTTATTTTAGTTATTTTATTTTATTTCTATTTTACGATGCCATTTGATCATGTTTGTCTTACAGACTTTGGCTTAGTGCATGACATATACTAGTAATCCAACAGCTAAGCCTTTCGATCCTTGGATAGACAAAACTTTACATCTATTGATGAGACAATGAAGGTTGATAGTAGATAATCAATGAGTGGTACTTCTAGCCTTGGACCAAGTAAATAACAATGAATCAATGATCCTTGATTCATTATGTGACTCCTCCAATCAAGGGGGCTGCTTCAAGTATAAGAAGACCAATAATACAAGCGAATAACTTCGAGATTAAATTGGGCATAATCTAGATGATTTAAATGTCAATTCAATTCAATAGATTACCTAGTGATGATTCACATGTATATATTGCTAATTTCTTGGAGATTTATGATACATTCAAGAAAAATGGTGTTACAGATGATGCCATAAGACTAAGACTACTCCTTTTCTCACTAAAAGATAAAACAAAAAGTTAGTTAAACTTATTGCCCATGGGATCAATCATTACTTGGGATGAGATGACATAACGATTCTTAGCAAAGTTTTTCCCTCCATCAAAAACTGCCAAACTACGTAATGACATTACCGCATTCATAGAGTATGACATTGAGTCACTATATGAAACATAGGAAAGAATTATTTCGAAAATGCCCACACTATAACTTACTTATATAGTTTTAGGTACAAACTATTTCCAATAGCTTAATACCTACTAATCGTACCTTGTTTGATATAGCTGCAAAGGGTAACTTCATGAGGAAAACACCAGAGGAAGTATTCAAGTTACTTGATGAGATAACTTCTAATAGTTACCAATGGTAAAGTGATAGAATACCAGTAAGAGTGATAAGAGTATATGAAATAGAGTCGTTCAATGCCTTGGCTACCCAAATAGAAACCTTAAACAAGAAAATAGATACTATGTAGTTATGCAAGTGAAAAGTATGGTTTGTGTTCTATGTGAAAAGGGTCATGCAAGCATTGATTACCAGGTAAGTAACCTATTCATGAATCCATACGAAAATGCTAATTATATGGAAAATTTTTGTAAGCCTTAATAAAACAATCCATACTCAAGTACATATAATCCTGGGAGGCTAAATAATCCAAATCTCTTGTAAAGTAATCAAAATCCAATCAATCAAGAACCACTAAAATTTTAACCTTAAAAAATCAAAATTGAAAGAGATGTTGACAAAGTTCATAAATAGTATCAAAACAAGGTTCTAAAACCAAGAAGCATCCATTAGAACTCTACAGATGTAAGTGGGCCAATTAGCAAATATTATTTTTGGTAGAGTTCAAGGACTTTACCAAGTGATAATGAAAGGAATTCTAAAAAGTAAGCTATGGCTATCACAACAAATATAATGGAGTCACAACAACAAGAAGAAATTAAAAAGAAGACACAAACCATTGAGCATGAAAAGATAGTTATGGAGATATGGGTGCCAAAATGGAAAATGTGCAAAGTGCAAGTGAAGGCCATATCACTAAAAAGTAATGAGGAAATCAAGGGTTAAGAAAAAGACAAAGCATAAAAAAAGTAACCAAATGAACCAATGAAACGAAAAACTGAGTTTAAGCCTATTGAAATCCAACATTCTTTTCCTCTTGCAAATAAAAAGAGACAACTAGACAAACAATTTGCTAAATTTTTGGATATATTTAAGAAGCTTCATTTCAACATTCCTTTTGTAGATTAGAAGCTAGAGGAGCATGAAACAATTAAGCTTATAGCGGGGTGTTCAACCATTTTACTAAATAAATTGCTTGTAGCATCCCAAGATTAGAAATACCTTTTGGGCTAGAATTTGGGGTTAGATGTAAGAATTAGCAATAGATTGGGAGTTAGAAGAGTTTAGAGGTGAGATAGTAAGTTTCCAGAGCTAGTGTGGCTTGCGCGTGATTCTCCTTGGGAGGTTTCTTTCATACGAAGCGTGGGAAATAAAAATTCTTCATTTTCCCTTGTGCACGATTGTGCATCAATTGATGCACTCCCGTGCATGCTTGTAGGAGGAGAGAAATGATGAGTTTATAAGTTTTCTCACCCGTCCTTATCTATTTTAGTCAAAGTTTCCTTTTATTTTTAGAGAATCCCAACCCTAAAGTTGATTTGTAGTAGCCAGTAGCTCCCAATCCAGCTAGAGAGCGAAGCTATTAGATAAAAAGAGAAGTAGAGTAGCCATGACAAAAGATAAGTGTTTCCTTGCCTCTTCCTTGAGTTTCCCAGCATCTGTTGAATGTGTGATATGATGATTTATGTTCCCAATATGCTTGTGATTTATGTAACTTGATTTTGTGTCGATATGGTGAAAAGAAAAGGCTTGTGATGATGAATTCCACCCAAGAACATGCTTGTGTATGTATGTGCATGAATATATGTGTGAATGGTTGTTTTGTTGGTGGATTATGATGTGGTATGTTATGGGTGAAATTAAAGAATGTTGATGTGGTATTTGAAGTATTAGAAGTGTTTGAAATGGTTTAATTGCAGATATGTGAAGCCTTGGATGGGATTCTACAAGTTTCAGGCAAGTTTTGTCAAAGCAGAGTATGACGCACGCCCGTGCGCCCGTAGACGTACGTCGTGTGCTATTGCATTTGTAGGGTCACACCCGTGTGCATATTTTGTGCACAGCTGAATTTAGAAAGGGTCACGACCGCGTGTCTGAGACGTACGACCATGCATAAGCCAAATATGTGAAAATATGTTAAAATTCCAAAACCTAGCATGACTAGGCTTCACGGTTAATGCACGGCCCCGTACACGAAATGCAAGCCCTTACGTCTTATCCTGCACGCCCGTGCTCAAGCATAAAATTTGATAATGAATGGAAAATAGAGCATAAAGCATGGGAAACCTTTCCAATGGTCATAAAACATTATATAAAGATAAAATGAGATAAAATAATGCAGCATGAGCATTTCATAGCATGACATGCCAAGACATTAGCAGAAAAAGGGATCAAGGGATCCGAATGCATGAGTTATTCAACATGTAAAACCCGATATCTGAGTCAGTTGTTTTGGGTGAACTCGAAGGGGCATCTGTAGGATTTCAGCCTTCTGACTACAGTTAGATCGTTTCAGTTTTCATCTTATTGGTGTAAAGACTAGTATGTATGTATGTATGTTTCAGCTTTCTAGCATTTCGCTAAACTGTTTCAACCCACATGACCAAGATACAAAATCTATGTTTTTATCAATCTGATCAGCATAATAGGTATCTTCGGATACATAAAGATTCAGATGCATGGATATTCAATGTTTTTTACATGATATAATTAGCATGACATAATACCATGACACTCATTTTATAGCATTAATCATTAATGCAATCAAGGGGATAGATTAAGTGATATTCAAATTAATGAACAAGCAATTTGTATGAGTATTTAGGCCAAGGCCAAGTACGGATTTTGTTTTGCATGCTTGTTTAGGTTAAGGGAAGTAGGGAATGCTTACTGGGTGATTTTTATCATTCATTCCTTTCCTTTCTTCCTTTCTTGCAAGTAGGTTTGGTGCCAGTAAGGTGCGGGTGGACCATGGCTGATAGGAGAGGGCTCCAGTTAGTTTGTATAATTGGCCTAGTAGGATTATTTGTACAAATGTATGTACTCTGATGTAATGTATAGAAATGTATATATGTAAAGTTAGTTTTGGGCCACCATTGTGTATTTAAGTTTGCAGCTTCCACATGCAAATGTATTAAATACAGTAGTAGCTTTCTTTTCGTAGGACTCCTGTCACGTATACCAAAATTTCAGTATATTATTGTTAATAAAGAAATAAATAAGCAGCAGTGGTGTGCGTGACAACGGGTCTTACATTGTCTTCAAAACTTAAGGATCTAAAGAGTTTTTAAATTCCTTGCACAATAGGTTCAATTCATTTTCTAATGTTTTATATGATTTAAGTACCAACATTAACTTGATACCTTTGTCTATTTTCCAGAAATTGGGACTTGGGGAACCACAACCTATCATGGTATCTCTATAATTAATAGATAGATCAATAAAGTATCTCAGAGGTATTTTGGAAGATGTACTAGTAAAGGTTAATAAATTTGTATTTCTTGTGGATTTTTTTGTGTTAGACATGGAAGAAAATATTTTATATGCCTTTAATTTTTGGAAGACCATTATTGGCTACTAGAGGGCACTAATTGATGTGAGAAAAGAAACAATAAAATTAAGAGTTGATGATGAGACAATGACCTTTGAAGTATATAAAGCCATATTTCCCTCTAGTGAAAAAGAGACATGTCATAGAGTGGAAGTGATTGAGGGAATAATAGATTTTAGGAATGACAAAGCTCGAATTTATAAAGACAAACCTAAAAGATGGTGAGACCGATAACCCATAAAGAACAAACTTCATGGTGGCAAAAAAGAATTCCTTTCTAATGTCCAACATCAACCCTTTTCTCAAAAACTAAGAGCTTAAGGGATTGTTTCATTCATTATTACCAAAGTGTGTCCTAAGGGAGCTATAGAGGTAAATCATAAGGATAAAAGCACGTATATGGTCAAGGGGTAACATTTAAAATATTATAAAGATAATGGATGGTAAAAAGGCAAAGTCTCCATCTCATTGAATGCTTCAGCCTAAAAATACCAATACCAAGTCAAGCAAAATACTATAAACAAGTGCTTATTGGGAGGCAACCTAAGTTCTATCCTTTATGTTTCTTTGTTTTTCATTTTTCTTATTTATATTTTTTTTTTTGTTTGTTAAACTGATGCAATCTAACAATATTGTTTTTAAGGTTATTTTGTTATTAGCATTGGTTGTGGAGAATTTTTTTAGTTTCAAATTCTAATGCATGAGTAAGCAAGGGTACCTTGCATAAAATAAGGGAAATAGTTTTAAATTTTACTTTCTCATTCACCATCGAGGATAATGCCTATGCCAGATTGGGGGTGAGAAAAAGTTAAAACTTAAATTGCTTGAATGACAACATCAATGACAAATTTTTGAAATTTTTTTTTTTGAAATTTCTGTTTTATTTTAGTGTGTGTTTGTGTTAATTTAGCTCATGTGTCTATGACTATACTTAACTATGATGAAGGATTGGTATATGATGAGCTAGCTTTGTTTGATTTAGAAGTAAAGAGAAACATATACTATGAAATCGAAGCTTTTAGGTTTAACTATGTATGGTTGATGACTGAACTTAAGGAGTTGTTTGTGTGTTGCATTTATGTATGCAATTGACAAATTTAAAAACCCCTAGATAGACCCAACGATTGTTTGAACTATAGTTAAGAATGTTCATTGTTTAGATCGTTAGATAGAATGAGTATATAGATTAAGAAAACATCAAGGGTATATATTAAAATTTCAACTACTCCAATATCTTAGTTGTTGAGTAGGTTAGGGGTTGGCATGTCCACCATGAGTGAGGTAAGAGTATACAAAGGACCTTAGGTTCATGATTAGTTGAGTAACCAGGTAGTGGTATTACAAATACCAATTATTCGCATAAAAAGACTAGTTTAAACCCTAAGGGAAACGAAATAAAGCTTTAAAATATACGTAAAAGAACAGAACAACAAAGAAAAATATTATTAAGCATGATACATATTAAGCATAAAAGTCATGACTTCTAAGGTCAAAGCATTGCCACTAATATATCAAGGGAAGACAATTAAATGGTTTGTCTAAGAGAACCTATTTATAAAATTTATCTTCAATCACTTATACATGTAGATACATGCATGGATATATTTTGAAAGTATGGTTGACAGTTTATGAATAAGATGGATGTGAGAGTTGATAAAGTATTGGTGTGTTGTTTTGAAATACTTTTGAGAAGAATGAGGTTGGTAAGTTATGTACTGATTATTTGTTATAGTTCATGAGACATTTGTACGAATTAACTATTGTGTTATCGTAACATTATGTGTATATGCTTTTTTTTTGGCATTTGGTAAATGATATTTATGGGTAGTATCATTGGAAACCCTCATGAGACTACAACTTGTCCACTAGGGTCATCTAAGGGTTTAAAAGCTTGTTGTATATGCTTAATGCAAACGTGACAACTTGCAAAAGTGTTTTAAATAGTTAATAGGTGTGTTAATTTAATTTAGTTTTTGTTTAGTTTTTGTTCTTGCTTTGTTCCAATAAGTTGTTTATTTTACTAAGGACTAGAAAAAAACTAGTTGTGGGATGTGAAAAGTGCCGATTCCATGTATAATTTCATGGTCAATGTAAAGAGTTTTAGGGGGCAATCTAACCATTTTACCCTTATTATGTGCATATTTTGGGATCATGGGTTTTCAAGTTTGGTTTTGTAAAAAATATTATTTTTAATGTGAATTCAATGGAAATCAAGTCAAAATGACACTTATGAAGGACTAGCCAGTGGTTCAAATTTAGTTCAAGGAATAATGAGCGACCGAAGCATAAAAAGGGAAGGAGAGCATTACATGCTATAGTAGGAAAACAAGGATTTTCACTAAGTTTGACCTTTATAATGAAAAAGTAGTCTTCAATAAAGCTATAGTTGACACGTCAATCTTTTCAGAAAGCTATTATAAGGAAAAATCCATGTTTGTTTAAGCCTTCAACCATTGTCACAAATTTAGGTCTTCTCGATAAAATTCTGTGTCTAACCACTGAGGATTAAAATGGCCATAACTTGAGATCTGGAAGTCCAAATGAGGTAATTCAAAATCCAAATAAAACTAGACATCTAAGGATATGTTACGAAGATTAAAAATTTAGACTCCAGAAGCTCAACACCATGACATAGCACTGCATATCTAGATGCAACCAAAATTTAAAAACTCAATGTCACAGCATCAAAGCATGTGAAAATGGTAGAAACTCAGTGCCAAAGCATGGCACTATAGTGCAGTATCATGAAGTGGGAATCCATTTTTTTCAAAACTTTTCTTTAATCCTAGATTATATATACTAATTGAACTCCTATCTGAAAAAAAGAAAGCCATTCGAGGACATTCTTAGGAAGATTTTTCACAAAAATTTGAAACTTTCTTGATTTTGTTTGAAGATTCAATCAATTAAACAATGTAAATTGTAATTGTAAGAATATTTTCAAAAGATTTCAATAAAGATTCAATGATTCATCGGGTTTTATTCTTTATCTTGATCATGTTTTTCTTAAATTTGAGTGGTTTTTCTTGTTTGGTGATGAATTGAATCTCCTTTGCTAATACTACGGCTAGCTAATTCAAGGATTTGTAGTGTTTCTTGATTTTAATTGGAAAGTATGTTATTTTATAAGAGTTTGTGTTCTAAACTTAATGTCTATTAAAAACTTGATCAATTTTTAATAGGATTTCTACTATGTGATTGAGACCGAAAGGTGATATTGTATAAAAGCTGAGAGAGTACAAACTATAGATCGATTGAATATACAGATATATAAGTTGATACATGTAATAGTCATAGACATAATAGGCTTGTACTGAAACCTGGTAAATGCCATAAAACTTTAATGTATTTTCATCTCATTAGACCTATATAGAGATATCTACGTTATTAAATTATGATATAGGATTGACATAGCTTGAGAAAGAATATTGATCAAATTAAAGAGTTCTGTTGTCACATGAACAACACAATATCTTCAGTTACATAGAGAGCCTACCTTAAAGTGGATTAGTGACCAAAGTCTTAACGTCCTTTCATATATTGTTATTCAATTAAATTACCTAAGCTCAAGTATTCATTACTTGTTATAATTTTTATTTAGTTTTAGTTTTATTTTTTATTAAAATTTGTTAGTCTAGATAAAGTTAGAGGTAGTACTATCTTGTTACTTGCTTACACAATTTCATGAATACAATAACCCATAATACTTTTCTTATTACTTGGACCTAGTACATTTGCTAGAAATTTAGGGTTAAAACTTAACACATCACTAGTGATCAAAATTTAACCTAGAAAAAGAGATATCATTAGAAAGTTTATTAAGTATGTGCGTTTTTAAACTTTATATGTGTTGTTTGGAGTGATTCATTTTTAAAATTTCTAAAATATGAAGATTAAGGAGTAATTAAAAGACAATTAAGATTGTTTATTGATGTTTGAGATGAATTTAATATGAATCAAGATTAAGAGGCATGAAATAAGCTAGATCTAGGTGTTTATGGTATGGCTTAAGTGTAAATGTGTTATCATCATAGCTTGTTACTGGAAGCTACTTCTCAGGTACATATTTGTATAGATGTAAATGATAATTACTATGATTTGCTTAAAATGATGATGATATTATATGTAATAGTTCTAATTATATGGAATTATAAGCTAAAGATGAATTAGAATGATATAACTTTGATGATGAGATAAGATATGATAAACATGTTTAGGAGTAATTGTAGTTAAAATACATGTGTAATGATGTTTAATTGATGATGAATGATGATTGATGAAATTTGAAGTTGAAATGGTATAGATCAATAGTTGTTTGGCCAAGTTTCGGTAAAGTAAAGCATGATACACAACCGTGAGTGTGAAGAGATACATGATTGTAATCATGTCTATAGTGGCATGATTGTGCATGTATAACATGCACAATCATGCCACTATAGACATGATTACAATCATGTATACATGCATGGTCAAATACAGAGTTGAAAGAGTTATTATGATGACACGACTTTGAGATGGTGGGTTATGGTCGTGTGCATGTAAATTCAACATCTGTTAAAATTTAAGGAGGTCATGACTATATAACCTTATGATGCATGACTGTGCATGACATCTAAAACCAAAAAAATAAATATGTTTTATTTAAGATCTAATTAAGTAAGAAATTAAGAAAAATAATAAATAAGCAAGATTAATAAGTTTAATTGATTTTTTGCTTTTCAAGACATGACATGCCAAGAAAATGAAATGATTTTAAGAAAAAGGAATGAAAAGGTTTTCATATTTTAGATCCTCGGGTTGAATAAATATGCTTTATGAAAATTATAAAATCAGTGTTTCAAACATCTTTTATGAGTGAACTTGAGGGGGTGTTTGTGGGTTTACATGTCTATTAGAAATTGAAAAAATTGTGTCTGTTAGAAATTAGACATTGTCATTAGCTAACTTTGTTGGAAATTAAATGTTGGTCATATATTAGGTAAGACTCATATGGTTAGGGTACCAAATCCTTGTATTCATTTTTCTAATTAGCATACAAGTTTTTTTTATATATTTTATGTTGAGATCTTCATATTGACTATAATAACTTTTTATGTTGAGATCTTTAGATCGAATATGATAAGTTTTCTAAGATTATGATTTTAAGCAAGTTTTAAGAAAGATGAGCCCTTGGGCTAGGTCATGGTTTTTAGTATGACATATGTATCATAACACTTATGTGAAAAAAAAAAAAAGGACTTGAGATAAGATTTAAAAGAAATTAAGAGAATGATAAGAATATTAAGATAAGATAAGAATTACGAATTAAGATATTAAGATAAGACTTCAAGATAACGATTATATATGTAAGTTTAAGAATATGTTTGTTGAGTGACTTATTACTTATTTTAATCCCTTTTCTTTGCAAGTTTAGTTTTTTAGCTTATAAGTAGCTATATTCGAGAGGTTGCAGTTATCATGACTTAGTTGCAAATTTATGATTAGAGTTTTCATGTTTGATTATGCTTAGTTTCACGTTTAGTCTCAGTTTATGTTTTCAAAACAATTAATATGTTTTACAATTTGTGATATTTTCATGTTCTACATTACATTAATAAAGAGGTATAGCTAGAAAAGATTTATAGGTATAGCTAGAAAAGATTTATCTTATGTTTAGCATTTTGTTTAGTTTCAATTAAGTTTAATAAAGAGATATTTCAGAAATGAGTTATGTTATATTTATGATTATGATTTTAGGTTTTTGCATATATGTATGTTATGAATACGTAATCTGATACCATTATACTATAAAAAATATATATAATATAGTAGTATTACAAATTGTTGGTATCAGAGCAAGATTTTGGAAAATTTTATTTTGAAAACATATCTTTTGAGTGTTTTTGTAGAAAAAGATATTTTCAAAATTGCATTATTTTTGAAAGTTGCTTATAGTAATAAGTTTGAAGGTCCTTAATAGCCATCACTTGATGTGCCTACTCACTATAACTATTCAAATTTCTTAATATGAGTTCTTATTAATTAATTAATTAATAAGAATTCACATTAAGAAAATTGATTAATCAATTGTTAATAAAATTTTAGACATAAGGACTTACTAACTTAAAGATGTTGTAGCCAAAAGTAGTGTTTATATAGGCTTGCTTGTAGGCACTCCTAATGTATACTACTATACATAATCTAATATATATTATTTCATATTTATATTTTGAAATATAATAACTATTTTCATTAATATACAGAAGAAATACCCGAAACACTAAGCTAAAATGCGACAGCGGAAAAACATGTGGTATAAATAAGCCAATAATGCCCAAAATAGATTTTTATATGCTTACAAGACCATGCCAAGTAGTTATATCTACATACATATACATATATTGTATAACTATATGTAAATATCAAATAGTGTGAGCATGCGAGCCACAAACATGCTACAAAACCAAAGCTGGATCCCTAAATAGTGGTCATCTCCTCCTCTCAACCCTTACAAAACTGACCTGCAAGAGAAAGAAAAAGTAATAAGTGAGTGATAAAGTCACCTAGTAAGTTTTTTCTATCTCTAATCCTATAATAATCCTGTATTGAGGACATCACTGTAATCAATACAAGATTATTATAAGATTAGAGATAGAAAAAACTATCTAATATCATTTACTGTTTGGAATTTCATGTCTGCTATTCTGTAATCTTTAATATTACTGCTATAAGTTTTAAATTCATGCAGTTGCAAGGTTTACTGAATACACACATGTTGAGTCATGCTATGTCATATATGTTATGCTGAAAACAATATCTAAGCCCCTAGGCTTGTTTATCGAAAACGTGTTCTTTAAATATATTTGTGACTCAAAGATCCTAAAATAACTAAAATACAGAATAAAATGTTGTAATTGAAAACAACTACTGTGCTGATCAGACTAATAAATACAAGATTTGACATCTTGACCATGTGAGTTTCATATACTAACACATAGGTAGTAATTGACTAACTTGCGTGTAGTAACTAATTCTGAATATTGATCACTAAATCCATAAGCTGCTAATTGAATGCACACCAGTATATGCCTATATATATAGTGGCTAATATGGTTATAGACCTTGATGTTGGTTCCTTTAATTAAAGGGTGTGCGAAACTCACAAGTGTCCTCTTGTATTCACCCCTAAAATATGTCTGCATCGTATTTTCTATTTTAAAACATGTATTTGGATCTTGGGATCCTTTTTTGAAAATACTAATATGGCATGTTGTTTCATTATATGTATATAATGTATTGTGTTCTCTTATTTTATCTTATTTTACTGTCTTATAGTAGTTTTATTAGGATTTCTAAGTTTTGTGCTTTGTTTTAGGATGATTTTTCAATTTTTGCTTGACGCACGAGCGTGTATGCTTAGGTACATGAGTGTGTGTGCTTAGGTACAGAGCGTGCATGCAAATGCATGACCATGTACCTATTGTATAGCTCAGTTGTGCAAGCTTCTGTGATTTTAGTTTTATTTCCCATTTATATAGATACACGGTCATGACATTTCCATGAATGGTCATGACGCTACTTAATCTAGTCATGCATGAGTCCATGAACACAACTGTGACCATGCAAAGCACAATTGCATGGGCGTGCATCCTACAGGTGAACGGGCTTGCGTCTTGCTCTGTGTTGACATGACTATAACTGATCATACTTATTCGCCTCCAATTTCAATCCAAACACAAATTAAACAACATTAACTGAATTTCACACTCAATACATTTCATATGCATAAGTTTATCATGTCAATAACATCAATTTTCACATTTAATTATCCAAAACTCTTTAAAAATCATATATATGAACATACACATCAATTATATATAAATATCATCATCATCACTTTCTTACCATCATTCTTTACTCAACCATGCAAGGAAATCATAAGCATGTTGGAATCACTCTCAAACTCAAACAAACAATAGCTACATACAAGGGAAAAGAAGGAAAGAGGTAAGAAACAGTTACCACTTGCCATGGCCAACCAAACTTCTCTTTCTATAGAAATCTCACTCTCTAGCTAGATTGGGGATCGCTAATTACTGTTATTCTCTTCTAGGGTTGTGAATCTCTAAAAATTAAAAGAAATTTTGGGTGAAAACACTAGGAAATAAGAGATAAAAACAACTTAAAGGATGATAACTGAAACACTGGACATACACAGTCATGTTTTCTATGGTACATGATCATGCATGGCTAGAAAAATGGAAATTCCATTTTCTCTCGCTTCACTAGAATCAACCTCTTATCAGGATTCATGCGCATGCTACCCAAACTCTAAAAATTTTTTCTATTTCACCCCTGAACTCTCTCAACTCTAATTTTTTCATAATTTCTCACTCTAACCTTAACTAGCCTAAAAGATATTTCTAACTCTGGGACATTACATAGCTTCAGGTAGGGAGAATCTTATATTTCCAAAGTAAGTCTACATGCATATGATATGAGTGAGATGATCAAAGAGGCTTTGAGAGATAAAGAGTAAAAAGTGTAAATAGGCATATGAGGTTGAGTTTTGAGGTTGATAGTTTTGTTCTATCCTATAGAGGTAAAGAAAGGTTACATCCAATCTATAGCCTTCCTAGAGTGCACCAGCCACCTAAATTTAATAGTTTAAAAGATTTATCTATGATTGAGGAGTAAAGGGACTCAGTTTAAAGTGCTATGGGTTTATTTTGGATGTTTGATACTTATTGAGAGGTGATGCTAAGATATGGTGGAATCTAACTAAGATGTTGATTGATGTTTTTAGATTGAGCTTAAAAGAGTTTCAACAATTGTTGGATAAGGAGTTTTGAAGTATTGATTTGACTTATGCTAAAACACAGAAGTTTATTACGTTGACTCTAGGGTCAAGTTAAGTTAAGAAGTATAGTATTTGATTCAATGTTTTAGTGAGATTTGCTCTACGGTTAGTTGGTTTTAAGAAAGGCAAGGTATAAAAATTTGTTCGTACTTTACATCCTATGATTGCCTAAGATGTGATGATGGGTATTTGTCTGCCTCAATGGTATAATAAGGTGTTAAGGAGAGCTTTGAGGTTAAAGATCTGCTTAAAGAAGATGGGTAAATTTTCTTAAAGTAATAGGAATAAATATAAGAATAAGAGGTTAGTGCAAGGTAAAAAAGACTTTAAAATTCATAAAAAGACTTGAGTTGAGTTGCCAGTATATAAGGAATATCAATAGAAACATTCTGAAAAGTGTCTGATAGTTTTGTATGTGCATTTTAAGTGTAGGTAGCCAAGTTAGAAAGTGTTTAAGTGTCCTTTTAGTAAAGTTATAGGTAACGGCCAAGATGGTAAGGCTTAAGTGTTCTCATTAGTGTAGGAGCAAGCTAAGGCTAACCTAAAAGTGGTTATAGGTCAATTACTTTTTCATAGTATTCCTTTACTTGTTTTAGTTAATTATGGTGCTACCAATTGTTTTGTTTCTAAGAGTATTATAGATAGATTAAGTTTGAATCCTACTATGGTTGATAATAAAATTTCTATTAAGTTATCAAATACTAATTCTATGTTGACTGATGAGTTGTTAGTGAGGTAGATTGTGGTGATTCAGAGGAGATCATTATTAGTGGATTTGATAGTTATAAAGATGCTAGATTTTGATATTTTTCTAAGCATGGATTTTAGGTAAATACGATGCTAAGATTGATTGTAAAAAGAGAAAGGTTCAATTTTAGTTGAGTGATGGAGATGAGTTTGTGTTTGGAGAGCACAAAATTTAGAGTTTAATGATTTCTTGTGTTAAGATGGGAAAATGTTAAATAAGGGTTAAGTTAGGCACTTAACCTATAGTGTATGTAAGGATAAACAGAGTTTGAGAATTGAGGATAGATTTACAATTAGAGAGTTTACAAATGTGTTTTTGGATGATCTTCCAAGGTTAACTTTAGAAAGAGAGATTGATTTTAGTATAAAATTAGTTCTTAGTATAGATCTTATTTTTAGGGCTCTATATAGGATATATCTAATTGAGGTGTAAGAGTTGAAAAAGTAATTACAAGAGTTATTGGATAAGAAATTTATTAGGCCTAGTTATTCTCTATAGAGTGCTCTTATCTTGTTTGTGAAAAAGAAAGATGGTTTGATAAGGATGTGTATTAATTATCAAGATTTGAATAAGGTGACTATCAAGAATAAGTATCTATTACCTAGGATTGATGATTTATTTGATCAGTTAAGAGCGCTAGTTGTATTTTCTAAGATTGATATAAAGTCCAGGTATCATTAGCTTAAAGTTATGAATAGAGATAAATATAAGATTGCTTTCAAGATAGGATATGGTCACTATGAGTTTATGGTTATACCATTTGGGTTGACTAATGCTCTAACGGTATCTATGGATTTAGTGAATAGAGTATTCTAAGGTTATCTTGATAAATTTATGGTTGTGTTTATTAATGATATTATATTGTATTCAAAAAGTAAGGAGAAACATGAGAAGCATTTGATGATTGCATTGCAAAAGTTGAGAGAGAAACAAGTATATGCAAAATTTTCTAAGTATGAGTTTTTGTTGAGCAATATAGTATTTCTTGGACATGTGGTGTCAATCGAGTGTATTTTTATGGATTCTAGTAAAGTGGAGTTGTGTTAAATTGGCAGAGGTCATGTATAACTAAAGAGGTTAGAAATTTCTTTAGTTTGGTTAGTTATTATAAGAGGTTTATTAAGGGTTTTCTAAGTTGACTAGATTGTTGACTAGATTGTTGACTACTTGATGAGGATAAAGGTTTCTTTTAGATGGCTTGATAAGTATGAGTCGAGGTTTTAAGAGTTAAAGGAAAGAGTGACTAATACTCCGATGTTGGTTTTGCCTAAAGAAGGAGTAGAGATGATATTTATATAAATATGTGCCATCAAGATATTAGAACAGTATTGATATAGAGAGGTAAGGTGATCGCCTATACTTCGAGACAATTAAAAGATTATAAATTGAGATATCTGACGCATGAATTGAAGTTAGCTACAGTAATTTTCACTTTGAAAATATAAAGGTATTATTTGTATGGTGTTAGATGTAACATCTACTCTAATCATAAGAGTCTGAGGTGTTTCTTTTCATTGAAAAAGCTTAATATAAGGCAACAAAGATAGCTGAAGTTGGTCAAAGATTATGATGATAAGATTTTAGATCACTTAGGTAAGGCTAATGTGGTTGGAGATGCTTTAAGTAAGAGGGTGATATTATCTAGTATATTTGTTCAAAAGAAGATTTAGAGGGATATTTAAAGTTAGCAGATTAAGATTGTGATATCTAGGTTTGTAAGACTACAGATTGAGTCAACTTTATTGGATTCGATTTGTTAATCATTAAATGAGTGATCTCAGAAAATGGTTTAGCAAGTTAAAGATGGTTTAGCTATAAAGCTTGAGATTAGAGATGGATTCTAAGATTTAGAGGTAGAGTGTGTGTACCTAATGGTCATGGTTTAAGATAGAGGATTTTGAGTAAGGGAATAGTGTAATGTATGTGGCTTGTTTAGGTAGTATTAAAATATATCAGGATCTTAAGAAAGGTTTTTGGTGGTCTAATATAAAAAAAGATATAGTTGATTTTATAGCCAAGTGTCTAAATTGTCAGTAGGTTAACACAAAACATCAAAGACTTTTAGGGTTATTACAACCTTTGATTATTCTTGAGTGGAAACGGAAGAACATATCTATGGATTTTATTATTAGATTTCTTAGGGTATAGTAGAATTATAATGGTTTATGGGTCATTGTGGATCATTTAAATAAGTTAACATATTTCTTACCTATCAAAAAGGGTATGAAAATTGATCAGTTAGGACAGTTATATATTAAGGAGATTATTAGGTTGCATGGTATTCCCAACGCTATTATGTTATATAGAGATTTGAGATTTATGTCTACCTTTTGGAGGAGTTTATAGAGATCATTAGGAACTAAGTTAAGTTTCAGTACAACATATCATCTATATACAGATGGTCAAACAAAGAGGACTAATCAAATTCTAGAAAACATGTTAAGAGCTCACTGTATAGCTTAGGATTTTGCGTTGGCAATGGATTTGAGTTATCAGAAGCAGCCAATTAAAATTTTGGATCACTAGGTTAACTTATTAAGAAATAGGCTTTATAGAGGAATTAAAGGTATAAGGAGCTGACTTGAGAGGTTGAGGCTGAGTTCATGTAAAGATTTGCAAAGTTGTTTAGGTAATTTTGAGGATAGAATTTTTATAAAAGAGACAGAGTTATAATGCCTAATTTTCTAAAAATTAGTATTTGGGTGAGATCAAAGGGTATTTTTGTAATTTTTATATAGGTAAAATAGTTTAGATTGATAGTAGTGTTATTTAGCCTTTTTGGCTTTATTTTGGCCCATACACGTGTCAACTAGAAAGGTTTCCATATGTACAGCACAAAAAGGTACAAGAATTTTAAATTCTTGTCATGCATGATCGTGCATCTTAGCCTGTACGACCGTGCATGTTGCAATTTGGCATTGCTCACATAAAGAATCTTGTTCATTTAAAATCATAATTTGCTAAGCTTTCAAATTCGAATATTAAGAAAACTAGTTGCAAAAAGCTGAGAGAAAGCTAAAGCAGAAGTGATCAGAGTCGATGATTGAAATTTGACCTATAGAGAGAGATCATTAGTAAGCCTACAAGTAAATATGTTCTTAAATTTTATATGCGTTGTTTACTGTGATTCATTTATGAAATTGATGAAACGTGATAATTAAGGAGTAATTAAGAGATAATTAAAATTGTTTGCTGATTTTTGAGATGAATTTAATAAAGATCAAGGTTAAGAGGCATAAAATGAGCTAGATCTAGGAATTTATGGTATGTCTTACGTTTAAATGTGTTATTATTGCTACTTGTCACTGGAAACTAAACCTAAGGTGCGCATTGTTTAAATTTGAGTCATAATTACTGTGATTTGTTAAATGGTGTTAACATTGTATGTAATAGTTTTGATCACGTGGAATTATAATCTAAAGATGAATGAGATACAAATGATATGAATTTGATTATGAGATAAGATATGACGAGCATGTTTAGGTGTTATTGTAGTTAAAATGCATTTATAATGATGTTTAGTTGATGATGAATGATAATTGATGAAATATGAAATTGAAATGGTGTAGATTGGTGGCTATTTGGCCAAGTTCTAGTGGAACAGAGCACGATGCACCACCGAGCATTCGAACAAATACATGACCGTGCATGCAAACAAATGCATGATAGTACACTCATGTTTGCAACATCATGATCGTGCATGTTATGCATGCACGATCAAGTGAAGAGTTGAGTCACCATGGTGACACGATCATGAGATAGTGAGTCACAATCATGTGCATGCCAATTTTACATCAGTTGGAATATAGGGAGATCACAGTCATGTAGCCTTATGATGCACAACCCTGTGTGACGTCTAGAACAGAAAAAATAAATATGTTTTATTTAAGATTTAATTAAATAGGAAATCAAGAAAAATAATAAACGAACAAGATTATTAAGTTTAATACATTTTATGCATTTCATGATATGACATGCCAAGAAAGGGAAATAATTTTAAGAAAAATTAATGAAAAGGTTTTATATGTTTTAGATCTTCGGATCGAATATTCATGTTTTGTGAAAATTAGAAAGTTGATGTTGCAAACATTTTTTAAGGGTGGACTCGAGGTGACACCTATGGGTTTGCACGCCTGTTAGAAATTAGGAAACTAGCATCCGTCATAAATATGACATTGTCATTAACTAAACTCATTAGAAATTGAGCTCATGTTATGTATTGGGTATGACTAACATGACTAGGGTATTAAATTTTTGTGTTTATCAGTCTGATCAACATACTAGTTTTATGATGTTTTATAACAAGTTTTATGATAAGATTTTTGTTAAGATCTTTGGATCAACTATGATAAGCTTTTATGTTGAGATTTTCGGATCAAATATGATAAATTTTTTAAGATTATGATTTCAAACAAGTTTTAAGAAAGAAGAGCCTTTGAGCTACGTCATAGTTTTCAACATGATTTTAGCATGATATACATGTCATAACATTAATATGCAAGAGAAAAGACTTATGATAAGATTTAAAAGAAATTAAAAGAACAATACGATAAGATAAGATAAGAATTATAAATTAAAATACTAAGATAAGAATTCAAGGTAAGGGTCATACATGTATGTTTAAGAATATGTTTGTTGAGTGACTTATCTCACATTCCAATCTCCTTTCTTGGTAGGTTTAGTTTCTTAGCTTATCGGTAGCTGTATTCGAGAGGCTGCAGTTATCATGACTACTCTATAGATTTATGATTAGTGTTTTCATGTTTGATTACACTTAGTTTCATGTTTAGTTTCAGTTTTATGTTTTCAAGATAATTAATATATTTTATGGTTTACAAATATTTTCATATTCTATATTACATTAATAAATTGGTGTATTCAAAAAGAGTTATGTTATGTTTAACATTATGTATACTTTCAATGAAGTTTAGGAAAACGGTGTTTTAGAAATAAGTTATGCTATATTTATGATTACGATTTCAGTTTTTCGTATATGTGTAAGTTAGGAATAAGTAATGTGATACTATTATATTATAAAATATATACATAATATAGTAGTATTATAAGTTTGAGCAACAAAAACTTTCTGCTCATCTCGATGATAGAAATAGTAACCCTTAGTTTCTTTTAGTTATAATACAAATATACATTTGTCATCCTTAAAGCTTAGCTTGTTTTAAGTTAATTTCTTGATATAAGCTTTATAACCCCAAACCTTCATGTAATCTTGATTAGACTTTTTGGGGCTAAAGAATAGCCCCAAAAGGACATAAGTAGCTCATTAAAACTCATCATCGAGTTGACTATATCTATCAAGGTAGGATTTCTCCATTCAAATACATCATTATACTATGGTATACCAATAGGTGTGAGTTGTGAAACTACACCCTACTCCTTTAGGTAATCATTGAATTTAACACTCAAGTACTCTGCTTCTCAATCACTTTAGAAGATCTTAATAGTTTTATTGAGTTGTTTTTCTACCTCATTTTTGAACACTTTGAACTTGTCAAAGCATTTAGACTTGTGCCTTATTAAAAACATATAGTCATATCTTTATTGAAATCACCAGTAAATGTTACGAAATAAAGTTCCCCATGTATGTTATGCATTGTTATGGGTCTATACATATCACTATGTATAATCCCTAATAGTTTAGTCATTCTTTCATTATAACCAGAGAGCGATAACTTAGCTATCTTGCCTATAAGACATGATCGTATTCATTATATAATTAAATTTAAAACATACAAACCATTATCAAATGCGTTGTTAATAGAGAATATCATTCAATCTAATAGTTAAAATGCCATTAGTAATCGAGAATGAATGTCTCTCTTTATCCAAAACGGATATAGAAATTAAATTTTTAGACACAGTGGGTACATAATAGCAATTCTTCAATTATAATACAAGCCCAAAGGGCAAAGATAATAAAAGTAATCCTTGTTCTATTCCCTACTTGTAAGTCTACCGCTACTTGGTCTAACTATCTATTATGCCTTAATCCCTATACATCAGTAGTAATATAAGTACCACATCCTATGTCAATGACCTAAGATGAATAAGGAGTATGGTTAATTTCAATATAAAATATACTTGAAGTAAAAGTAGTAAACTTTTTTTTTCTTTTCAAGGAAAACCTCGCAATGTTTCCTCTAATTACCCAGTTTGCCACAAAAGAAGCAAACAATTTGTCTCCTCCCTACACCACCTGTCGATTGCAAAGCATCAGGAGTTTGGGCTTGGACTTGTGTCTTAGCCTTGGACTTGGCCTTAGCCTTGCCTTTACCTTTAGCCTTGTGTTTGGTACCAACCATGAGCACATACTTACCCTTTTCTTTGTTCATATCTTGCTTAGAAATCCCAATAATACTTAACAATTAAACAAGAGATGTCTCGTTATCTACAAGATTGAAATTCATAACAAAGTTCGACCATGAAAGAGGAGGAGAATTCAACCCCAGATCAACTATCAATTCATTGTCCACAATGAACCCCAAATTGGCAAGACTCTCAATGTAACCAACCATCTTGGTTATATGAGTATCTGTCTGTACACACTTAGCCATCTTGCAACTGAACAAGGCATTACTCACCTAATATCATTCAATCTTTTTACAAGTCCTGTATGTTTAATGTAACTAAAGATGAATAGACTGAGTATTCATTTCTACATGTTGAACTTATAGCTTAACCAAGTGACATGGAAGCCAACATTAAACAGTGAACTTCCACACAATCTTTGAGATTTTTTTGTTAGGAATTTTCTTGAATTTTATGGCATTAGGCCATTATACAACCGATTTCTTGTTGTAAGACAATCTAAAGATTCTTATACTAATCAAGAAAATTAGCACCCTCCATCTTGTTCTCTTTGTCCAGAGTGATATGTAAAAAAATTGTAGTTTCATAGTGGTTATCTAAATCTACATGTATAGATAAGAGTTAATTAGTTGATTATTAATAATTCTTTTAATTGGGTTTTTATTAAACATTTCCACTATTTTCCTTAAGCCAGCAACCCTTGCTATTTAATTCAACAAATCTTGACGAACTTTCTAGTGGATTGAGATCTCATCAAATCGACTTAGCCTTAACTTTGGCGAATAAGTCAAGGCGACTCAAATAAGGATGTTAATCAAACCAATCAATAAAAGCTCATGATCTCAAGTCAGGATTTACCCCAACAAATCATGTTGACCACAATTGTAATTATCGGTATTAATAGGTTAGATATTACATATTTCATATATAAACAAATACACTTCCACTCAACCTTTAATATATTTTACCTTCGCTTTGGTAAACAAGTTAAACTATATTAGCTAAATCAAACCTACTACAATCATTAACTAGTCTTCTATCTGGTAGAAGGGTACCATTTGCTTTGGTGAACAAGGTTCCAACAAACAGGGGCTTGTCTTAGAAGTGTTATATTTGAAGGCTTCACAACTTAATATTTATTGAAGAGTTTTTATTGTTAGGTCTCATCAATTTTATTCTACATGTGATGTAATGTTTACAAAAACATGCATTCTACGAGGCATAAAAATAAATGTGTTGGTGTATAAGTATCAAACTAAAGTTAGGCCTTCAGCTGAAGGGACCAAAAACCTAGGTATAATATTTCAATCTTAAGACTTTAAGTATGTTACTCCTCATTTTCTTCAAGCCTTCAAGTAATCTACAATGTTTAGCCTCTTAGTTACATAGTGCTAAGAAATTTACAAGTAACCCCCCATTCTAAATTTTTAATCATAAAATCAAAAACCTTGCATTACATAAGAGGAGAGATAAGTAAGAAAAGAAATTATATCAAGAAGTCATAAGAGAAGGCAGAACACGCATACCCTATTTTATAAATTTACAACATACATTCCCAAAACGTTCAAACATACATAAGTCAGTCAAACTCATACATCATACATAATCAAAGACATTCATATATACATACAATTAAAATTAAACAAATTAATTTTAATTAATTAGTCATGTGTTAAATTTTTTGTCTTTATAATTATACAAAACTACAAATAGACCCCTAAGTGATATAAAAATTATTTTTTGACTCAAGGCAATTAGCCTAGTTAAAATGTAATTAACACATCATAAATAATCATGTGTAGTAAGACACACAATTGTGACAGATCCAAACTCATCACACACATGCATGTGCTAACCCTGCACAGTATTATGCCCCAAAAATTTAAAACTCTAAAAAATTCCAAAACCCTACACAGGCAAGGCATAATGAGTGCATAATACAAAATGCTAGCAGATTTTAGTCAGCACATAAAAGAGCATCCAATGAACATGACCATGTGTAGACTTATAGAATAAATACATAGGTGTGAACTCAATTTATTATGTCATAAACAACCATGTGTCACATGCACACGATTGTGTATGAAATATTTTTTGAAATTTCTAATGATGAAAATTGCCAAAAAACCACCTATTTGGCAAAGCCATTACCAAAAATGACCAACATTGGCATGAAACATCAAAACATTAGTGTCATTTCAAACAACACTTTCATTATAAACCACAACGCATAATGAAAGCAATTTTGTGCAACAATGCATAAACAACTTTTTAACCAAACTTGCATATATATTTCAATCTAATGAGGATTCGCAATTCATCAGTAGAACCACATAAAACTAAAACTCAATAACTTAACATGTTTCCACGATACTCATCTTCAACATGTTATATCAATATTACAAAACAAAAATACAATAACATACATATCGAAAAACATCACATGTATAGTTTTTCATACACTAAAGAGGATGGTTGTGATACCACTATTGGAATCCTATAGTCATCGAAAAGGCATCTAAATAGCAAAATTTAAACTCAATACAGAGTCTAAGAATTCTAAAGTCATATCTCACCTATCAAAATGTATGAAAAAAAAAATCAAAACAAACATAAGGTGTTTAAAAAATCATACCTATAATTTGTGTTTCAAAAATTTCCTCGCTTTAAGTAATGATATTGTTTGCTTACCCATCAGTCAACAAACTAACGACATTAACAGTATTCACACAGAGCAGCAAAGTAGAAATATTTACACAAGTGTGTGTTTTTCTTTTTCTCTGAAAAACTAAGTGTTTGTGAAAGGGATAATGTCTCTCTCTCTCTCTTTAAACAAAATGCATGTTTTTATTTATAAAAGTAAACACATGGTCGTTTTAATAAGAAAACATATAACCGTGTTTCTTCATGTACTCATGTGTATGTAACACAATGATCATACATCGTGTTTGGATAAACACGTTTTACTCATTATTACATATCATGAGAGGCTAAGGTATAACAATATGCTAATCAATTCACTACCTCTGATCATTTATTCATGTAAGCACGGTTGTGTGCTAGACTTGATTAAACTAAATTCTAATCTAAATACTCAAACTCAGTTAACCATCTAGATACACACTTGTGTGTGCAAAACACTCACGATCTTCTATCAAGGCTAATATATTATATGATATCTCAACTTTATTCAAATTAAATTAGTAAGTCATATGCGACAACGCTCAAATACATAAATAGCAAGACAATAATCCTTTATCTTTTAAGCCATTAACCCCTGTAAGTGTGTGACCCATAATAGTCACTCGAGGGAGTATCTTATATCATAAAAAAAAAGTTGTCATGAAGATTCATAGGAAGTATTATGATAATCCTTAGTTCATAAACATCAAGCAATACCTAAAGAATGAAAACCACTCAGAGAGGTCAAGCAAAGTCAAATAGAGGGCTTTAAGAAGAATAACCATACAGTACGTCTTGGTTGATGGATAATTATATCGAAGGTCATATGACAAGGTTTATCTACTTCGCGTCAACATAGATCAAGAAAGGCAAATAATAGAAGAATTACATGCTGGATTATACGAACAACATATGAATAGAAAATCTTTGGCCAAAAAGATCATTCGCCAAGGTTATTTTTAGTTAACCATAAAAGAGAATTATGTATAATTTATGAAGAAGTATCATATCCATTAGGTGTATGTTAACCTGAATCACATCCCATTATCATAATTGTTTAGTATGACTGCACCATGACCTTTCTTGGCATAAGAAATAGATATCACTGGAAAGATCTTGTCACTAGGACCAAGTAGACTCGAGTTTATTGTAATAGTTATCGATTACTTCATCAAGTGTGTCATGGTCTAATCTTTCAAGAAAAGTGGTTCAAATTAGATGGCCAAGTTTATAAAGTGTTAACTGGTCAGTCACTATGAAGTACCATAGGAGATAGTCACCAATAATGGAATTCAATTTAAGAGAGTGGTAAAAGAACTATTCCAATAATATAGTATCAGACACCATAAATCTTTACCATACTACCCTTAGACAAATAGGTCTATGGGGGTAACGAATAAGAATTTGAAGACTATCTTGAGAAAATTAATAAAAAGCCATCACGATTGAACTGACAAATTGTATTTGGCATTATGGGCCTATCAGACCACTATTAGAGGATTAGCTAAAGCCATCCTTTACTCACTAGTGTATGGAATAGAGGTAGTGTTACCTAGAAAGATTCGAGTCAAATCATTAAAGGTAGTAATAGAGGTTGAAATCCTAGAGCTAGAATAAGTGAAGGATCGATATCTACAATTGGCACTCATAGATGAAAAAAGGCTAATGGCCAAGTATCATACCACCAGTTATAAAAAAAAGAATAACCTAGGCATTTAATAGGAAAGTGATAACCAAGAGTCTCTAGGAATGGGAACTGGTCTTAAAGTAACTACGAGACAATCAATATGAACCCAAGGGCAAGTTTGAATCAAACTGGGAAGAGCCTCTTGTCATAAAGTAGATTTTATTCAAGGAAGAAACCCATCTAATAGACCTTAATAAAAATGAGTTTATAGAGTTAGTAAACATCAATCACCTTAAAAAATATTATGTGTGAGAAAAAGAATAAAGAAAATAGCTCGCTAGATGGAAAACTTGAAAAGACCTTCTAGGCAATTATTAGAGTAGTAAAAAATAGAAAAAGAAAAAATAAAGATCCTAAGGTTAGGGCATGAGGGTTGTAACTAGTCAAATTCCATTTAGAAATAAGAAATGTCAATTGTGCCAATGTTAACAAAAGCCATTTTTATATATCATCTGAATGCCATGTATAAAGTCGTCATTATTATGCTTTTGTAAACATGGGATTGTAGTGAGTGAAAAACAAATTTCTTCAAACAAAAAGTGTAAACCTAAGTTTAGATCAAAAAGAAAAAGAAAAAAAAGAAAAAGAAAAGAAAAAAGAAAGAAGAAAGAAGAAGAAAAAGAAAAACTTGCCAGGGAGGCAAAAGTTAAAGCATTAAGGCCCGAAAGTAGGGCTGGATTCGAGCCGAACCGAACGCGAACAGTAACATGTTCGTGTTCGGGCTCGTTCGTACTGTTTGGGTTCGGATTCGTATTCGTGTTCGTCGAACATTTTTAGTTCGGGTTCGTATTCGTGTTCGGTTCGTATAATTAAGTTCGTATTCGACTCGTATTCGTATTCGTATTCGGTTCGTATAATTCGTATTTATATTTATTAAAAATTATAATTAATACAAATAATTAATAAAATTTAATTAAAAAATTATTATTTTAAGTTCGGGTTCGTGTTCGTGTTCGGTTCGCATAGTTCGTGTTCGGATTCGTTCGAACCGAACTTTAAAATTGCAGTTCGTATTCGTGTTCGTGTTCGGGTTCGTTCGGCTCGTTTCGGGCTCGTTCGAGCCGAACTCAAAAACGAACCCGAACATGTTCGGTTCGAATCCAGCCCTACCCGAAAGGGTTACTTAAGCAAAAGCTAAGGGAATTCATCTAATTGAAAATCTAAAGGGGTAGTTTAATGCTAAATAAGAAATCTTAGACAAAAAGAGAATAAGAGGAAAAAAATAGAAAGAAGCAAGAATCTCTTGAAGAATTGAATAAATCTAGGCCTTAATAACCAGACTAATATTGATGAACGATAGGAAGGCACTCGTCAATGAGACGTCCACCGTATTTCCATGTATATCACAATCATCATGTCAAGTTTCCTATGAAAGATAAAAATCATCACATCACCAAGGGTGAAATTCACATCATTATGTTGCCTACTAGGAGCAAAATTCATTTCATAATATAAAGTTGCTCCCCAGGGGGAAAATAAATTCATATCAAGTTACCCACAAGGAGTAAAATTCATTTCACCACATTGAGTCACTTAAAAGGGGCAAAGCAGCCTATGGGATATTTCATCTCAAATCATATTGCCTAAAAAGGGTAAAACACCCTACAAGGTATTTCATCTCATATCACATAGCCTAAAAAGGGTAAAACACTTTACAAGGTATTTCATACTCATATCAAATTATCTAGAAGGGGCAATATATCCTGCGAGGTATTTCATACTTATTTCATATCACTCAAAAAGGGTACAACAACCTACAAGGTATTTTCATATCACGTTAACCAAGGATGTGTAAAAAGGGCTAACTTATTTTCTACAGATGCCTAGAAGGACCTAATCTATTCTTTCCTTTGCCTTAGAGACTTAAGTCATCCTTAAATATGTATAAAAGAAGTTAATCTATTGTTGAGGATGTTTAGAAAGAGCTAATCCATTCAAAGATGCCCAAAAGCAGTCAATCCATTCTAGCTTTTATCTAAAAGAAGCAGGTCATTCTCAAGGATACCTAAATGGGGCTAATCCATCTATAGAGACCTAGAAGAGACTACTCTAACCTGACTTTTACCTAAAAGAGGCAAGTTATTTTTGAGACTTATAGGTTAGTTATATGTCTATTACGAGGCTTTGACTTTCTTTAAAATCTAGGTATTCTATGAAATATTTGACAATTTTTATTCTGGCTAAAGGAATGTCTTCTTTTGGAAGCTTTTTAAGACACTTACAAGCCTATTATGGGTATTGATCATCTTCAAAATTTAGGTATTATATAAAATATCTTCTAGGTTGCATTTTGGTTAAGGGAATGACTCTTTTTGGAGATTTACAATTCATCTATAAGTCTATTATAGGCTTTGATCACCTTCTTTTCTATTTATTGTGTCCACATATAATGTCTTATCATAATGTTTTACCTTTGCTTTGTCTGCGTCTCTTGTTTAATTGTATCATACCACATTTTTACTATATAACACATACAAAGTAAAGGATATCTATAGACACTTTATTTCGACCCAACAAGTCTGCACTCTAATGATGGGGTTACCTATATAACATCTTCTTCATAAACTTTTAATCTAGTTGGCTAAGGTACAAAATTGAGCCTAAGGGACGGCGAATCTCACAAATCCAAAAAACCTTTTCATCTATGAACCAACCCTTGGGCCTAATCTGTTAAACCCAAATTCCATTAGGTTAGATGATAAAGCAAAAGTGTTTCTATCTATATATTAATGGTAATCAATAGATTAGATAACTAGCATGATCTATAGATATGCCAGATCATCTTCATTTATTAGCACCGACCTATAGGTGACTAGTACTAACGGTTTATAAAAGTAAAGTCTTGTGTCTAACATAGAGGTTTTTCAGTTTTTAGCTATTCTATACATCTAATTCTGATACAAAACCAATTCTCTCTATAACACAAAAACATATAGACACTTAATCAAAGTCATTCAAGAGCTCACCAAAAAGTTCTTAGAAACTAATCATTAGAAGAAATCGCATAGAATTTGTATAAGTAACCCTCAAGGGGTATATCCTTTTTTTTACCTTCTCTTTTAATCATTTAATCTTCATCATGTAACCTTTCTACCTTTATCATTGTCATCAATATCTTTGTATATGCATTTAATTATATATTGACTTAAGGATATGTGTGGCATAGCACTCAAATGGTTGTCCTTATAGTCATCTGTTTGTTAACATTAGCCCACACCAATGGGTTTATTCTTTTGTTTTACATTTTTGTCTTTCTTTTCAGTTTATTTTGTGTTGGTTGTTCCTATCTTATATGTTACTTAGGCTTTACTATCACTTGGTTTATGTTTGGAACATCACTCATCCTATATCCTTGGGATCTTAGTTATGAGTATGAATCTTATTGCTTAAAAATCTTGTTACCCCAGCTAAGATCTTATGCATTTTATGGTTATTCTATCCATCCTACTCATATTGTAGCTCTCTTAAGTGGCTTGAAAATATGGAAGTTTGTTGAATAGATGACTATTGTAATAGTCATCCGCTCATCCATGTAGACTATCCATAGATAGCCTATTAACATCACCCTTCCACATGTTTATATTTTATTTCATTATTCTGTCGATACATACCTATATATATACATGGATGTTTTAACACTTATTCTCATACTGATTTGTCTTGATTTGTTACAAGTAATTTACTTATCATGCTTCCTTCTACCATTTTTGCTCTGTAATACATGCACTTTTACAAATTGTTCATGAGTTATTTGATCTCAATGACCTAATGATGTGAAAGGTTTAATGCATAGTTGATGGTCTCAACGGTTGCTAGTATATAAACACCAACTAATACTAGAAGGCTACATATGTTGTTATCTTAATGTTTTCTCTCATTTTGTATATGCATAATCTAATTAAGTGGATGATCATTCCCTTTCAATCAGACTTTGTGTATGGATTTTGTAGTAATGTAGTGGCCTGCTGCTATATATTACTGTAGACTAATTTTATTTTATTTTTTTTGTAAATGAAATATATCTTTAATATATAGCAGGAGGTCTCTACTCTGACTGCTTGCTAAAATATGCAAAAGCTAGACTAAAAATCTATGATGGGAAACTAAAACCCACTGTACAGTATCCTGAAATAAAACCATATTTTAGTATATAATAATAATAATAATAATAGCTAAAAATATAAATGATACTGTACATCCCGCATGCATGAGCAATATAAGCATACGAGCCAACATGTTATATGCTAAAAATTGAATACATATATACATACATATATGAAGCTGAAAACTCGGGTAAGAACTCACTCAAGCCATATCCTACTCCATGGCCATCTCGTGTTCCAAGTTCAACTCTCCAAGACACTGACCTATAAGAAAGGAAACTATGAGGGATAAGTGACAAGTCACTCAGTAAGCATCACATATCTCAACCCTCGGTAGGTTATAGTCTAAGCTACTACTGGCTAGCTGCTATCTGGATGAACTTAACTAAGTTCCTGATAGTCTAATAGCTTCTTCTGATCCTCTCTTAATATTTATTAGTCTGCTTGTTTTCCTTATTAATTTTTGAGACTTAGAGTACTCTTGAGTTCTCTTAGGCTTAGTTATATTCTTTTATGTTTTTACTTCTAACGTATATCATGCAGCTTCATCTTTTCTTTTGTTTCTTTTCTTACATGTTTATGATCTTACTGTCTGTATACTCTTCCATGTCATATAATATGTGTCATGGTATGCTGAAATCATGCTATTAGCCTTTAGGCCTGTTTATTGAAAATCTTTTACTAAAAACTATCATTGGAATCCGAAGATTCAAAACACTGAAAAGCTGAATGAAAACTGTTTCTGAAATCTTTGTGTATCCAAAGATACATGTTATGCTGATCAGGCTGATGAACATAGGGATTCAGTATCTTGGCCAAATGGGCTAAACCATACTAATAAAGTGTCAGTAAGTTGAAATATGCTACCATACTAGTCTTTTGACTGATAAGCTGAAATCTAACCAATTTGATTGAAGTCAAAAAGCTGAAATCCCATAGATGCCCCCTCATATTCACGTTTACTAACCAACCTAGATATTGGGCTTTAAATACTGAAAACTAATACAGGTGGATCACTTGATCCCTTTTCTAAAAATTACTGTTTATCATGCTATGATGAATGATGTTATTCAAGCATGTTATCTTATTAATTCTCTTTCCTTTTCGATTACAGTTTATCTTACCGAATCAGCTATTATAGTTTTGTTATGTGTTTTTTACTAAAGCTTCTAGTTTTGTGACTTATTAAACTTAGTAATAAGGTTCATATTCTATTATGTTTCTACCAGCTTGTTTCTGTTTTCTTTTTTCTATTATGTTTTTGTCTTTGTTTCTTTTTTCTAATCATAACTCATCACTAGGTTACACACTGTTTTAGTCTGTTGATGAGTTTCTTATATTTGTGTGAGATTGAAGTGTGATTCTAGAAATATCTTATCTTTCCTGTTTTCTTTCTTTTCTGCTTTTATTTACTATTATGTTGCTTCATCTTTTATTTTACTTAGAATATGTGATATATTCTTTTAATAATGATATTTTACTGAATAGAAAGGAAATCTCTTATTTTTACTAAACGTATGAGCGTGCATAAAGGTACACGGGCCGTGTGCTAGCCTTGTAATCTAGTCGTGCTAGCTTCTAGAATTTCTGCTTATTCTTCTCTTCTACTCAAGCACAGTCGTGACCTTTAGTTGCACAGTCATGACCCTATTATAACCCAGTCATGCATGACTGTGAACTTACTAAAACAACACTACACGAGCGTATGTCCTCAGGCACATGGGTATGCATTCTGTTATGTTTCGATATCCATGGCTGAAACACGCAGAATCACCACCAATCTCAACTCAAATCTTTATCAATCTTTAATAAACTTATTCTAACATACATTGCTATTAACCTATTTTCCCCATCATTCCCAACCAAATCAACTAACATCTTTCTAAACCCTTAAATACACACACACACACGTACATCAATGGAACTAAGAATGCTTCTATCTCTAAATTTCTCATCTATTTCATTATTATCATCTTATAAACATGCTATTAAACTAGAAACATGCTTCTATAGCTGAAATAAACTCATATAAGGAAATAGAGACTATAGAAACAAGGAATGAGGTAAGGAGATACTTACCTGAAGCTGCTAATAGCTTCAATCTCACTATCTTTAGCTGAATCTTGGTTCGATTGGCTACTAAAAGTTTGCTAATCTGTCTCTCAATTGGCCAGGGTTAACGGGAGAGAAAATAAGAGAAATGGGTAAGAAATTAATTGAAACTGGTGGAGGAAAATCTGACCTTATATATCAGCAAGCATGCACGGGTGTGCATGGCTAGATGCATGGGCATGCATAAAGAGAAAGGGACACACGTGCGTGTGTCTACAAACGCACGGTCGTGCTCTTTCTACAAGCTACATATAAAGCCTTCAAAAAGACTATTCTACCCTTTTAACTCACTGAAACTGATCTTTGACTGAAAAATCTCTCTTTTACCCTAATTTAAGGCCTAAAAAGACCATTCTAATCTCGGGCTATTACAAGAAACAACACCACGTGTGCAACAAGCTGGTTCATAACATTTTTAACTCGTCATGCATTGCATGTGAATAACCTGTTACATGTTTCTATTTCTTATAAAACATTCCATCCAAGGAAGCATGTATGTTGATGCACAAGTGATCATCCATATGGACTTTCACGCATCAATAATAGGCATCCGATGGTGGATCATTTCATTCAGTACTGTATTTTCCTGTACATGTTATATCATATTATCCATATTACCCATTTTGATTATTGATATACGTCTTTAGTGTATTTTTAGGATGAATACTTGTTTCATATTTATGATTGGTATGTTTGATCAATGTAAAATGAGTGCTCTATTTGCCCCTATTTCACATGTTTTTGTAAAGAGACATACAAATCAGCAATAAGGAAAGTGGACGGGTCCAATCAATCTAAAAATGGGTCTTTCACCACTTATTCGTCGATCGACCAGGAAATTTACAAAAATAAATACATTTTTATTTAATCATTTTATAAAATTCCAAATCAACCTTTTCCTTTCTTTGTAGGTTAAATAAATTGTTATTTTAATTGATAAACTAAAGGTGGATGTTTTATTTCAATATTCAATTTTAATAATTAAATTAGACTAAAGGTGGATGTTTATTTTTAATGCATTAGTTAAGAGTGAATGTTTAATTTTATGCATTTATTAGACTAAAAGTGAATGTTCATTTTCATGCTTTACAAATAAAGGTGAATGGTGTTTATTTTCATTTTTAAGTGAATGTATAGGTATCTGAAAAATGGCAAATAATAATTTTATTTTGCCTTAGGCTTGTTTAGGGTTCTAAAAGGGCTGTAATTTTAAATTTTACTTTCCTAGGCTTTAAGGGTGTATGGTTTACTTTAAATGCTTTTTGGATGTCTTAATTTGATATATGTTAAATTTTTGAACTACATTACATGATGAAAATGGGAATCAAATCGAAACATGTAAACCTTTTCAAATGAACCACCTATAGGGATTTGAAAATTCACATGAGGAAAATTCAAATGACTCTATAGGTATCAACTTCTGTTTTAGGGATTAAAATTCTCGGTTGTAAGACATTTATTTGTTCATTGCTTTTAGTATATGAGGAACAGTCATTTTGTTTTCCACCTGGTTTGGGTCCCAGATATTGGGTTAATAATCAATTTTTATTATAATCACTTCCCAAATTGGTTGGCCAACCACTTGCTATATTACAGCTTAAAATAGGAGCTATTATAGGTGAAGATAAAGCAATTCGATACACACCCTCAACCTTCAAATAGGGCATTGACTCACATATACTTGTTTTTAACTTGCAAATTCAAAAGATTTGAGCACTAACTTGTGACAATTGATAAAAAATGAAGCACCAAAATTATTCAATTTCCCAATATAGAGCTGAAATAAAGTTATATTAGTTTAAAAAAAAAAGTGATGCATTTTTTTATCCATAAATTAGTTTCCATTGTTATTGTGTACAATAATTAACAAATGAAATAAATAAAATCTTTCTTAGCCAATTTTAGAAATTAATACTAAATAATATTCGTATTAATAATTATATATCCATTCAATTAATTAATTTAATTAATTGATTATATTAGAATTAAATGATAATTATTTAAATCATTGATATATTACTCTCATTAATGCTTTAAAACTTTAATAAATGTATCATAACATATATTTTTTTAATCTTAATATTTCAAAATATATAATACTATAAAATAATATATTCTTATCAATATATTTTAATTTAATTTTAATATTTATATATATAATTTATTTTACAATACTTATAAAGTACTATTTATAATTTTAGTCTAATTATTTAATACACATTAATATTAAAAAAATTTGCCCAATCTTGGGGCTGAGATTTTCCAATCCATTCCCAAAAAAATAAATTCATATAAAGAGACTCTTTGATCACTTCTTCCAAACATAGCTTAACATAACAGTAGAATATTCATTATTTTTTTATTTCCATTGTTTGATTCTATCCTAAAAAAAAAATTCAATTATGATCCCTCACAAAAAATTCAAATTACAGATTTAGGGGAAAAATGAAGGCTTTAGGGAATTAAAAATATATATTTTTTTATATATTGGGTATAGTAAACGAATAAATGTCATATTTGATAAATACTAGTTTAAAAGAAATATATGTTTATAAAAATTATTATTAGACTAATAAATTTGACCACTCAAAATGATTCACTACTTAAAGCCCAAACATATCACACACAAAGGACTAAATTAGTTTGAGGCCTCATGTAGCCAATATATGAGAAATATAGGCCCAATTAATCTCACAAAAGAAGATAATTACATGTCAATCAGAACTTCGTCATGGAGTATTTTATAATCAATCAAACTATGTGTAAATACACACACACACACATCATAAGCTCTTTTATAATAGCTAGTAGGTGAATCATATATCCATCACTAAAAAACTATTATAACTACTAAAGCAAAAACAAATTGAGTGTTCACTATATATACACGTCCAAGCAAAATGAGATCTCATGAAGCTAACCAAATTAACATGATATGCAAAAAATAAAAACAAAGAGCATCTTGTCATTTACCTGGACTTGGGTTTGCTTTGGCGACAATTTGAAGTTTCAATCTCTTGGATTCCCTGCTAGTACCATAAATGAACCCCAGCCTATTCCACCTTGCAAGGTAAAATTGATGGTCATTCAATTATTGTAATGGTATTCACTAATCTTAAAACCCTATAATAGGAACAATTATTTGAAATCATATCCCACGGCTAGGCAGTATCAAGCCCACCACAATGAAGAATGTGTATATACATGTACACACACACATTTTCATTCACCATATCAAGAAGTAATATTTCTACTTTCAGTGTAGTCAAAATCAAAATAACATCACCCAATTAAAGTGAAACTTAAATTTCATTGTGTAAACAAAATTAAAGAATCTAACACATAATTCTAACTGAAGGATCTTATTTCTTTATCTTTTTTTCTCTTACAAATATTTAACCAAAATGGAAATAATAGCAACAGAGTTTTATAAGTTTTCATTATATCAATACATATTGTAGTATCATTTTTTATACATAAAAAAATAACAAATATTGTTCTTTATTAAAAAAATATTTTGTGAAAACTCAAAGCCTGACTTTTGCTTCTATAAAACTCCTTTAATTTTGTAAAGCAAAAAGTTAAATCAAAGAGAAGATGTCTGATTTAAAAAAAAATGTAGATTATTAGATAAACTTAATGGCCCAACTGAACTGAGTAATTTACCATTTGTATATATATAAAAGCTCTGATGAAACCATTCAAAGTTAGGGATGCTCCATATCGAAACAACAAATGAGACCTACAGCAAAGCTCCCTTTATCTTCTTAAACGGTGGTTCCTTGTCCTCCCTTTCATCTGGTTCAGCCTGCTCCTCATCATCTTGATCCCGAATCACTTGATAAAACAATAAATCAAAACCGCACTTTCTCACCTCACAACAATCTCTCCGTTTACCAGTTGAATCCTCAACACAAAATTGAATGCTCACTTCATTATCTTCAATGTATAGATTATCATCACAATTGAAGGAACACATGTGAAGATCATATCCCAGGAAGATGTGCTCTGAGTCAATACAATTGTGTCCAATATCAAAGCAAAATAACACTTCACCAAATCTATTCCCAAGCCTGCACTCACATCGGACAATCAACCCGTGCCCATCATCTTGATAGTTTCGGAACTCTACAACAGCACACACGGCAAAACTAACCAATCTATGATTGAATTTACCTAAGTTTTGATTTGAACTGATAGAAGCTCCCATACTTTTAAAGGTAAACCACTCTGGGATTTGGTTTCCAGGGAAACAGATATAAGCAAAAGGTCTTGGAACCAATTCCTGTATCAAGAAAAAAAATCATTCATTACATTGTCAAACTTTAACAACAGAATTATTTATAAAAAGGAAATAAACATTAAGTGGAATTAGTGAGTGATTGAGAGATCTTACAATTTTTGTGTCCTCAATTTTCAATAGGATATCTTTTATAACGTCAATAAGTGCATTTTGTTCCAGTTTGAAACAATTGATGAAGCTAACTCCAACTTTTGTGAACATGGCTGTGAATAGAATTGTTAAACCGAATGTTGCTTCTAGTGATGTACAACTGCTTGCATCTACATATTGTAAATGACCTGGGAGCTCTGGCAAAGATTGAAGCCTCTGACAATAGCTTAAGTCCAGAAAAGATAACTTATGAAGGTCTAAGATGCTTGTTGGAATGCTTTCAAAATTGTTTTTGCCGAGAAATAAACTCTCCAGTGTTGATAACTGACCCAAACTGCTAGGTAACTTTACAATACCACAGTCAGTCAGATTTAGTTCCTTTAGAAAGCGCAAACATACAACGGATGACGAAACTTCTCTCTGAGCAAGTTTCTCTAATTTCAGCACCTTCAAAGCTTCTAAATTTCTCAAACTGTCCAGCAATCCATCAAGTTTTGAACACCCAGAGAGATCAAGATGCTCAAGAGATTTCAGGTTAGATATATTGCTGGGTAAACTCTCCAGTCTTGAACAGTCTTTAAAATTCAGTGTCACTAATCTGGATGGATTTCCCATAGATAGAGGCAATTCTTTTATTGCAGTTTTATCTAAAAATAACTCTTCTATATCACCTGATATCCTTGGAAACATCTCAAGATTTGAGCAGGAAGAAAGTATAACTTTTCTAAGAAATTTTGAGTTGAGGCTCATTGGAAGACTATGCAGTCTTTTGCACTGGCGTAGGTTCAAGATAACAAGTTTATCAAGACAACTAATAGATGAAGAAATCTCCAGCAAACTTGAACAGTCTTCTAGAATCAAGCTCTCTAGATTTGGGGTGAGAAAGAAATTTGGACTTTCCTGTAGATGCTTGGAATGACTGAGGTTGATAGTTTTTAAATTAAAAAGAACCTGTAATGTGAGAAATAACCACACAAATTAGCATGTCTGATATTCGATAATCTAAAACAGATGAATGCCGTATAAATATTATCATATACCTGGTCACCAGTCCAAAGTTGTTGAATATTACTGTAAGGCATATCAAGAGCAACAAGATTCTCTAAGTAGAAATCTGAATGCAATGATTTCAATGGGCATCCATGCCAACAGAGGTAACTTAGCTCAGCGAAAACAAATTCAAGGTCTTTGGTAACACACAGCTTATTAATACTATTCTCTTCACAATGGGAGTTATATACTTTCAAGAATCTCAAGTGAGGCATCTCTGCAAAAGCAAGTGGATTTAAATCTATGTGTGTTATTTTGGACATGTCCAAACATATGCCTTCAAGTGTTTTACTCCCCTACAAACCACAAAAAGATTATCAGTTAGCATCAAATATTAGAAAGCCTGCATATAATTTTTTACTTTGTTTATCTTCTTTTCATAATAATTTAAAATAATACATCTCTAAAAAACCCACCCAAGCACTCGATCATAATAGTTGATGCCCAAAGAAAAGTGGAACCAGACACATAAAATAAAATTAAAGGCCTTTGATGCTTACCATATTATTTTTCAACACATGATAGATATCTGCATGATTCCACAAACGACTACAATTGCTAGGTTCTCTATTGCATTCATTTCTGACAATTCCCAAACCAATTTCTTGAAGCAAAGCATGCATTGTTATCCTGTTGTTTGAAACAGTGATAAGACACCTATCAATGAGAACACTTATTCCAATCTCTGCGAAGAAACCACTGGAGTTCAAAAATTTTATTACAAAATCTCTACTCTCCCCTTTGAGGAAACATGCAATATCCAGAAATATATTCTTCTCATAATTGTCTAGTCCATCATAACTTACTTTTAGGACCATTTGGATATTCTTACAAGGGCCTTCTTTTAGATTATTTATTGCACTTTTCCATTCACTTTTTGTCTTCTCACGTAAAAATGAACCCAATACTTTAAGAGCTAATGGAACTCCTTCAGCATATTTTATTACTCTATTTGACAACTCATTATAACCAACTGCAGGACGATTTTGCTGAAAGGCATACCAACTAAAAAGCTGGAGAGCTTCATGATGAAATAAAGGATCAACCTTGTAAATATTATCATCATCTACTCCATAATTTTTTAGCACTTGTCTATCCCTTGTTGTTATAATGATTCGACTTCCAAAACCCATACACTTGAGATCTCCAATTAAAAATTTTATTTGTTCTAAAGAAGTCACATCATCCAAAACAAGAAGAACCTTTTTATGAAAAAGTCTTAGTTTTGTGAAGATGAATCCTGAATCAGAAGGTCCATCCTTTAATATGGAAGTAAGAAGCTCTTGTCGCAAGAGAGTTAGTCCATCAAGACTTTCTGATTCTTCACTAACATTTAAAGCAAAGTACGAACCTTCAAACTGACTGCAAATTTCATCATACAGGGCTTTTGTGATAGTTGTCTTGCCTATACCACCCATTCCCCAAATTCCAACTGTGCAAACGTCTTTTGATCCAATGCATAGTAGAGATTCAATTTTCTTTATGCTTGATTGCACTCCAACCAACTCCTTGCTATCGCTTGAATACACATGATTCAGTATCTTCAAGATATGATTCACTGTTGCCTCTACAAGATCTGATTCCCACCTAATAAATAAGCAAAACAATATAATTAACTTAGATAATATAATGATTAAAAAAAAAAAAATTGTAGTTTTATTTCCTGATGTTTTTAATTAAAATGATATTAATAATCGTTAGTAACATAGGCTACTTCTCCATCCTTGAAAATGAGAAATTTCCCCCCAACTAAATCTCTCTCTTCAACATAATTGATTATATAAGTAGAAAAATTAATACTCCCTCTTACTAAAAAATCAATGCATCAAAATTTAAACTTGATCAGAGGAACCCAGTGGCTGAGATGACATTTCCTTTAGAGATAATAATTAGTTTTAAAGTTTTCCATAGCTCAATACTCGAAGCAGTAAAAAAAAATAGAACTTATGCTGAAGCAATGAGATCTGATGAATTTCAATACTCAGTTTCAATAAAAATAAAAATATAACTTCATTAAGGATATAGGAAAAAAAGATTAACCATCATATGATGTGGCATTTTAAAACCATAAATTTGAACTACCTTTAATTGAGCCTTGTTATATATATATGTCAATTGATTCAATGAATGTATGAGTCATGATCACAACAAGATTGTGGGAAAAAGTCAACATTCATGAGTTACCTAAAATTTTTTGAATTGAAGCCATATAGATTAGTCGCTTCCTCCAATGCTTTCCTCCATTTCTTCAGTCTTGCTGGACTTTCCTTATAAATTTTTTCAAGCTCAGCAAATGCATTCCAAAAAGTGTCAGTCTGGTTCTTTTCGTGCAATGGGTGCACGTTATGGAAAATTAGTACCACAGCCTGGCCATACTTTTTTTTGCAATCAAGAATCTGTACAAGTTCTTCAAGGCAACTTTCAGAAGAGGCATACCCATTTGAGAAAATTATAACCGAAATCATTGATTCTTCAATGGCAGGCATAAGATATGATGAGAAAGTTTTATCTTCTCCAATAAGTTGATCATCCACATTAGCAATGTAAGTGTCAATCTTTGCCCGACACAAAGCTGCACGAAGATGGCTGACCAAATTGATGCCGGTGTCTTCAACTTTGAAACTAAGGAAAACATCATGCTTCACCGGACGATCACTAAAAGAAAATGAACAGATCAACTTCCACAGATGAGACATTCTTCAGATCAAGAGAAACATACATATTTAAAAGAAATATGTAATTTTTTTATCTCCATTTTGTAATTGTTAATATTTGTAAAGAAAGAGTGCCCCTTTACCCCTTTGGGTTCAGGCCCCACCCTCAAAATTCTATAACTTTATAATAGAAAAACAAATCAAACAATCATCATTAATAATAATATCTAGATGCATATTTTGATGAACAACTTTAAAGTATCAAACTTAAAACCTCAAGGAGTTTAATTTGAGAATTAAGGGAATAAAGGAACAACAATAACGTTTTTCAATTCAACTTCATTATATAGTATTAAAAAAAGTCTACAATTAACTAGCAGTTTAGTAAACAAAATATGTATCTCAGAAGGCATACTTACAATAGTATTTAATAGGAAAATGGATTTTTCGCATCTAACTACTAAATTTGACTAAAGGGCTGATTGTTTATTACTAAGATATTTGTGAGTTGCTTACCTTGGGCAATATAAGACTGGTAATCAATTATATTTATCCAAACTGAAACAGATAAAAACGCTGGTTTTTAACTAAATAAAAGTCTTACTACTTTGTCCTAAATGCCTTCTTCAAAAATATCCCAACCTCTTTGTTAATAATATATTTAGGAATATAATTAGTCGTATATTTTAGAAATATAATTAGCTGTATATTACTAAAATTCAGCTCTGCACTATTAATGTCTAATTTATAGCCTGTATTAGCAGTTTCCTACTTTATGAGTTTTGTACATGTATATATATCAACACATACAAATAAAAAAAAGTAAGAAGATCCTATTTTTCTAAATTACATGGTATCAGAGAGGGTTCAACTCCAACCCTAGCTGCTCTCTCTCTCGTCTTTGCTTAGTTTGTTATTGATCCCCTCGTGTGATTGATCACTTGTGCCCCCGGATTTGAAGGTGTGTGCCTTTGTCTTTTTCTTCTTTCATTTCTTTTTGGTGATTAAAAATGGTGGATAACACATCTAATTCTGATCTTCGTGCCTTTGTTGGCACAACTGTGAAGTTTGATGGAAGAAATTATGCACTTTGGTTCCAAGCTTTCTGTGCCTTTCTGGGTTCCTAAGGTCGTGAACATCATCTTGTTGATAATATGTCCAATTGTAAGGATTCCAAATATGCAATATGGCGTGAATCTAATTGTGCAGTCAAGACACGGATGTTGAATGCCTTGGAGCCTGAGATCATTACCTCTGTTGGTTTGGCATCAACAGCTAAGGAGATGTGGGATTCCATCAGAGATGTTTTCTAATGATGGTAACAACTACCGTATGTTCTTCTTGTTCCATCAGCTTCTTGATAACAAGCAAGGGAAGAAGAATCTGGCAGTCATCAATGAATTTTGTCAACTTCAGCCTCTCTCTACATATTTAGAGATTCAAAAGAAGCAATAGAAAACCTATTTGTATGTGATCGGTTATGTGATTTTTGTGGTAAAGGAGGGCACACATCGGATCGATGTTGGGATAAGCATGGCAAGCCTAAATGGGCTACTAGAGGTAATAAGTCATCCAATATTCCTAAGGCAGCAGCTGTTACTCTTTCTTTTGATGAACCTGATTATGAGACCTTTGGGCGTGGTCCTAAAGATGTTATTCAAATCTTTAAGGAAGAGTATGAAAGGCCACTTCACTCTGAACAAAACACTATTGTCTATCCTGTCTTTCAGCTAAGTATTGGGAAGCTTGCCGCTTTCACTGATAATTCTCAGTTAATTGATTCAGGTGCATTAATTCATATGACCAGTAACCCACATCAATTGAAAAGTTTCATAACTTGTCATTCTTTATCTTCTATTACTGTTATCGATAGTTCTGTTTCTAGAGTATTTGGTTTTGGTACCATTAATGCCTCCTCTCTTCTTCTTAATCAAGTCTTACATGTTCCGAAATTATCATTTAACCCCCTTTCTATCAATCAACCTGCCAAATCTTTGAATTGCTCTATGACTTTCTTCCCAACTCATTGTGTGTTACAAGATTTCCAAACGAATATGATGATTGGACACAACTCTAAGTCAGGGGGAGTTTATTACCTTAGTCCTAGTTTTGCACCTCTTGTTGCTACTATCAGGAGTGTGCCTCTTATAATTGGCATTGTTGATTGGATCATCCCTTTATTTTTAGTTTAAAAAAGGTTATGTCTTTTTGTGAGTTCCATTAGAAAAACATCACAGAGAGTCTTTTCCTTTTAAAGAAAATCGAAGTTTGCATCCTTTTGATTTAGTACATTCAGACGTGTGGGGTCTTTGTCATTATTGTATTATGTCAGGCTATCAATATTTCATTATATTTGTGGATAATCATTCTAGGGCGACTGGGCTTTATTAATTAAGAGATATGTCATCTGTCTTTGATGTATTTCAAACCTTTCATAACGAAATAAAGACTCAATTTTCTTCTAACATGTGTGTATTTAGGCTTGACAATGCCTTAGAATATATGAATTCTAATTTCTCTAATTTTTGTTCTTCTAATGGTATTATTTATCAGACATCTTGAGCTTATACTCCACAACTAGATGATGTGGCTGAGAGAAAAAACATACACCTTCTTAAGGTTGCTCGAATCATTATGCTTCAAATGAATGTACCTAGATATTCAAATTCATAAAACATTGAATTGATGATAGTAAGATTGATTATAGTACTTATTATTTAACTGTTTTTTTAAATGTTACTTCTATAATTGTAATTATTATTTCAATTATTATTTATTAATATAGATGAAATTAATGTGTATTCATTTCTAATATTAAGTGTGATAAGTGATCCAGAAGCTAAATAACAATGCGGTTAAATACTGAAAGATCGAGCCCAACTAACACTATAGAGTAATGTAAGAAATTGAAGTCCATTTTAGGATTATTAATTATGGGTTTTAACATGTTTTGGACTCCAATTGTTAAAATGACTTAAGTTAGTTTAACTTGGATACTCATTATATTTTATACCCTTTATTTTTATTTTTCTTCCCAATGTGGGACTTATATTTTCCAATGAGAATTATATCTGTCATATGAATATATAATCAATATGTTCAGATCCAAAAGAAAGTCACACAGAAAATAGCATAATCACAGAATGAAAGGATGACAAATATATATGTAACCAAGCAAAGAGAGACAAACCAAGCAAAAGGAGATCTAAAACAGAGCAATAATGAACTAATCACTGCAGGTATGAAGAAAAAGGTAACCTACCTTGGGCTAGAGTGTGCTTCCCCCTTGTCTTCACTCTCGGTAGAGATACAACTTTTACTGGACTCTTCAACTGGCTCCCCACAAGTATCGGAAGAAGAAGCCATCAATTTCCACCGAGAAAGGACTCTTCAGCAAAGCTAGGAGGCAAAATATCGAAGTCAGTAAGCAAAATACCAAGAACTTACCATCAAGTTTCACGCTAAAAATTTGTTGACCATTAAAAAACAATTGAGACAGACAAATCAACCCCAGATCCCATGCTCCATTTACAGGAAACCGAACATCGGCACCAATTTAATAATTAATATATCAAGAATTTTGAACAGTGAAAAGTGAACAACAAATAAGAGTAAAGAAATTCAGGCGTGTCTTGACCAAAGTTGCTTCGAAGAACGCGATGAGTTTGTCAGGTTCGGATGGTAAAACAAAGCGAAAGAGCAACTTTCAACCTAATTTCTGAAAGTATTAAGTGTCCGCTTCCTCTTGTGTGACTTTTACGCGTTCTACAAGCAATGGTGGGTCAAAAAGGCCGAAGGACTCGTCCCAACGCAGGGTTGGATCAAAAGCCCAAATTCCTCCCTCTAACTTTTACAAACTTAAAAATTTATTTTTGATAATTTTTCATCCACTTTTTTAATTTCTTTTTTAAATTAACTAAACTATTTTTATTATAAAAATAATAATAAAAATATAAGCTAATATTTAAATAAAATTATAAAAATTTTCAAAAAATATTAAAAATTTTCAAAAAAAATTAAAAATAAAAAAGCAATCATTGTCACTACTAGTCTCTTATTTCATGAAACGGTTGTAATACTCCGCTTGCTATATATTACTATAGACCTTTTTTTTTTTTTATATAAAAATATATCTCTAATATATAATAGTAAGTATTACTCTGACTGCTTACTGAAAATTATGCGGAAGCTGGTTATAAATCTGTGATGGGAAACTAAAATCCATTATACAGTATCCGGAAATAAAACTCATGTTTATAAAATAATAATAATATTTGAAAACATAAAAGATACTGTACAATCCGAATGCATGAGTAATACAAGCATGCGAGCCACAAACATGTTATCTGCTGAAACTAAACATATATACATACGTATACATATAACTAAAAACTCGGGTGAAAACCCGCTTAAGCCATATCCCACACACCAGTCATCTCGTGCTCCAAGCTCAGCTCCCCGAAACACCAACCTGCCATAAAGGAAACCACGAGGAATGAGTGACAAGTCACTTAGTAAGCATCTCCTACCTCTACCCTCAGATAGGCTCTAAACTAAGCTGTCGCTGACTAACTGCTATCTAGGAAAACTTAACTAAATTCCTGATAGTCTACTAGCTTCTTCTAATCCTCTTGCTTTTCTTATTAATTCTTGCGTTTTGTTATGATTAGCTGAATTCTTTTATTTCTTTATTTCTGACGTATACCGTGCAGCTTAATCTTTCTTTTATTTCTTATCTTACATGATTCTGGTCTTACTGTCTGTATACTCTGCCATGCCATGTACTATGTATCATGGTATGTTGAAATCATGTTATTTACTCTTGGGCCTGTTTACTGAAAACATATTTCTGAAAACTGTTGTTAGGATCTGAAGATCCAAAACACTGAAAAGCTGTATAAAACTGTTTCTAAAATCTCTGTATCCGAAGATACTTGCTATGCTATCAGACTGATGAATACAGGGATTCGACATCCTGGCCAAGTGGGCTAAACTATATCAGCGAAGTGCCAGTAAGCTGAAATGTCCTACAATACCAGTCCTTGTATCAGTAAGCTGAAATCTAACCAATCTAACCGAAGTCAGAAAGCTGAAACCCCACTAATGCCCCCTCAAATTCATCCTAAATAATTGACCCGGATATCGAGTCTTGAATGCTGAAAACTAATACAAATGGATCACTTGATCCTTTTTCTGAAAACACTGTTTAACATGCTATGTTGAATGATGCTATTCATGCATGTTATCTTATCAATTCTTTTTTCTTTCTGATTACAGTTTATCTTACTGTTGTACTGTTTCTGTTCTGTATTTATTACTGTTTTATGTTTTCTGTTCTCCTTTTGTTTCTGTTTTTTGTTTCTGTTTCTATTTCTGTTCTTGTCTTTATTTCTGTTTTCTAATCGTAACCTATCACTATATTACGTTACTTAAGTCTGGTGATGAGTTTCTTGTTCTATTGTGAGATTAAAGAGTGATTCTGGAAAAATATCTTATTCTTTTTCTCCTTACTTTTCTTTTCTTCTTTTCTTTTCTTTTCTTTTCTTTTCTTTTCTTTTCTTTTCTTTTCTTTCTTGTTATTGAAATTCTGCTTATTTTTCTTTTCTTTTTCTCCTTTCAACAAGGCGCACGGGCGTGCAGGATCGGACACACGGGCGTGCATGTAGATGCACGGGTCGTGTGTCGGTCTTGCAGCCCAACCGTCCAAGGTTCTGAAAATTCTGGCTAAAATCTCACACTTGGCTCAGCATGACCGTGACCCTCAGGCACACGGGCGTGAACCCCCTCTCAAAGTTGATCGTGCATGCCTCGTATACACGACCGTGACCTTGCCAACACCAGAATGCACGGGCGTGCGTGAACGAACGCATGAGCGTGCATCCAACCCTCTTTTGACACCCACGATCGAAATCTGCAAGATCACACCAAAAACTCAACCCAAACTCATCAAACATCAAATTAAACATACTAGCATGCAACATACACTGTTAATAAGCTAAAAACATGTATCAATCACTGAAATAACCCAACCAAGGAAACACAAACCCAAGGAAACAGGAAAAAGGTAAGGGAATACTTACCTGGAGCTACTAAGATCTTCTATCTCTCTATCCTCGACTGAATCTTGGCTGGAATGGCTGCTAAAGCTGACTAATCTCTCCCTTAAAAAGCTAGGGTTTCCTGGAGAAAAAATAAAAGGGAAAAACTGACTGAAATGGGCGGAGGAAAAACATTGGTTTATATACCAACAGGCATGCATGAGCGTGCGGCAAATATGCACGGGCGTGCATGGCGAGAAAATGACGCACGGGCGTGCACACAAGAATGCATGGGCATGCTCCTTCCACAAGCTGCATATAAAGCCAACAAAAGACCATTCTACCCTCCTATCTCACTGAAACAGATTTCTAACTGAGAAATCTCTCTTCTAACCCCGATTCAAGGCCTAAAAAGACCGTTCTAACTTCGGGCTGTTACAACGGTCGAATAAAAGAAATCAGATCGACTTTTTCTATTTATAGTAGAGATGATCAAATCTGGTTGTCACTATCATCAACCATATTTGAAAATGATCTGTAAAGTTAAAACCGATCATTTTTTATCGTTTCTAATCACGTTTGATAGTAGAGGTGGCTAAATCTGACTGTCTTCATCAAACGTAATAGTCAGATCTAATCGTTTCGTGAACCAAGAGATTGTTTTTAATCTTCTGATTTGATTATCATAACCACAGCCATTTACAGCGTCACTGATGATAGTGGTTACTTTTTATTTTTTAATTTTATGTTTATATATTTCTTAAAATTTTTAAATATTTTTATAATTTATTTTAATATTTTTATAATTTTTATAAAATTTAATTTATTATTTTAAAATTATTTTTATTAAAATAATAAAAATATTTTTTGATAATTAATTTTTAATTTTTAATTTTTAATTTTTAATTATTAAATTTAATCCATATTTAAGTTTTTAAAAATTGAAAAGAGAAATTTGGTTTTTAATTCAAACCTTGAGCGAGAATAAGTCCTTTGCTATCAAAAACCAGTTTACGTATGTAGACCCCGCCAAAGACGGAAGTCTACATGGTACTTTAGGTTTTGTTAAAGGACAGTGAGACCTAAAAATTTTGGAATGACCCATTTACACCTTTATAATTTTACCATTTTTGTCTTTCACAATTGATGTTTTCTGAAAGGCCAAAACACTATTTCCCACCCAAGTCTCTCTCAAAATAAAATTGCACTCCTTAATTTTTTAAAATCTAAATATCTATTAGTTGAATATTTTGCATTTAATTTTTTTAATATTTTTTATAAAATAAATAAAATACCTTCTTAAAAAAATTATAATAAAATATAATTTAATATTTAAATAAAAATATAAAATATAAAATATGAAGAAAATTTAAAAATATATAAAATAAAAATAAAGAAGACAATCGCAATAATGGGCACTGAAAAATGAACCAGACGATGGCCAGATACGGCCACCTGATACATAGGACAGTCAAATTTAATCATCTCTGCTTTTTTGATGACCACCACAATTGGCAACATTACGAATAGTGGCGGCTACTTTTTATTTTTTTAATTTTATTGTTTGTATTTTTTTCAAATATTTTATAAAATTGATTTTATTATTTTTTAAATTTTATTAAAAAGATAAAAGTACTCTTTTAATCGTTAATATTTAACCATTGATAATTAAATTTAATTATTAATTTTGACGTGAGTTTTTAGAATTTTAAAAGTTAAAGGGATGAGATCATCTTTACACAAGACCTTGGGTAGGAAAAAGGTGCATTGGCCTTTTTGAAAAGTTAACCAGTTTGTGGAGGAATGGGTTAGTTGTCATTTATTCTTATCTCATATGATAAGATATCACAAAAAAATTATTTTTTAAAAGAATATAAAATAAATATGAATTTTGTGTAGTTTCTATCATACAAAATAATTGTCTAACATTACTTTTAAAAAAAAATTAAATAAATAATCAAAATTAAATAAGAGTAAAACAAATTAATCATACCATATTAGAGTTAAGTCAAAATGATCATATTTTTTCATTTCATCAATTATAATATTTTTTATACCAATTTTACCCTTGACTATCACAATTAGATTTATACTTTCTATAGTTTATATATAAACCATCTTTTTACATCAAAAGAACACACACTATATCTGAAGTAAATAAAACTTTCTGATCGGAGTTCAAGTAAGGTAAATTAATTATTCAGGTATTTATATGAATTTAAGTTAAAATGTAATTATTGTTGAAATTAGGGTTTACTTGTTATTATTGTAAATATAGGGGATGAAATGAAATATAGGGGTATATTGTTATATTGTCATATAGAACTTAATGGATATTTTACAATATTGATGTAAAGTAGAGATTTTATATAACATAGAGGTGTTAATTGATTAGAATTATATTAATATTTTATGATATATGATTTAATTGATATTTTTATAATGTTAGGGTGAATAAAAATTCTATATATCGAAACTAGGTTAATTAATTATTTATCATATTAGACTTAAATATTTGGAAGTATATTAACATTTTGTTATATAGGACTTAATTGATAGTTTATAAAATAGTGTATCAATATTTTATCACAAGGGACTTAAATGATAGTTTTTAACATGGGTTAAATAAATTTTATCATTTGGGGGCATATCCATAGTTGATTATATAAAGGTTAGAAACCTAAAACATAAATGTAATCCCTACACTTTAAACTTGAAACTCTAAGAGTAAATTTAATCATAAAACATAATATTAAACTCTGAATACTAAACCTAAATTATAAATATGAAGTTTTACACTAAACTTAATTGATATTTTGCAATGTTTGGTTGAAATGAAAATTTTATATAATATATAGGGTTTAATTGTTTAATTACCATGGTTAAATAAAATTTATCATATGAATGTATATTGAACTTTTATTATATAGGGATTAGAAACTTAAAACATAAATGTAATTCTTAAACTTTAAACTTAAAACTCTAGAAGTAAACCTAATCATAAAATATAACCCTAAACTATAATCAGTAAACATAAGCTATAAATATAAAACTTTAAATGTAAAACTTAAACCTAAAACTATAAATTGTAAACCTAAATCTAAATGTTATAATAAACATTAATCAAAACAGAAATGAGACTTGTCAACCTAATCTAAAACTGTAAATTATAATCCATAAATCCCCAAAATATAAAGTTCACAAACTTCACAATTGTCAATTGAAAAATGTAAAATTGAAATTAATGTATTAGACATGCAACTAAGAATCGATATATTATTATTGTATGGTTGGTCAAAATATCAGGATATGTTTTGGTTTGTTATAAAAGTGACTGAATGAAAGATAAGGATGAAAATATAATGACTTATGTTGGACAGGCAGTAAGCAGTGATTAAAATCTTAGAGGGCACAACATTAGAAGAATTGATACAAATGTTGTATAAAATTCTTCAAATAGATCAGAGACAAAATAAGATTGAGTTGTCTATGAGACTATCAAATCTTAGAAATAAGCAGTCTTTAGTGATTACATGTGATCGACATGTAGAATGTCTTATTGGACTCTCTATTTATTTGAGATAATGCATCTCACTATATGTTAAAGTCACTCGTCTAATGGTTCTTCCATTGACATCAAAGAACTATTTTGATTTTCAATAACCACATGTAAAAAACAAAGTGTTCGAGAGGGGTCTTTATATATGTTGTACAAGAAGGCAATACAAATGACCTGGAGAAGGATGATGGTGATTACTCATACTCACTTCTGCACAATATGCGACAAAGGATTCAAGAGGGATGCAAATTTACGAATGCACATGGGAGGTCACGGAGACGAGTATAAAACTCCAACAGCACTTGTAAAACCTCACAAGGAATCCAACTCTGAGCCAATGCTTATTAAGAGGTATTATTGGCCTTATGCTGGTTGCAAGCGGAACAAGGATCATTAAAAATTTTAGCCTCTGAAGACTATTTTATGTGTCAAAAATCATTACAAGAGAACTTATTGCGACAAAAGCTACATCTGCAGCAGATGCAACACGAAGAAATTTTTAGTTATTGCTGATTTTAAAACCCATGAAAAGCATTGTGGCAAGGATAAATGGCTTTGTTCTTGTGGCACCACGTTCTCAAGGAAAGACAAGCTATTTGGACATATTGCACTTTTCCAAGGCCACACGCCCGCCATTCCCCTTGATGAAACCAACAAAGGACTTGCAAGGCCATCTGATCGAAGAGAAGGCAATGAAGCAACAAGTAAAATTGGCAATAGTATAAATTTCAACTTTAACTCCAATGTTCCCACTGGAAATGGGACTCAAAACGATGTGGACACAAAAGGGAGTACTGATGATTCAGCCAGTTTCTACTCGTCATTGAACTTTGATACATGTAACTTTGACGGTTTTCATGAATTCCCTCGACCTCTATTGGATGATTCTGAGAATCCATTCTCTTTCCTTATTTTAGGGTCTTGTAATTACATTCCAAAAACTGGAGGGGATTCGGGTTTGCATACTGTGGCGCTGGTTTTTGCCACGCCAAGCAAGGACAGAGTTGCCACTCTTGTTTGACCACCCTAAACGTGGTCAAGAGGAGCGCATAACCGGTTTGTGACCCGTTACGGAGTCTATGGAGTCACCACCCGGGAGTAACCCCGAGAAAATATACATCGGTGAGGATAGGCGATTTCATGAATCCCTTGCAAAGGACCCAACTACCCCTCACCTGCCCAATGGGTCGGTTTAGAGAGTCAGGTACGACGATGGAAAGGTGTTAGACACCCATACCGCCCGGCGTGAAAGCCGGCCTCCACTTTTGTGGTTCATTCGTTAAGCGTATTATCGAGTTTAATTAAGATCCGTATTATCACACGATGCGATATTAATTACACACATATAATCGATTACATGCATCCACGAAAATAATAAAATATGAAAAAGAAAATAGTTAAAAATTACAACTCATTTCCATACACCCTTATACATTGAAGACCTTAGTTAGAGACTTAGTCCAAATAAAAGCAGCCCATCTAAGGAATAAACAAAATGTAGCCCACCTAAAGAAATAAGCAAAGTATAGCCCAACCGCCCCGCCCAAGAGAATAGACAGCATGCAGCCCAATAACAAATAAACCACACGTGCATCTAGCCCTCTTTCGACAGCCACGGTTGAAATCCGCAAGATCACACCAAAAACTCAACCCAAACTCATCACATTACAAAATAAACATACTAGCATGCAACATACACTGCTAATAAGCTAAAAACATGCATCAATCACTGAGAACACCCAATCAAGGAAACAGAAAAAAGGTAAGGGAATACTTACCTGAAGCTGCTAAGATCTTCTATCTCTCTATCCTCGGCTGAATCTTAACTGGAATGACTGCTAAAGCTGACTAATCTCTCCCTCTAAAAACTAGGGTTTCCTAGAGAGAAAAGAAAAGGAAAAAGCTTACTGAAACAGGCGGAGGGAAAACATTGGTTTATATACCAACAGACATGCACGGGCGTACAACAAACATGCACGAGCGTGAATGATGAGAAAGGGATTCACGGGCGTGTGTCCAAAGACGCACGGTCGTGCTCCTTCCACAAGCTGCATATAAAGCCAACAAACGACCATTCTACCCTCTAATCTCACTGAAACAGATTTCTAACTGAGAAATCTCTCTTCTAACCTCGATTCAAGGCTTAAAAATGACCATTCTAACCTCGGACTGTTACAATCTCCCCTTCTAATAAAAATTCTGACCTCGAAATTCCTCTACTAAACTACTCTAAGGGGAAACTCTCTCTCTAGCTCAACTCTACAGAAGGTAAATGTAACATCCCAGGGTTAGTTTGGTCTTTTCAGCTTTCTAATTTGGGTTCAGTTTGAGATTTCTGAGATTTCTAGGGTTGTGAGAGAGTTTTGGGGTGAAATTATAGTTTTTGTTGAGTTTGAGGGCTTATGCATGGATCCGTTTGGATGAATTTGCATGCGAGCGCAGGAAAATGGCATTTTTGCAATTTTCCTGCCATGCACGACTGTGCGTGGTAGATGCACACCCGTGCATGCACATTTTTCCAGCTGTCTTGAGTTTAAGTTGATCTTATCCGTTTCCAAACTCATTTTCACCCAAAGTTTCCTTCGATTTTCAGAGGATATTCGCCCTAGAAGTGGAGAACAGCTTCCTGGATCTTCCAATCAGGCTTGATTTTGTGATCTTCTAGTGAGAGAAGATGTCTAAAGGTAGGTGCTTCTTTCCTCTTTCCCTTGCGGTTTTGGTTTGTTTTGATGCATGTTTTGGTTAAGATGAGTTCGATTCCAGCATGCTTATGACGCTTTGATGCTTATATGATGATTTGAGATGATGATGATGATGATTGATGCTTGTATGCATGTGATGTGTGAGAAAATATGTTTATATGTGTTTATGCCATGGATTTGATGTTGTGCTTGAGATTTGGGGTTGCTGGAAGTTTAATTATGCGTATTTGAAGTGTTTGGCATGTGATTTATGCTGGATTTGAGTTTGGGTTGTGTTTTTGGCCGAAATCGGGTTGATTCCGAGTGGGCATGGAGGTGCAGAGCAGGACGCACGCCCGTGCACCCGAGGTGCACGCCCGTGCACTCTACGTTATCTGCATGGTCATGGCCGTGTTTACGTGCTCGTGCGTGCCCTAATTTGAAGGGTCACGACCGTGCATAGTTCATGCACGCCCGTGCACCTAGTGAAATTGAGAATATTGCTTGAAATTCCAGAACCTTGCACGACCAAGAGCACGACATGGTCACGGTCTCGTGCACGTTCATGCACGCCCGTGCGCACGTTCACGCACGCCCGTACGTCAGGCAGAATTTGAGAATTAAGCTTTAATTTGATAAATATGCACAGTAAACCCTATCCAATGGATAGTAAACAGTAAATTGAGCTCAAATAAGATACATGATGCATCATATGCATATTTATAGCATGGCATGCCATCCAGTGTTTTCAGAAAGGGATCCGAGGATCCGAATTCATGTTTTCAGTTGAAAAACATTGATTTCAGAGGTGAATACGTAGGGGGCACGTGTGAGTTTCAGCACCCGTGTCACCAGGAGTTATATACTCATTACTAACCCTATGTATTGGCATGTGCCGGGTTGCTCAGCTAGAAGCTTAGGTTTCCTGGTCCGAGGATCAGATGAGTTTATAGCGCGAGGCGTTCAGATCAATTCAGTTTTCAAGCCCAGGCCTGATGGCATCACGTGGGCCATACAGTTTGTGGCACGTGTTTGCAGAGGAAACTCACATGGCCAAGGTGTCGAATCCCTGTATTCATCAGTCTGCGCAGCACAGTTTTCAGCATATTAGGTACCCCATGGTACACAGTTTTCTGCATAGCTTTCAGATAAAGCTTTTGCATGATTTTCAGTTATGGGATCCCAAGATCCAACAGTATAGTTTTCATGAACAGTTTTCAGAAAACTATTTTCAGTATACAGGCCCAGGCCTAGCCATGATTTCAGCATGTTATCATATCATGTCATTTTTATATGACACATAAGTATATCATTCCGAGAATGATAGGACAGTAAACAACAGTAATTGAACAGAACACGATAAGCCACGTAGTGACACGTGAACTTCAGTAACAGTATCAGTACAGTATCAGTTCAGATCAGTTCGGTTATGAGTATCCGTAGCAGAGATTGGTGAGTCGAGTTTTCGATTCGAATTACTCTTCACTCTCGGTTGTTTACGTATACTCATATACGTATTTTACGACCTGGTATGAGGTAGTATCCGGTCAGAGAAGTTGTGGTCGCCAGAGTTTTGATGTTAGTGTGAGCCTGTTCTGTGTGTGGTGTTGTGGGAATCCTTCGAGAAGGGTTGGTTTAGGGTCAGTGGATATGAAGTGCTTACTGGGTGATTTTATCACTCACTCCCTACTTTCCTTTCTTTTTGCAGGTGAGTTATAGGGAGCTGGGAGGAGGAGATGGCTGCCGTCTGGGATCCATTATGTTTCAGTTTTATTTGTATGCACATGTATATGCTTTCTGCGAATATTTTATTATAAATGAAAGTTTTTATTTGGGCATGTATATATGTATTTATACATTGTACTACAAGTCTTCCGCTGTGATATGTCAGTTCAGTTAAGCATTTCGGTTGGGTATTATTGACTGTATTTTCTTTATTTATTTATTATTATTTTATTAAAGTAGTGAACAGTAATACCCTTCTGAGGTGTCTTACAGTAAACTTGGGCTAGACTGCTCTTAACTCTTTTTTTACTCTCTGGAAGCAAGCTGACGTCCTTGGACATCTCTAGTACTAAACTTCTTCCTTTGCTTTTGCTGCGCACTCTGATCCACTTACTTTGAACCCTATCCTGATCCTCTGACTAAGCTGAACTGATATTTAGCTGAAATGGAGCATCTGAAAAAGAAATACTGACCCAATTCACTGAGCTGGGTAGTCTTTGCCTCTCTCTACGGCCTCTGCACCACCTCTGACTAAGTCTGCTCTACCTCTCCTGAGTCTGAATCTATCTCTGGGTGGACCTGCATCTCCTCTAGATGGACACTCTAAACTCTTATGTCCTGGCTGATACATCTGAAACACACGTCACGACCCGCTAAACATTCACCCAGATGTCTCCTCTTACACCTGGTACACTTTGACAGCTGGAACTGAGGCTGATCTCTTTGTCTCTCCTTTTCCCTGACCAGCTGCTTTTTTTTTTCTTGTCTCTCCTTTCATGAGCTGGCTCTTTTCCTCGGTCTTCAACCTTATCTTTCTCTGACAATTTCTCATATCTTTTCATCATTTGGAGGTACAACTCTGATCTCAAAGCTCTGCCCAAAGCATCATTAAATTTCTAAGGAGGAGAAGATCCTGTCATCACATCTCTTGCTATGGCAGGGTGTAGACCATGAACAAATTTCTACACTCTGCCCAACTCTGATCCTGTAAAACTAGGAACAAATCTGGCCAAAGCATTAAATCAGGTTGTGTAGAACCCGCCGCCACAAGTACCCCCGCTACTGAATACTGAGGGGACATTTTATTAATAATCTGAAAATTCGGATACCTGCGACGGGAATCCTACGAAAAATAAAACTGAAACTGTACACGTATGCGGAAGCGTAAAATACATATAACTGAAATACATCGTGAGCCCATATTGCCCTTTTCATTTATACATACTATCTGTACACTGTATTTACATCTGAAGATACATACAAAATATACATGTGACCCATCAGGTCCAAAGCTAAAAAGTACATACTCAAAACTGGGGTGTGGGCCCTCTCCCGCTAGCCTCGATCCACCTGCTCCTCGGCAACAGCACGAACACCTGAAAAGAATAGAAGAAGGAGGGGGATGAGTGATAAAGATCACCCAGTAAGCGCTCCTTACTTTCCTCAACACCCAAGCAAGCAACACACACAAAATCAAACATACCTGGGCCTCGGCCCTATTCATACATCTATGCACTTGCTGAAATCTGAAACTACTTTACAGATTATCTGAATCTCATTCATTTACTGATATCAATATTATTCATGTCATGATGTGTATGTCATGTCATGCTAACTGAAAATACTATGGATGCATGCATCTGAATACCTCACTGTACCCGAAGGTACCTACTGTGCTGATCAGACTGGTGAACACAAGGATTCGACATCTTGGCCATGTGGGTTGAACAGTCTAGTTACTGGCTAGAAAGCTGAATCTACAATACTGACGATCTGACTGGTGTCAGAAGGTTGATTTGAAATGTTGGACAGTCTGACCGGTGTTAGAAAGCTGAATCTGAAATGCTGCTGAACATTCTGACTGGTGTCAGAAGCTGAATCCCACAGATGCCCCCTCGAGTTCACCCTTACTCTTATCCGTACATCAGGTTCTGAATACTAAATACTGTTGAATTCGGATCCCTTGATCCTCTCTCTTGCTACATGATATGCTATGATATGCTTATGTAGCTTTATTATCTGAAATCATGCTTATCTGATGCTTATCCGAAGCATTTATACCATTAAATGAATTTCCCATGGTTTATTTCTCATTTTCTTTTCTTTTTCTGGAAAACTGCACGTGCACGGGTGTGTGGGCAAAGCACACGGGCATGCATGGCTAACACACGGGCATGTATGTCATGGACACATGGGCGTGTGCCCAGACGCACGGGGCCGTGCGCTGGTCGTGCGTCCAACCGTGCAAGCTACTTGAATTTCTGGGCAATTCTCTGAAAAAGCATGCATACGGGCGTGTCCCTCATGACACATGGGCGTGTGTCTGCCTTTTCTGCCCGTGCACACGGGCATGTGTTCTGGAAAACAAATGCACACAGTCGTGCTGTAGGACCCGCCGCCACGAGTACCCCTGCTGCCGAAAATTGAGAGGACTTTTATTTAATAAACCGAAAACTCGGGTACCCGCGACGGGAATCCTACGGAAATAAAACTGACAACCTGTACAACTGAATTACATAATTGCGGAAGCGTAAAATATACACATATAACTGAAATACATCATGGGCCCAATGGCCTTTTCATATACATATCACTATTTCTGTACATCTGGATACATATGAAAAACATACACAAGATACATATGACCACACAGGTCCAAAACTAAAAAGTACATACTTAAGACTGTGGTGTGGGCCCTCTCCTGTCAGCCTCGAACCACCCGCTCCTCGAAGCAAGCACGAACACCTGAAAAGGATGGAAGAAGGAGGGGGATGAGTGATAAAGATCACCCAGTAAGCGCTCCTTACTTCCCTCAAAACCCAAGCAAGCACACACAACAATAATACATACCTAGGCCTCGGCCCTATTCATACATCTATGCGCTTGCTGGAATCTGAAACTGATTATCTGAATCACATACATTCGCTGATACCATATTTATCCATGTCATGATGTGTATGTCATGCCATGCTAACTGAAAATACTGAATGCATGTATCTGAAACTGAATATCTGAATGTACCCGAAGGTACCTGCTATGCTGATCAGACTGGGTGAAACACAGGGATTCGACATCCTGGCCATGTGGGCTGAACAGTCTAGCTACCAGCTAGAAAACTGAATAATAAATGCTGAACGATCTGACTGGTGTCAGAAGGCTGATACTATGTGCTACTGAACATTCTGACTGGTGTCAGAAAGCTGAATCCCACAGATGCCCCCTCGAGTTTACCCTAATACTCTCACCCGTACATCAGGTTCTGAATACTGAATACTGCTGAATTCAGATTCCCTTGATCCTTTCTGAAGCTACATGTCATGCCATGATATGCATATGCAGCTTATTATCTGAATTCGTGCTTATCTGATGCTTATCTGAAGCATTTATATCATTAATCTGAATGTACATGCTTTATTTCTCATTTAATAACTTTTTCTGGAAATCTGCTAATGCACGGGCGTGCATGCAAGAGTACACAGGCGTGCATGACTAACACACGATCATGCAAGTCATGGACGCATGGGCGTGCGCCCTGACGCACGGGACCATGCGCTGGTCGTGCGCCTGGTCGTGCAAGCTACTGGAATTTACTATTCATTTCCCCTGAAATGCTTACGCACAGGCGTGCTCATGTGAATGCACGGGCGTGTGTCTGGAAATCTGGTCGTGCACACAGCGTGTGCACGGGCGTGCATCCTGGAGAAACAAAGGCCCACGGCCGTGCCATGCAGGCGCACGGCCGTGCGTCTTGTTCTTCAACAAGAGCACCGCCTGGAAACTTGCCTAAAACTCATGCCAATTCACATTCATTCACCAATACACTTCAATAACACATTCTCAGCACCTCAAACAACACAATTCAAGCTTCATACTCAACATGCACTCATTCATCACAAATATACCATGGAAGCTTCTTGATTCTCTCACTAAAGCACACACATAACACATGCATGCTTCAAAGATGGAAATCCGCCAACCCACTCAACATACAATGACATATAAACATTTCCAACACACATCAACATGCAAAGAGCTCATCCATGGCATCAAAAAGCACAAAGCAAGCCGGGAAACTCAAGGAAAAGGTAAGAGAACACTTACCTCTCTCCAATCTCCTTGCTCTCTAACCGAATTGAGAGCCATTTGCTGCTGGATTTCCTCTCTAGGAATAGGAGGAGCTGAAAATGAAGAGAGAAGCTTGGCTGAAATGCAAATGGGTGAGAAAAGAAACTAAAGCTCACGGCTCTCACTTATATACTATGCCACGCACGGGCGTGCACAAGGGAAAATAAGCATTACTTATTTCCCGCGCATTCACACACTCGAATCCTTCCGAAAGGACTCGTACGAAAACCACACAGCTCTGGAAAGCTTACTAACTCACCCCTGAACTTATCTAGACGCCCAATCTATTCCCGAATCTCGATTCTAACCCCGAAACTCTTCCCCTAAGGGCTTTCTAACCTGGGATGCTACACGTGTCATGCAGGCACACGGCCGTGCATCTTGTTCTTCAACAAGAACACTTGCCGGAAATTGCTCTAAATTCATGCCATTTCACAATCAATCTTCAACTCACTTCAAACACATGTTCTCAGCATCTCAATAAACACATTTGAAGCACCTAATTTCACATGCATCAATCATCAAGCATTTCACCATGGAAGCATTAGCTTTCTCTCACTAAAACAAGCTCAATCATGCATGCAAGGCTCAAGGATGGAAATTCATCATCCAATTCAACATGCAACATCATATAATCATTCCCAACATTCATCAACATGCAAAGAACTCATCCATGACATCAAAATTCACAAAGCAAGCCGGGAAACACAAGGAGAAGTAAGCGAACACTTACCTCGCGCCATTGGCTCTGAAAGCTATTCTTTCAAACTATTCTCTTTGCTCTCTAGCTTGATCGGGAGCTAATGCTGGCTGGATTTCCTTTCTAAGATTGGGAGGAACTGAAATGAAAGAAAGGAGATGCTGAAAATGCAAAGAGGGTGAGAAAAATTAACTTAATCTCTCGGCTCACTTAAATACTACCACTTGCACGGGCGTGCATCCAAGGTGCATGGGCGTGCACATGGGAAAATGGACTTAATCCATTTCCCGCGTATTTGCATGATCGAATCATTCCGAAAGGAATCACACGAAAGCCACACAGCTTTGGAAAACTTACTAACTCACCCCTGAACTCATCTAGACTCCCAATCTCTTTCTGAATTTCAATTCTAACCCCGAAACTCTTCCCCTAAGGGCTTTTCTAACTTGAGATACTACAGGTTGCATACTCTTTTACTGTACTTGACCCTTGAGTTAACTCAATGAATTCCTGAGCTTTGGCATGTACCATGTCTGTGCTCCTGAACTCTTCATCAAACATCTGTCTAAACTCTACCCAAGTCAAACTGTCTTCATTGACTGCTATCTTCATGAGATTCCACCAAATCCGTGCTTCTCCTCTGAGCATAAACACTGCATATTTGACTTTCTCTCTGTCTGACATGCTGAATAAACCCATAGTACTTTCTATTGCCTCTATCCAATCCTCTGTAGTGGGCGGATCTCTAGAACCACTGAACTTAGGAGGCTAATGAGCTCCTAGCAAACTGAAAATGGGATATATTCTCTCTGTATCTCTGACAACCACTAACTCTGTCTCTGAATTGTGTCTTTGCCTTGGCATCTGAAAACTACGCCTTGCTGGCTCTGGGTAACCACCCCGAACAGGTTCCTGATGATCTCTTCTCTCAGGCTGCTGAAATTCTTCTCTCATCATACCTCTGATCATCTCTCTGACATCTTCAATACTGACAGATCTTCGAGAGCTTTGGGAACCTCTTCTAGACCTCTCTGAACTACTACCCTCATCTACCCAAAATCTAGGAAAACGGGACCTCATATCTAAAATTACACAAAAAGAGGGTTAGGATCTACTGCCTATACTGAATCTTCTACTGAGATACTTACACTGAGCAAGACATGAACTGTAGTTGTTGGGATATGCTAGCTCTATGCTCCTACACTTTAGAAAACAATACAGGCTGAAAAACATTTTTCTGAAAACATTGGCTCAGAACTAGCCCTAATGGCTCAAAACATGCTTTGATACCAACCTGTAATACCTCGCCTACTATATATTACTATAGACCATTTTTTTTCTTTATAAATATATATATATCTAATATATAGCAGTAGGTACTACTCTGACTGTTTACTGAAATTATGCGGAAGCTGGTTTAAACATCTGTGATGGGACACTAAAACCCACTGTACAATATTCTGAATAAAAACTCATGTTTATAAAATAATAATAATATCTGAAAATATAAAAGATACTGTACAATCTGAATGCATGAGCAATCCAAAGCATACGAGCCACAAACATGCTATCTGCTGAAACTGAACATATATACATACATATATAACTGAAAACTCGGGTGAAAACCCGCTCAAGCCATATCCCACACATCAACCATCTCGTGCTCCAAGCTCAGCTCCCCGAAACACCAACCTGCAAGAAAGAAAACTGAGGGGAATGAGTGACAAGTCACTCAGTAAGCATCTCCTACCTCTACCCTCGGGTAGACTCTAGACTAAGTTGCCGCTACTGACTAACTGCTATCTAGGTGAACTTAACTAAGTTCCTGATAGCCTAATAGTTTCTTCTAATCCTCTTACTTTTCTTAATAATTCTTGTGTTCTGTTAGGCTTAGCTAAATTCTTTTATTTCTTTATTTTTGACGTATACCGTGCAGCTAAATCTTTCTTTTATTTCTTATCTTACATGATTCTGGTCTTACTGTCTATGTGCTCTGCCATGCTATGTACTATGTATCATGATATGCTGAAATCATGCTATTTGCCCTTGGGCCTGTTTGCTGAAAACATGTTTCTGAAAACTGCTATTAGGATCTGAAAATCTAAAATACTGAAAAACTGAATTAAACTATTTCTGAAAATCTCTGTATCTGAAGATACCTACTATGCTGATCAGACTGATGAATGCAGGGATTAGGCATCCTGATCAAGTGGGCTAAACCATGCCAGCGAAGTGCTAGTAAGCTGAAATGTCCTATCATACCAGTCCTTAAACCAGTAAGCTGAAATCTAAACCGAAGTCAGAAAGCTGAAATCCCACAGATGCCCCCTCAAATTCACCCTTACTAATTGTCCCGGATATCGAGCCTTGAATGCTGAAAACTGATGCAAGTGGATCACTTGATCCCTTTTTCTGAAAACATTGTTTAACATGCTATGCTGAATGATGCTATTCATGCATGTTATCTTTTCAATTCTCTTTTCTTTCTGATTATAGTTTATCTTACTGTTGTAACAAAGGCCAAACAACATATTGTCACCCAAGGTTTCTTTAAATGGTATCGCACTCATGAAAATTTAAAAAGCTAAATACCCACCATTGACCAAAGTCGGAGGGGTATTTTTATCTTTTTGAATAAAAATTACAAATAAATTTTTTTAAAAAAATTAAATATAAAATAATATTGAAATAATAATAAATATTTAAAAAATTAATAAATATTTAAAAAAGTACCTGTCACCGTTGGAAATGATAACTGCCTTTAATCTCATCGAGTGATCAAAAATGGTCACTTAATTGTATTAATTGACTGATCTGACCGCCACAATGGCGGAGTGGCCGTAAAAAATCTGGCGAAGGTGATTAGATCTAACCGTCTCCACCATTTAAAATTGTCAAAAACGGTCGATATCAACATTTTGGCCACTTAGTGAGGTTAAATGCGGCCACTGCCGTCAGCAATGTTGACAGTAGTGGTGGCTGTTTTTTTAAATATTTATTATTATTTTAATATTATTTTATTTTAAATTTATTTTTAATATTATTTATATTAAATTTTATTGAATTTTATAAAGGGTATTTTGGTATTTTCATAAAAATAATGGATATTTTGCTTTTTAAACTTTCATGGGTGGGAGTTTGTCATTTAAGGAAACCTTGGGTGGGCATTGGTATTTCGCCTATCATAAATTGAAATTGGTAACAGATTGTGTCCTAAATGGGTTCGCATATGATAAACAGAATGTGTCAGAAACGGGATTGCGACTTGAGAACCTTCGGCTGGAACCCAACCCATTTAACAAACATGTTAAGCTACTGACTATGAATCCAACCCAAATCAATTAAAAAATGTCAGTCGCGTATTGCGACCAATTTTGCCACCTGTTGTACTGGGGATCAGTTATGGTGTTGGATTGGCTTGTTTTTTTAAATTGCAAGGACAATTAGGTGGGTTAGGGTTGTTGGACATAAGGAGGATGACGGTAATCACGGTTGTTTAGAATGTATTTTAGAAAACATTTTCTTCTTAAGAAAATTATTATTGGTTAGCTAATGTTTAAAGCCTCAAAATTCATTGCATTATTTTTCCTGTACGAACGTATTGTTATCATTGAGCATACAATTACGAAGTTTCTATTTTTTCGGAAATTTTAGAGATCCTTCCGTAAATTGTTATTTCTGTTTTTTGTGTGTTGAGTTCAAAGTTCCAATACAAAGCGCACTTTTGATATCAATCGAATCATAAAAAAAAAAATTATCTGTTTTGGTAAAACGTAAAAATTATGGGAACAGCAAAAACGTAACAGTTACCTTGTGGTTTCTGTATCGTGGCCAGATATATTTCCGGCTTGCGTCAAAGCATCTCGCCATTTCTGCTCGTTTTGTCTCCATCTTGGCGTTTTCTGCACATTTTTGGAATATTTTTTCTTAAGCTTTGCCAATGCCTTCCGAAAAGTCCCACTTTGATTCTTTATATCTGCTGGATCTACGTGATAGAAAATCGGCAACATGATCTGCTTATTTATAGCTCTATTTTTGCATTCAATGATCTTCGCAAGTTCATCAAGACACCATCCGGAAGATGCATAATCTTGGGAGAAGACGACGACTGAAAGCGTTGACTTGTCAATTGTTTCGAGGAGTGATGGCTTAATGTCATCTCCTCTCTCAAGGTCTCTATCCATGAAAGTATCAACCTTTGCCCTAAGTAGAGCATTATAAAGATGGCTGGTAAATCCGTACCGGGTTTCGCCTCGAAAACTGATGAAAACTTCATACTTTTCTGGAGGATCAGTCACTGAAGAAGATGAAGCCATCAACTTCTACCACAATTGACTTAGGGAAAGATACTGCTAAAAGATAATAATCTTTTTATATACTTTACAGACAAACAGAATACTAAAAATTAAGTACCTAACACCAGCCATGTACTTTCCCGTCAGTGTACAGCTAATACGATGAAGTTTCGGGTCAATGGTCGATGATTGTTAAGCTTTTCCAACTGTTTAATACAAGTACTATACGTCCCTATTGTTTAAGAACATTGTAACAAAGTTCCCTACTACTGTTTTTAGGGATATTCATTAAAAATTAAAGTAGTCTTTTAATAAACCGTCTATACATTTTTAGTCTAAAATTTAATTTTATACATTTTTAATCAATTATTAACAACTTACCCAAAATGCCACTCGTTATTAAAAGGGGGCAACCAACACGCTTACCCTTATTTTCAGACAAACACTTATGACCCTCCATGAAATTAAGAACTTTTTGGTATGATCGTTTATTCTGTTTAGACGTAGCAATTGCATCACGGGCAAAATGACATACCCAGTTAGTGTTGTTTTCGGTTTCAATTGAGTTTGTGATGAAAATAATTTTGTTTATATGATAAATGTGATTCGATTAGGGTTTTGGGTTTATTTCCAAAATTTCGGTGAACAAACAGAGGGGTTTTGTTCGTATAATGAAATGAAAGAGATGTAGTAAATAGATTACGCATAATGTCACAAACAGCAATTTTTTGGTGGGTTAAGGTTTAGGGTTTATGTTAGTCTGTATAATTTAAGGTTGAAAATTGTTTGTGCTTGAGTTATTAATGATTCTGGCTAGTATTGGGCGCTTCTTTTTTTTCTTTTTTTTTTGGATTGAAGTGATGAAATCTATTAGAAATTGGCTATCGGAAGCTTTAGGAGGAGGGAAAATAGCAACATTTATAGTTCTAGGTAACCATTTACACTTGTTGCTTACCCCAAACGCTTTCCACCTGTGCTAAATGCTAGCCGCTCACACACGATTGACTGTTACTTTTTCCATTAAAGTTACTGAAAAACCTAATGGAAAACATTGTTCCTGCAATAGTTGTTAATTTTTATGGAAAAGGCGACCAATTTACAGTTGACTAGTCTTGACTTGGTCTTTGCAAACTTATTTTTATCGAGTAAATTATTTTGTGTCATTGGTAATTTTTTTCAAAGAATTTTGGTAGGTCACTATGAAGGTGAATTGAGGTACAGTAACACCTACAACTTTTGGATCACATTCACAATCATGTCATAGATAGACATAAGAATGAACATTCAAGAGAGGTTTACAGAGGCTCAGTATAGCCTTTCTTGAGAGACTTGCGTTGGCCATTATTTAGACCTTGAAAAGCAATGATTCAGTGTAGTGCTCATCCACTTAGTTCTATTTTGACAAGTTAATCAATGTGATCTAGGTGTCAAGTTTTGGTTTCAATTAAATATATTTGATGTGTTGTTTGGGCTCATAGAGTTTTCTTATGGTTGATGTGCTATTCGAGCTCATAGAGTTTACTTAGATGATGGTGTTATATTTTAGAAATGACAACAACATGGAATTTAATGTTGCAATGTCTTTAGATCCATGCCTTCGATGATAATACTTTATGGGTTGTGGACATGTTACTTATACGGATCTGCATGCAATTTTTTAGTCAAGATCATAGGGCTCCAATGATAAGGATGATATGAAGCTCACAATTCTTTATTTTTTACATAAGGGTATGATGGGCGCTAATAATCGTAAGACAGTTCGTAATCACACCTTAGTTTTGGTGGATGATTCAGATGCTTTTATTTGGTACCTATGAGGGTCGAAGTTGGGGAAAAGGATGACAAAATCAATGAGTTGAGCTATTTTGAAATGTTACAAGAAGGTTTCTCGTCAATACCCACCATCTATGCAACCCCCAACACTAATTATTCTTTATTGGGTTATCCATTAGCTTTTTAGGTACAAAAATTTATTTGCTTGTAATTCTTCATTAAAATATTGATTTCCATTATAAATTATAATAGATACATTTGTTTTTGTATTATACAACTGTTGATATATGAAACCTTTTCTAATATAGGGGGTTTTATTGAATGTGTGGGAGTTAGGTGAATCCCTCACATGTTAAGATTAGGGACCATTAACCTGCCCACTGTTAGGAAACCCTAGTTTATCGGAGGGGCAACCATGTAACAAAAATTATTTAAAAACAAATAAACGTTCAGAAATCCACATAAGATACATGTTTTTCGATTATGTATGAAAAATAAACACACATTGAGTGTTTACGAAACACCTACCTGTATTTGAAGGCTTTACCAAATTCTTTTATGGAAAAAGAATGCTTCCAACCAATGCACGAACTGATGACACTTGTAGTGATCCATATAGAGCAGAGATTGATGGAGGATACCAGGCTTTCATGGTGCTAGAGTACAGTTTGGTGAGGATTAGGAGCATGAGTGTGTAATTACAATATTTGGCAAAACATATCAAATGAAACTCAAAGACTTTTGATACCAAATTGAATAAATTGCCCAAGAAAGTTTTACAAAGTTTTGGTGTTTGGATAATTTAATCAAACTGAAATCTTGAAGAATTTAAGTATTTAGAACCCCACCTTTAATTGAAACTATAGTTTTGATTAATTCCTATAGAGTTTGTGTTTATTTTGGTTCAATCAAGGACAAGGAGAAACACTCTTACATTAAGGATAAACAAATTTTCAATTTGAAAATATCATTGATAAAAACTTAAAACTTGTTTGTGAAAATATTACAATACCCTTTATATAGTTAGGGTTAAAATTCCTAAGTTAAATGGAAAAAAAAAACTAATTAATTAGTTAGAATATTTAAAAAGAATTAAATAAAAAACTAATTAATTAGTTAGAATAAAAAATGAAATAAATATTACAATACCCTTTATATACTTCTTTATTTGATCCTTTCTTTGTGTTTATGTTTTTTTTTTCTTTTAGTTAAGAATCTGTATATTGAAATACTCTGTTATATGTTTTGAATAGGAGCAGATTAGTGAATTAAGGATTATATTGTTCTCTCCTTTTTTTTTTTTTTTTTTTAAATTTCCTCTGTGTTTATGCTTTTTTATTTGTTTCGTGCTTGCAGTTGAGAAGGTTAGTCCTCTCTGCGCGTGTCTCGTTCTATTCTCCGGTACGGAAATATGACGTTTTTGTAACAACTTCTATATTTTTTTTCTTTTTCAATATCTTTTGCTATTGTTATGTTTGATAAAACTGGTTAATAATTAGTGTTATGCTTTTTTTCTTATGCCACTTGAGGCTCCATCTGCTTCTGATTCTGAGGTTGGAGCTGTGTCCTGTTCCAAAGAAGCTGACAAGAAACCCAGTGGACTTCATAAGAAAAGCTAGGATCCAACTGATGTACCTTGCTCTCGAATTTATTTTTAGGTTTTTGTGTCAGTTTATGAGTTTTCATTATTCTGTAGTTTGTTTGTTCTTCTGTTAACTATTTTGGGCAGATTTGCTTATTGAATTAATGAAATGCTACGTGCTGAAAGTATTTGCCACTATTACATCTAAGATATTTGTGGATTTCATAACATGAATGCATATAGTCCGTGCTCTGTTGTAAGAATTTTATGTATAATGATTGGGACCATTAGCAGCTATTGAAGTTAGAAGTTTCCTTTCCTGTCAAAAGTAAGACTTTCAAATTTATTTGGTCCCGGTTAAAGCAGTTCAAACAACTGCACATATTCCAGGTTTTATCTATGCTTTCGTTGGCTGAGATGTCTAGATATCATTTCATTGATTCATGATGATGAATAAACGGAGGGAACTCGTTTTGAAATTAAAGGAAATATAATTTTGTTCCCCTTTGTCTGAATGTTATTAGATCAATTGAGCATTAAGAAACTGGAACTTTTGATTAAAATATAACTATGACTGCAAAAATTTCACTACTTTTGAAAGAACATGGTAGTCAAAAATGTTATTTTATTACACGAATCAAAACAAGCTAGAGTGGAATTGTCTTTGCGTATAGTAGAATCCATGCAATTGTCTAAATCAAGTTGAACAAGTCCCACCAATTAGTAAAAGAAAGAAGCAATCGCAAGGCATGAATTAGAGTGGTAGGTAAAATGTCCTTCAATTCGTATTCAATTGTAAAATTACGTTTCCTAACATTATTTGCTTTGTCAAATAGGATTTTGAAATGCTGGACTGGACGAGACATCCCCAAAATCAGTCTGCACAATCCTAAATCTCTATACACATTGTGCTTGTCTTGTCATCTTTGTAAGCTGAGTTATTTGCATTTGCTGCATGGAATGGAATTCAGTTCCATTAACCCAACTCTTTTCAGTTAGCTAATTATATAAATATTTTGCTTCTACAATGTCTTAATCGCGGCTTTCAGGGCTATCAACATGAATTTTATAAAAATTGTAGTCATATGAATTCGTCAGCCTCTTCAAAATAAATATATTGGCTTTTATAATAGCTTGTGAATAATCTTAATCAATAGCTGAAACATTATCACTCTGCAATACAATTTCCTAATAAATGATCTTGAAAAAGTGTCCCCAATTGAAGTTGAGTGCAACTTTACATAGGTATGTACTAACTTTGTTTTATGTGCTAACTTAATTCACAGATGAGTTTGTTTTAAGTTTTCCCATTCTTCGCTCCATTTCTTCATGTTCTCTTTCTTGAGTAATTATGACAATAATGTTAATGCGGATGTCTTATAGGTTCTGATTTTCTACAATAGTACATGTGATTGTGACAAGAAGCATAGCTAAAATTGGGATTTTACTCGGGTGAGGAGGACATGGACTTTCCCAGTTTCTCAAGTGGAGCTGAACGTGCTGTAAAGACTTGGCAAGTAAGTTTTGTTTTTTACAGTTTGCTTCACATGGAACATAAACATAAAAATTGTCAGAATCACCAAAATATCAATCTTTTGTAACAGACTCCAGAATATGTTGATAAGTTAATGGTACATGGATTTGTTAGTACATTTTCTTGGTTGACAGGCAACAATGGGTGCCCCTGACGATGGAGTAATGGCTGCAGAACTCCTTGAGAGGTTATTTGCAGAGCAAAAAATTAAGGATGCTGGCATTACTAAGAATGTAGATGAGGAAGGAGCCAGTCTAACTTTTCCAGAGAAGTTGAGGTCAAATTACTGTTATGCCTTGACTTTTCCATAGTTTTTTATAACTTCTAGGGAGAGTTTAGTATCGGGAATATTGTAACAGCCCGATGTTAGAATGGTCTTTTTTAGGCCTTGAATCGGGGTTAGAAGAGAGATTTCTCAGTTAGAAATCTGTTTCAGTGAGATTAGAGAGTAGAATGGTCGTTTGTTAGCTTTATATGCAGCTTGTGAAAGGAGCACGATCGTGCGTCTTTGGACACACGCCCGTGCGTCCCTTTCTCGCCATGCACGCCCGTGCATGTTTGTTGTACGCCCGTGCATGCCTGTTGGTATATAAACCAATGTTTTTCCTCTGCCCGTTTCAGTCAGCTTTTCCCTTTTCTTTTCTCTTCAAGAAACCCTAGCTTTTTGAGAGAGAGATTAGTCAGTTTTAGTAGCCATTCCAACCAAGATTCAGCCGAGGATAGAGAGATAGAAGATCTTAGCAACTCCAGGTAAGTATTCCCTTACCTTTTTCATGTTTCCTTGGGTTTGTGTTTCCTTGGTTGGGTGTTCTCAGTGATTGATGCATGTTTTTAGCTTATTAGCAGTGTATATTGCATGCTAGTATGTTTATTTTGAAATGTGATGAGTTTGGGTTGAGTTTTTGGTGTGATCTTGCGGATTTCGACCGTGGGTGTTGAAAGAGGGCTGGATGCACGCCCGTGCATTCTGGTTTGGGCAAGGTCACGGTCGTGTATGCGAGGCATGCACGTCTAGCTTTTAGTGAGGGGGTCACGCCCGTGCACTCGAAAGTCACGGCCGTGCGTTAGCTAAGTGTGAGATTTTAGTCAGAATTTTCAGAGACTTACACGGTTGGGCTGCACAACCGACTCACGGCCCGTGCATCTGCATGCACGCCCGTGCGTCCGATAATGCATGCCCGTGCACCTTATAGAAATGAGAAAAAGAAAAGAAACAAGCAGAATTTCAATAACAAGAAAAGAAGAAAAGAAAAGTAAGGAGAAAAAGAAGAAAAGAAAAGTAAGGAGAAAAAGAATAAGATAATTTCCAGAATCGCTCTTTAATCTCACAATAGAATAAGAAACTCATCAACAGACTAAAATTTTGAAAATGAAAACAAACCGAATTTAAAATTGGCATAAGTTAAACGTAAACTGAAAAAAAGGAACATTTTAAATTAATAAAGTTTTGAAATCTAAGATGTGAAGATAAATTGTAAACGAGAAAAATATAATTAAAGCAAAATTTATCTATTTTGATATTACTAATCTACAAACTATATTGGTCATTATTTATACATATGACTAATCTAGTATTTTTTTTAATTTAATGAAATAATTACACTATTAGAATATATATATATATATATATACAAAGTATTATAGATATGGCTGGAAATCGTTGACAAGCTTGAAACCAGCCATTTTCAATAATTCTTGATAGTGGAGAAAGTCAAATCTAACTATCAATTGAACCAGGTGGTCGAAGATTAACATTGGTGATGCTACCAAAGGCAGTTGCTGTTTTTTTTTTAATTATTATTATTATTTTATATTTTTATTAAATTAAATTTATTTTTTTAATTTTTATTTAAAAAGATAAAAATGCTCGTTTAACCGATTAAATTTAATTGTTCTCTTTGATTAATAGGTAGATATTTAATTTTTTAAAAGTTTTTGCATAAAAATTTGTGATTTAAAGAAACCTTGGGTGGGAATAAGTCAGTTGACCTTCATATTAACCAGTCAATTTAATGAATCAATGTGACAAAGTTATAAGAAGTGTTATAAAGTTGAAAAAAAAGAAACTCTTCAAGAGGAAATGATTAGACCGTAGATTATAAATTAATTTCCCATAATTTGAACTCTTTAGTTACATTTGGTTATTAAAAACATTCATCAGACCACAGGGAGCCAATGCCGTGGGAAAGGCTCCCCCGTTCCCCACACTATTTAGATTTTGGTCCAGGTTCCCTCTCCATTTCCACATTACAATTTAACTAGTAGAAGGTTAGATAATCCCCACATGTGAAATTATTTCCCAACTCCAACCTATTCCCCAATAGATAGGATTTAATTACGTTTATCTTTTAGGATTACGACTTTTTTAATATAATGACAACATATATTTTATTTAAATCTTATAGAACACACATCTAGATTCCTCAGTGAATTTAATATATTTATATACAGACTCTTTCTTGTTGTATAAACTTTTAATTACCAAAAAAAAATATTTATGTAAGAAACATTTTGACTAAAGCTAATATACATATACATATACATATACATATACATACATACATATATATGTGTGTGTGTGTGTGTGTGTGTGTGTGGAGTGCATATTCTATATTTTTCATTTCATTCTTGTTTTGTTAATATATTTCTCATGTATTAAGGATATACTGTAAATAACAACATACATACTCAGTAGGTAAACTACTATATTGTATTTCTCTTCATTAGGTGAAAAAAAAGAAAGTTCATATTTTGAATATTTTGATTGATTCATATTTTGTTATTATTTGGTTTCACATAAATGGTAGGGATGAAGCTGACCTTGTAGATGAAATCGTCATTAATGTTTTGAAGAAACTGAATCATGTGCATCCAAGTGATAATAAGGACTTGAAAATTGGAGTGCAATCAAGCATCACAAAAGTTGAATCTTTACTTCAGAATGGACCAAAAGACAGACTTCGTATTGTTGGGATTTGGGGATTGAGTGGTACGGGGAAAACTACTGTAGCTTGGGCTATATTTAACAGTATCAAGAATCAATTTCAGAAGTCTTTCTTCGTTGAAAACATTGGGAAAGAATTAAGATTAAATCCCAATAAAGAATTGACCTTGACAATCGAAATCTAGATCAAAAAAAAGTTCTTATTATTCTAGATGATGTCACTTCGATAGACCAAATAGAATCTCTAATTGGTAATTTGGTAAATGACTTTGGTCTTAGAAGTCGAATTATTATAACAACAAAGAATAAACGAGTGTTTACAAATTATAATGTGCCTACCAATAATATATACAAGGTTGAGGGATTATCAGATTCTGAAGTTCTTGAACTCTTCTGTTGGCATGCCTTTAATAAAAGAAAGGAACCCATTTCAGATTATTGTTCTTTGTCGGATAAGGTAGTAAAATATGCCAATGGTGTTCCGTTAGCTTTGATAAAATGTGGTGAATATCTATCCAAATGGAAGGACAACTTAGATGTTTGGATAAGTGCAATAGATAAACTACAAGTAAGCCCCCTTGAAGGAATTCAAAAGGAGCTACAAGTAAGTTACAATGAACTAGATGGAGACAGTGATCAGAAGGATATATTTCTTGATGTTGCATGTTTCTTCAAATGGCATAGCAAAGATTTTGTATTGAATTACTTGATTGCCAATTATGGGTGTAGGAGCAAGTCCGACTTAGATTATCTTATTGCTAAGTGTCTTATAGGTATTATATCTAATGACAAGATAGTAGTGAATAATTTGTACTAAGCAATGGCTCAAGAAATTGTTCATCAAGAGTCTAAATACGTAGAGGAACGTAGTCGTTTGTGGAATCATAAACATATCTCCTCTATTCTGAGACGCAATACGGTAAGAGTTACCAAGACATTTTTTTATTTCTATTTAGTTTCTTTCAAGATGTAGTGGAAAATTACCTTAGAAAATATCATTTTCAGTGTTACATTGTATGCATATACATAGAAAAATTCTCTAGTCAGGACCATCATAATATAATTATATTAAAATCATGCTTAAATATCACTAGATCTATTTGTTGGATAAATAATATTTTGTGTTTACAGATCCATTGGTAAATATGTATAGTCCAGATATAATTATATCATAATAATCTTAACTAGATATAATTATGTATGTAGGTATGTATGTATATGTATATATAAAATGTTGGATGTTAACTTATCCTTTTTTCTTGTTTATTAGGGAACTAAAGCAGTTGAAGGCATATGTTTGAACATGGCTGAATTAGACAGAATACCTTTAAAAATTAAAGGTTTTGGAGAAATGCGTAACTTGAGATTGTTCAAACTATATAACCCACACTGTGAAGAGAATACAGAGAATAAGGTGCTTGCTTGCGAAGGCCTTGAGTTTGATTTTGATGAACTAAGGTAACTCTGTTGGCACGGATGTAAATTGGATTTATTGCAATCAAAATTTGACACCAATTGCCCTGTTGCACTTGACGTGTCTCTTACTGAAGTGGAAACACAGTGGCCTAATGCTAAGGTATATGTTGACATTTACTTGAAGATATATTTGTTATAACTTATATTGAGATATTCCCACATGTAATCAATCTTGCTAATTTTAATTCCAAAATGTTAAGATTTTGTTTAAAGGATAGATTCAAATATAAAATCACATACCTTGATTTGGTTCCAGTAAGTGAAAAATAACCAGGATAAAAATAGTCAGAATACACTGTAGTATGTCTAGCACCATATATCATGGTCCAATATGATTAAATTAAACTGTCAAATCTTACTATTATATACTGGACTCTGAAGTTTTATATAATTTAGCATAGTTTAGAGTCAAAATATATTATTTCATTAAAAATATATGTTTAATAAATTACTAGATTTTATAACTAGATTAATCCTTTAATAAAATCTACATCTTTAAGAAATTATAATTATTGAGATAATTAGAAATGTCCTAATGTCATTGTTATTAATAATGTGATCCATTCCTTATTTTGTTTGTTACATTGTTTTGATAGCCTAAAATGTCTTAATCTTAGTCACTCCAAGCATGTAAACATCCCTGATTTCTCATGCTTCCCCAGTCTGGAGAGATTGATTCTAGAAGGATGTAGGAATTTGCATCAGATTTCCTCTACTATTAAGCACCTAAAGAAGCTTCTTTTCTTGAATCTGAGGCACTGCGTAAACCTTGAGAGCCTCCCGAGAAATATTTGTGAACTGGAATCTCTAGAACATCTTCTTCTCTCAGGCTGTTCCGAACTTGATTGATCAATGTCTGACGACTCAGGAGAGGTTGAGAAGATTCCATTGTGCTTCAGAGAGCTATCTAAGTTATTGCATCTTGAATTAGGCAGCGGTAAGAAGCTTCAATCCTTTCCTGAGCTTCCAAGTAGTTTACAATCTATAGATTCTCACGGCTGCCAGTTAATGGAAGCATCATCAGCCCTGTCAATTCTATGCCTAAACAAGAAATCCGTGAGAGTTAACTTAAGCAACTGCTTCAATCTGGATCAAAATGCACTTCAACGCAATATTAAAGTTGTTTTAGAGGAATTTAAGGTACAGTCTTTCTCACTCGTTTAATTAATTTCTTCTTCAAAAAAGAATGTCTCATGTCAAGATATTGGTGACTTATTGGCACAGAAACTTTGTTGTCAAACACGAGCTTGTATCTGTTTCCCTGGAACTGAAATCCCAGAGTGTTTTGAATTTACTCATCAAAACAAGGGAACTTCTGTAACTGTCAAGCTCCCACAAAGGCTGTCCAATTGGATTTTTCTCAGTTTTGCTGTGAGCGCTCTTGTAGAGTTTCGTAACTATGAAAATAAGAGCAACGGATTGGAAATATTTTATGAATGCAAAGATGGCACAACGATACTTCATAGTGGCAGCTTGAAGAGTTGGGAATGTGAAGCTGGCCCCCTCAATGTAAACAAAGATCATGTTTTCCTTGGTTATGATTTCCTCAAGTATGATGCAAGAACCTGTAACAAGGATGAGATGACCATCCAGTTTTATGTTATGGATGCAAATGGAAATTGTGTAGATATCCATGTTTGTGAGGTGAAGATGTGTGGATTTCGTTTGTTGCGTTGTGAGGATATACAGAATCCTGCGGAAGTTGCAGTTACTCGCGAGGAGGTGGAGGAAGACGAACAGCGACGCAAGAGATTGAAACTTTCAGATTATTTTGAGCACGACCCCAACTCAAGGTAATTGATAACATCCTTTCTTGCATATAATGTACCGTGGTTCGCTAAATATTTTAAATACACAATTTTCATTTTCTCTTTTTAATCTCATACTTTTTTCCGAGTTTACAAGGTAAAAATGATAAAATATCACAATTTTTTTTGCCTGAAATTTTTATTGAAAGTTAATCAATCTTATTAAATTTATATTTTAAAAAAATTATATATGCAATTATGCTAAATACTAACTTAAATATAATGATGATAAATCCACATAATCTTCCTTTTCATAAAACAAGACGAACGTTCACAGTATATATCTTCATTACTTGTTTAGTTCTCTTTTTACTTACCACACTGTCTATTTGTTTGGTCAATTATCTTTTTATTACATATGAATAAAAATTTAATTTTTTCAAATTTAAAAATAAAAATTATCATTTCATCAAATATTAGGTGGGAATAATTATTTGATTTAATAAATAAGATAAACCTGATTGAAAGGCCAAATGACAATTACCTATTAAGGAGTGATGAAATTAATTTCGCACCATATAAATTTTAAAAAATCATTTTCTCACTTTCCTGTTAAATTTATTAGAAAATATATTAAATTACTATAAAAAAGTTGAAAAGATAAAAAAAAGAGCTTCATGCTAAATAATGTTTACCCCAAAATTTTATTAAATATTATTTCACTTCTCATTTTCATTACATTCAATTTAAAATAATAAAAAAATAAATTCAAACTTATTTGTCATAAATGATGTTGAAAAAAACCCCATTTAGTGTTATGTCATTAAAAAAAAAAACACTATTAATACAATTTTAGTTAACAATTATACTGATTGATGTGATATTCTCCTTTATTGACGATGTTATCACTGTTAATTAAATTATTAATTAACCGTGTAAATATTCATTAGTATCTAATTATGTAAGTTCTAACAGCTCAATAATAGTTTACTAGTAATATCAAAAACCAGTTGAAAAATTATAAAAAAGAATACGTAGACAACAACCTTAATGATATTTGAAATTGGGAAAAAAGCCATATGAACAAAAACTCTAATTAAGTTTGAAATTAGGGTAGGGAAAATAGGTACAAATAAAAATCTTAATTGAACCTACTTAAACAATGTTATTTATTTGAAGTTATGGGATTTTGAGTGTAGCAGGATTGTTTAAAACCAATGGTGAAGTCAAGTGTTCTAGATATGCGAGCAGAGGAGGGCAAGATCTTGCGTTTGTGTACACTGCGTTCCATAGTGAAAAAAGGTTAAAAGCTAAGTTCATAAAGAGTTTGGTTTTGATGCGATTTAGTTCGAAGCAAGGACTTCTATATAAGGCTTGCTTTAAGTTCTAAAATATTTGGACTGTCATTTGATTTCCCTTCTTTCTTTTGTTTACTCTGCTTGCAGTGTTATCACTTATAACTACAAGATTTAAATTTCTGCTGAAAGATGTGATTCAATTCTTTAAAGTACTTGATTCTCTATTTTTATGTTTTGTTTTCCTTATCTTTGAGAAATGCTGAGCGTGTGTTCATCTATATTTTTGTTTTCATTTTTTTGGAATACAGAAAACCGTTAAAAAAATTCAAATAATCATAAAAATAAAAATAAAAATCACAGTGGAATAATAATTTTCTATCTTTGTGCAATCAAATGAGTAATAGTAATAAAATAATAAATAATCAAAACAATAATAATCAACCATATCTACAAAGACATAATTTTTAATGTGATAAATTTCATAAAGTGAAGGTAAAAAACTACAAAACCTAGTTCAAAAAAAAAATTTTTATTAATAAAATTAATGAGTACAATAAGTTCTTTTTTAGATTACCCAGAGGCTAATAACATTAATGGTATTACTAATAAAGGCGGATTTCAACAAATAAACCTAAACTGAAATAAAAAAGGAGCAAATCAAGTGAATATGTTAAAACTACTCAAAGAAGAAGACAAAGAACGATCAACTTCGATCACCTTATAGAACTCGTTATTATGAACAACATACTAAAATTTCATAACGATTAAACAAAAATAGGTCGTCCGATCAAGGCAAAAACCAAACTGTACTAATGAACTCATGACTAAAAACAAAGACAGATTCCTTTTCTTTTCATGCAAGTCTCACTAAAAAGCAATATGCCCATTTAACTCTTTATTTTGTTACAACACACACATTAACTTGGGCCAATTCTTTTTTAATACATTTACTTGGTTGGCCTGCTTGCTATAGGACCCACCAAACCTACAAATCTCCTCTTGACACACAAGTGGGAAATTTAGTCATACCTGCTATCTTTTTACAAGTAACAAGTTTCTTCATGGGTAAAGCTTTAGTCATCACGTCAGAGCCATTATCATCCGTGCATACCTTTCCAAGTTGAAACAACTTCATCTCTAGTACATATTGAATCTAATGATACCTTACATCAATATGTTTTGACCTAGAGTGAGATGCCGAGTTCTTATTAAGATAAATATCACCTTGACTGTCACAAAAGAAAATATATTTCTTCTTCTCAAGACCTAACTCTTGTAGGAATTTTTTCGTTTACAAAAGTTCGTTGTTGGCTTCACAAATTGCAATATATTCAGCCTCAGTGGAAGAGAAAGTAACACATTTTTGTAATTTAGATTATCAAGACACAACTCCTTTTACAAAAGTTTCAAATACCTAGAAATAGACTTTTTAGAATCCATATCACCTGTCATGTTAGCATTTGAATATCCATTAGATACAAGTTTACCATTACAAAAACATAAACAATTCCATGATAGTAATGGTTTCGACTCAATTTAACATCCAATTATTACAAAAAAAAAAAAGTTTAGAAAATTCAACTATTTTTGGTGAATGAGGTAGTGGAATAATTGATCAAATATAACGGCCTTAATCTCATAAATTTTGGTCTTAACTATGCAACAGTTTAGGCCTAAAAAAGCAACATTGTTTAGTTTAAGGTTCATATAAAAATCATGCAAATCCTTAATTCAAACTCAACTCTAATCTATCACAGTTGTAAATCTCACTTAATACTCCAACATTCAACTAATATTCATCATACAACCAACACAAAGAAATATAGGATAATGAAGTTTGATTAACAACACAAATGAAAAATAGCTTACTTGAAGTGAAATTACAAGAAGTCACTCAGGTATAAAGGATAAGTCTACTAACTTGAGGTTGAATCAAGCCTAAAGAAAACTTGAAACAAGTCTAAAAAGCTTCTACCAACTTGCCTCCCGAGTTTACCAACTTGACTTTCAACCACTAATTCACAAAAAATTGGATAAAGGAAAAGATTGAACACATAAACACTAACTTCTAAGTCCAAAAGAAAAGGCATGAACTTTCAATTTCAGTTTCAAACTATCAAAGTCTAATGTTTACATGAGAGAAATTGCCTTTATGTTGGTAAGTACAAACCATAATTCATTTAAACTATATTACAACTTACTTAAATACAAATAAAAAAGGAAATGAAAAAAATAATCAAGTAGCTAAGTTCACCTACTATTATTTGCAATACATATTTAAGGATAAACAAGTACAAAATAAAAGTAATTTCATGCATATTCCTTGTTCTTCACCAATGCTCTCTATAATTATGTAAAACTTGGAACTTCATCTTGCAACTTGTTTATTTGTCCTTGAATTACAAATATTTACATCTAAATAATGTTAATGAACCTAAAGAAGTTGATGAACCTTATTGCAAGTTGATTGGAGAAGCCTTGGATGTTGGTTGTATTTTTTAGTGCCATGGAAAGACATGTCAATCTTGAATTAGTAAAAGTTAGGCACTGCAACAGGCTACTACAATGTTGGGATGCACCAATTGGATAAAAACTAGATATCATGGTGCCTAGACATGGTATTGCAACATTTAGCAAGGTGGCCAAACATATTGCTTCCTTTTTATCCCTTTTCAGGCTTGGGTGAATCAAACCTTATGAGCTTGGACTTGTTGGATATTCAATGGTATCATAAGGTCCTAGATGGCTCCTAGGTAAGCTTGGAATCATTGAAGACTCTTTGATGGTCTTGGAGTGAACAATGGGATGAAATAAAGCATCACTTATTGGAGTTAGTCTAACTTTTCTTGTCTTTACCATGTAAATTGAGTACTCAAGTATGTCATGACTTGTCATTCCATTATGTACTTCACTTGAGTGACTTTTAAAATTGGTTACAAGTGGATAAGGAATTGAAAGCATATCAATAATGATCCCTAACCCTAGAATAGGTCTTTGGATCACCCATAACAAAATCCTTATACTAAGAGCACTATCCATGGTGAGAGACCTTTAAGAAAGGCATTGAGGTTTGTACTTTAATGTTTCAACAATTACTACATCTTTATGGTGAGATTTCAATTGATTTGATGAGCTAATCCATAAGGACCATGATTGGGAATTGTTTGATCGTCTTTCTCTGAGTACGAGGCAAAACATAATCAATTTGAATTCTAGATAACTATTCAAAATCTTAGTGAAAGACTAGATTTGTTATCTCATGTTTGCTTTTTGTGAAAAAAATACCAATTGAAGTGGAGGGTTTCTTTAAACAACAAGGAGTTGGGTCAACTATTCAATCCAATGATATTGAGCGTTTTTCTCATCTCTCCTTGAGAAACAAGTAGGCTATTTCTTCCCAAAATTGTGCTTAATTTCATATGTGACAATTTCACTAAGATCTCTTCGTTAGTTAAGGGAAGAATCCATGCAAATCGGATTTTTTGAGCAACATATCGAAAGCGAGTTGGATTTGGTTAGACAATGTGTGGTTGGTAAACGAGGATCAATTTTTTAGTAAGGTACAAAATGTATCATCAAATATTCAATATGATTCCATAAGATCTAGTTTCGTTCAAATAACAAATTCTAATCAATTGAAAAGATCTTCTGATCAATCTAAAGATCGTTTCAATTCCATTAGTTAACTATAAACATATGTAGAATTAGCTAAAAAGATTGATTAGGATATATTGGTGGTCAATCATGGCTAGAGAAGGCAAAATATGACATCAACAATATGAAAATTTGATGGCTAGGATTTTTAAGTTATAAGTCAAAATAAAGAATTCCCAACCCAATTTCTTAACTTGTAAAGCTTAATAAATTTACCTAGGTATAGTCAACATTGACCTGGCTGAGTCAACTAGGTCATTCCACCCAACCTTTATTTTGGAATTAATTAGCACATTATAACCTAGCCTAACCCCAACTCATGGATTTTCACACACTAGATTGAGTTGTCTAACATGTGTACATATGTGATAGTATGTGTTAGGCTTGGGAGACATGTGTGAGTATGTGGTGGATAATGATAGGTATATAAAAGCAAGTATCAATATATAAAGGTTATTTAGAAGTGTGTTTGGTATGTGGAATGACTATTTCAGTATATGAATAGGTGTATAATGGTTTTAAGGTGTTAAAGCATATGGTAGCATGTAAGGTTAATGTGGGGGCATGTGTTGGCTAAGTCAAGTTTCGATGCATATCAACACATTAAGTTACCTTAAAAGCACATGGCATATGCATAGATGTATGAACGTGTTTTTAAAGTTGTTATAAGATACATGTCTGTGAGAGATAGAATTTTTAACATGTGAATGGTTTAAAGTGATGTATAACATCATGATAAAGATATATGATCGTGTGTGAGAAACTTATTCAAGGTTAAGAAAGCACACTTGTAAACACCTTATTTTGACCTAACTAGGTTTTTCCTGATAATGATAGCCTGTATGACTTTTATATGGAATTCTAAATTGATAACATATGAGATATGGGCTGAAAACGGACAAGTGGAATCAGTAAATGTACTCGAACCTAGAATTTAGGGCCCCTACAACACCCATTAGGCTACCTTACATTAGAAAAAGGCTTTAAGGCTAAATTTGAGCCTTTTTAGAGCTTATTTAGAGCTATGGGCAAAAAAGAGGGTTAACCAACATGTAAACCCATGTATCCGTTGACAATTTGTTACTATGGGTAGAATGACTTGGCTTCTCTCTGCAAATAGATGCTTAACTTTTAAGGATGACTAAGCTTCCACACACAACTACAATATCTACGTTTCACTTAATTTTGATTTCTTTTTTTAGGCATTTTTAATTTAATTAGAATATTTAATTAATCTAATTAAGATATTTAATTAATTTAATTATGATATGTAATTAATTTTATTAGGATATTTAGTTAATCTAATTAGGATATTTAATTAATTTAATTAGGATACTTGTAGACACCTTATTTTGGACTTAACAAGGTCATCCTCGATGATGAAAAACTTGAATATTAATTTGAAATTTTTAAGATGTTGAGCTAAGGTTGAATGAGCAAGAATCTATAATCTCATAAAAAAAAACTCATAAAAAAATGTTTTTATTTTATTTTTGTTCTTAAAGATAATTAAAAAAAAACAGAGAGAAGAAAAGAAAAAAAAAATCATAAAATCCTTACCCTTAAAATAAACCCAAACCCAAGTCTATAAAACCCTAAAAGTATAACCCAAGCCTAAGAAGAAGAGGAGAAGCACGGCCCGCCCAAGAGAAGAAAGAAAGAGAAGAGGGCATGCAGGGGAAGCACGTCCAGGCCTGGTACCCATTTGCTGAGAGCGTGAATACACGCGCAGGCAAAAAGGAAACTGAGCAGAGTGTGCTCGTGTTGCACGCACGCACTGAACAAGGATCGAGCGTGTATTACACGGGCGAACCGTTTCCTTTTTTTTGCGGCCAACTTTCTGCTTTGCAGGCCAATTTTCCGCGCACGCCAACTCCCTGCAAAAATTTATTGCAGCAGATTTTTTTCTGCCCACACCTCTCCTTCTTTTTTTCAAAAAAAAAAAGGGAAGGTTGCAGCTTTTTGATGCATATAAAAAGGTGCGGGGAAAAAAAAATTGCGGGGGGTGAAGGAGAGAAACTTTACGGGGAGAGAAAAACTTTCGGGAGTTTTGATTCTCAGCTCTACATTTGATCAAATTTTAGACAATCGTTTTCAGGATTCATTCAGTTTATATATCCATATATTTATGTTATTTATTAAATTAACTAATAAATTTGTTTTGCAGGATTTATTTATTTATTTCTATGTTTGTTTAGGGTTCAACCGTAATCTCTCTATCACTCTTCTAGATATGAAACTATGTGTGACACCACAATCAATTAACACATATAAAGGAGTATCAAAGAAGACTAACGGACCAGTAACTGCATAGAGAGTCATCTTAGTTTGATCTCGTCTTATTGTAAAGACCCTAGCTCTGCCTCTACCTTTCGATGTATTGACACCTTTTTTAAACGCTCCAGCATCACCTCTCTAAGTTCTACTACCTTTGCCAATGGGAACTCTAACACCTTTGTTGGGGCCAGTTCCACCAACTGATGACCCAACTCTAACTCCTTTGGTTAGACACTCAGATAATCTATGACCAGACTGTTTGTATCTGAAGCGTACACTTTGACCCGTAAGATACTCTCCAAGGTGACTTCTATCACAAGACCTACATAAAGGTAATTTTGCTATCTATTTCTTTCCTTTGAAAGATTTTCTCGATTGTATTAGTTTCTTATCTTGATCTCTACCTCTCTATAAAAACCTATCCTCTGAAAGTAAACCTTAGACTTCAAGGCTTTTCTTAAAGCCTCACTAAATCTCTATGGGGGAGAAGAACCAGTCATGACATCTTTAGCAACATCAATGTGCAAACCATGGATGAACTTCTATACTCCTATTGGCTTTGAACTTACTACTCCAAGAACGAATCTCGCTAAGACATTAAACTAGGTGGCATAATCTTTAACTGAACTGGTCCTTTGAGTCAACTCAATAAACTCTTAGGCTTTAGTATGTACCATATTAGTACTATAGTACTCTTCCTCAAATAACCTCTAAAACTTAATCCAAGATAACCTCTCCTCATCGACTGATGTCCTCGCGAGGTTCCATCATACTCTCGTGTCACCTCTCAACATAAAAAAAGTATATCAAACTTTTTCTCTATCTAACATGATCAATAGACCTATGACACTCTCTACTAATTATATTCATTCCTCTGTCATGGCTAGATCTCTAAAACCATTGAATTTAGATGGCTGATGAGCCCCAGGTAAACTATAAATCAGATGTAATCTATCAGAACCGTTAGTGCCAACTGTATCTATACCAAAACTCATATCTCTCTAATGACTAAACTCAGACATTTGATAAGTCTCTCTGATTGTCTTTAACATACCCTATCCTTTCTGACCAAACTGATATCTGACAAACCCTTGATGGGTTCCCTGTCTCATTGGTTCAAAAGTCTTTGCTTTGACTACTGGTTGATAACCCTTTCTTAACATCTCTCTAAAAATTTCTCTTACATTCTCAGGCCTAAAAGATACCCTAGAATGCTGAGATCTCTTATTGTCATTCGAACTCGTAGGTCTAACACAAACACTACTCTCTTCCTTTATAACTAGGGGTAAAAGGGCTTAGGCTTTTCTATTGAAAACATCATAACACAAGGGTTAACATCTAAAAGCATACTAAACTTCTCATTACTATACTTACACTGAGAGGAAGCGAGTAACAACTATTTGGACAAGTTAGCTTTAGCTCATGAAATCTGTTAGAAAACTATGCATTTGAAAATTTATTTTCTGAAAATATGCTTCAATTTTACTAAATGGCTCAAAACATTGCTCTGATACAAACAACTGTAGTGACTCCTACCATAAGCCTCTATGCTCAACTGTACATAATATTTGTTATTCTAAAAAAAATACGCCTGTAACGGGAATCTTTACAATAAAATGTACTGCTGAAACTTTAAATTTTCAATGCTGAAGTTGAAATAAGAAATACTATGAATAAAATGAGAAAATAATAATTTCTTTCTCAAAAATCCTAGGCTATGCATTTTCTAAACATGTTATTCATACAACCATCTTATATTAGTATCATACATACAAACATGCATAAAACCAAACTAACATGTACTAAACATGCAAGCCAAAATATTGTATCTAATACCAAGCCATGTCCTTAAAATCTGACAGTTGCATCACTCATGTTTAGTCATAGAATCACTAACCTGCAAAAGAGAAAGGAAAGGAGAAGGGTGAGTAACAAAATCACTCATCAAGTATTTCCTATCTCTAACACTAACAAGTTTCAAGATCAAACTGTTCTCGTACCTTATCACATTATTCTTTGCTTAAATGCTTCTTATTTCTTATTTCTGAATATTCATCTATTTTCTATAAATTTCTTTGTCTTCAACTGCTTTGTTTTTCATAAAATGTTATACATGACATGTGCATGCTCTGATGTCATGTAAATGCTTAATAGTTATAATACTTGTCATTGGGCCTAATTTTCTAAAAACTATTTATGATATAAAGTATTAGCTAAAAACTGTATTAGAAAGTATTGTATCTAAAAATATCTACTATGTTGGTCATACTGATAAATACAAAGATTCGACACCTTAACCATATGAGTTCAATCCTATAATAAAACTACTCGTGCACGACCAATACTCTCTCTAATGAGTTTAGTCAAAGACCATGTCCTCTCTAGTAAAAACGAGTTTCTCTTTCTAGTGGGCGTGTGAACTCACAGGTGCCCCTCGTATCCACCCCTAACTGATGTTCGAAATATCATATATTTATACTTTAAAATCATGCTATTGGATTATTAGATCTATTTCTGAAAATATCTGATATAAAATGTTGTGCTCAATGCTCTGATAATCATGCATGATATGCTATTATATCTTGTTATATATAGGTTTTTGGTCCTTAAGAATAGCTTAAAGTGGCTTAACTTTGCTTTAAGAATGCTTTGGAACTGTTTCTCTGTTTTGCTTAAGGTACACGGGCATACAATGCTTGACACATGGGCGTGTGCTAAAACCGTGTCCTTGGTCGTGCTAGCTTCTATAATCAATCTAAAAATCTTAGGCTAACCACACTGTCATATGGTGTGGACACACGGGTGTATGTCTAAGGTACAAGCTCGTGTACCACACTGCACGGGCATGTAACAACACAAACATACTCCAGTGTCTTTTAAATGACTCTTCTATTCTTGAATCCTCTCAAATCTATTTTTTATCAAGAAATCTTTCTTTTACCCTTGGTTTCAAAGCCTAAGGGAAAATTCTACCCTTAGACTATTACAAATCTGAATGTGATAATTACCAAAAAAAAAAAATTGTGAATGTGATCCAAAAGTGTTGGGCATTATTGTACCTCAATTCACCTTTATAGCGACTTATTTCTTTGAAAAAAAAATTACTAATGACACACAAAATAATTTACTCATCAAAAACTAGTTTGCAAAGACAAAGTCAACACCAGTCAATTGTAAATCCATTGCCTTTTCCGTTTAAATTAACACCAACTATTATAGGAACAATGTTTTCCATTAGATTTTTCATTATCTTTAATTGAATAAGTAACGGTCAGTAGTGTGTGAGCATTTGGGGTAAGTGACAAGTGTAAGTGGTTACCTTGAAGTATAAATGTTGACTATTTGCCCCTCCCTCTCCCCCTTATCAAAGTGGGACTTGTGAGACGGCGTTGGCAAACCTTAAGAATAAATATGAAAAAATTGAGCAGAAAAAGCAAACATGGGGAGAAAAGGAGCAGAAATGGCGAGATGCTTTGACGGAAGCCGGAAATATATCTGGGTACGATACAAAAACCACAAGGTGAGTGTTACATTTTTGCCGTTTCCATAATTTTTACGTTTTACCAAAGCAGATAATTTCAATTATTTATTTATTTATTATTATTATTTTACCCTACAATTGAACAAAACATATGATTCGATTGATTGCGCTTTGTATTGGAACTTTGAACTCAACACATGAAAAACAGAAATTACAATTACCGGAATGATCTCTAAAATTTCCGAAAAAATAGAAACGTCGTAATTGTATGCTCAATGATAACGATACGTTCGTACAGGAAAAATAATGCACTGAATTTTGAGGGTTTAAACATTAGCTAATTGTCCTC